>OY776134.1:64454380-64944380 GCA_963675135.1 Galeopsis tetrahit | reverse complement strand
TATTTATTATGTATTCGAAAATTAGATAATTAATATTGTTGATAAATTAAAATAAGAAATGAAAGAAAATGAGGCCCAAAAACCTATTTTTTGAGTTTATTGTTGGGGGAGGAGTTTGGTTTTGGAGGTTGGAGTTTTTTACTTTTGAGGTGGCGCACATGTGACAAGGAAAAACCTACTTTTTGGGGTTTACGATTGGGGAGGGCCTTACGGTGCCTAGCACATTCAGGTTTAGGGTTTTCAGTTAATATCACAGGGCTCACTTAACAAGGCCCAACACATTTAGATAAGGCGTGATAAATTATAAGGCATGGGTTATTTGCCCCTTCAACAATGTTAAATGCACTCTCCCCATTCATTTATTAATTAAATATATATGTAAAATATTAAATTTATCCTTCTTGTAAAATATTTTTTTTAACAGATACTTATCTTTTTAAATTTTAAATCTTAAAACTAACCCTAATTGTAACAGTAGCAGCCGTCACTGGCTCACCGCTGACGGCCGCAGTACCTCCAACCAAACAGTACCAAAAATTTCAGAAATTCAAAAAAAAAAAAATCATAAGAAATCTAAAAAAGAAAAAAAAAAACTTATTTTTTTTTATTCAACACTGGTTTATTGACAATAAGATATACTTTCGCCAATAGTTTATCGAAAAAATACATAATTGTCGACAACATTTTGTTGAATTTTTTAAAAACTGAATATACACACTATTGTCGAAAATAATTTAGAAAAAAAACGAAAAGACAGATTTGTGGCCTGCTAATGGCCCGTGTGTATATGGGGTGGAGGGAATGTAGGAAGAAGATGATGAAGGGCGGTGTGGCCAGCGGTGGTGGGTGAGATGGAGGCAACTTTAAAGGGAGAAAGAAGAAGAGTGAGGAAGACGAAAAATTAAATTTTTATGGGTAGAGTATATTTATATATGAAAGGGAGCTTTTTTTTTTTAAAGAAGGAGGGTATTATAGATAATTTGAGGGGTACATCTATAATGGGTTGAGGTATATACCCCTCCAGCTTTGTTTAATGCACTCCCCCCTTCCATTTATTAATTCAAAAATATATATGAAATACCATATTTGCCCTTTAATAAAATGTATAGATACATACACCCCATTAACCCTAATTACTTCATCTTCCCCAACCTCACTACCGCTTCTCTCCTCCCCTTTTTTTTCCGTTTTTCTACACTCCCCCTTGCCGGCGCTCTCCCCCTCCCCCCTCGCCGGCGCACTCCCCCTTCCCCATCGCCGTCGCACTCCCCCCTCCCACTCGCCTCGTGCCGCTCCCTGCTCTTTTTTTAAAAAAATTTATGTCACAAGCGGCGGCGCCGCCCCTCTCGCCTAGCGACGCCGCCGCCCTCCTCCTTCGCCTCTAGCCGTCGCAGCCCGACGGCGTTCGCCCCCAGCAGTCGCGTCCCGCCAGCGCTCGCCCCCAACCGTCGCCGGCGAAGAGCAGGTTTTTTTTTTTTTTTTACCGACCATTATTGGTCGCTCAAGAACACTCTCGTCGACGATAGGTTGTCGATCAGAGTGTTTTTGAGCGATCAATAATAGTCGAAAATTTCAATTTTTTATTTTTTTTTTATTTTTCTTTCGAAATTTGGTCGACAAACCAGTGTCGACCGGAGTGTTTTTGGGCGACAAACCAGTGTCGATCGGAGTGTTTTTGGGCGATAAACCAGTGTCGACCGTAGTGTTTTTGGTCGACTCTGGTTTGTTAAAAATACTAAGATTTTTTTTTTTAAAATTTTATTTGAGGCAGTGGTTATGGTGTCGATTTGAGTGTTATTGCTATTTTATTTTATCAAACATGTTCATTTTTGTGGGTGTTAGAATTTGTTTGTGGTTGTTGTGGTGGTGGCGGCGGCGAAATTCTAGGGTTAAGGTATTTAGGGTGCAGTGCAACGGAGATGGGGAGTGCAGAAAAAGGAAAAAAAAAAATTGGGGAGGGGGAGGGGGAGACAGAGACGGCCAAAAGAAGTTTGGGAAGAAGATGAAATTTGGGTTATAGGGGGTGTATGTATCTATAACATTTATTAAAGGGGTAAATATGGTATTTCATATATATTTTTGAATTAATAAATGAAAGGGGGAGTGTATTAAACAAAGCTGGAGGGGTATATACCCCAACCCATCTATAATATGTTCGTTTGGGGAGTATTGTTGGAGGGGCAATTAACCCACGCCAAGTTATAATTGTGGCCCTGTCATGTTGAGATGGCCCATAAAGGCCCAATTATAATCTATAGGTAACCCACTTCAGAAGGAATACAAGACCAAATATATCTTTCTACTCAGTTGTAACTGCATCAGTCTTGAGTAAATTAAATAGGCTGAATAATTAATAAGGCAAATGATTGATTTCACACCATGCAACTGATTCATTTTTTTTATTTTTTTTAAAGGTTTACAAGATCATTCATACATATCAATACATGATAAGATAAAATAATTCTAAACTCTAGATCTTCAAAACCACGTCGAATCAACTCGGCATCGTTGCCCCAACCAATCGCGAGGAAGAGAAAAACGAGTGAAATCTTTGTCCACCAAGAGAGCACATATCTTTATTCTTCAATACGAGACACCCCACACTAAGGTCTCAACATATCAAAACAATAGAAATAAAATATACAGCCAAAGGATCACCAAGCACCGAAATTCTCAAGAGACATTCAAGTCCCAATCACCAACAGGTCCCAAACGAGGGGAAAACGGGGTTCCAAAAGAGAAAAAACAGGTCCCATAGAAGGGCAACAGGCCACATATTGCGTAGAGGAGTCGGATAAAACCGACGACAACAGAAATTAAAAAAGAAAGACTAGGAACATAACACTACCAATACAGAAAAATAAATCTATCTAAAACCATAAAAAGGAGAACAACCGATAAATTATCCAAACGGTCACCGTGGCTCCGTTAGGACTAATCTATCTATTGAACCCTACTATCCACTAGAAGAAGGCTACATAAACTAAGCTAAGTGAAGGATTGTAGAGGAAAAAACCTAAAGGAAGGCGGCGGTGGTAGACGGCGGTAGGCGGCGGTGACCTTACAGTGGTTTCTAGTTAGATCTAGACAGATCTGTACCCATTTCGAACGTAGATGACGTAAAAAAGATAAGCGGTAGTGGTGGTACACTCCTTGACATGGCGGCGGCGAGCACGCCGAAAGCGAAAAATTTTGTCACTCTACATACCTTCAGACCTGAGAAGAGGGGAGTAGGAGTAGGAGTAGGAGGGAGAGTGGGTTGGGGAGGCGGTGGGGGCTGCGTAGGGCTTGGTGGACGGCAGATGAATTGGGGGTAGGGTTTTTTGTTTTAGAGAGAGAGAGAGTTTTTTTTTTTGTGCCATAACCGATTCAGTTTTTTAAATGTGTAATAACACATCAAAGTAATATTATTATATCCATAAACTAATATCATAACATTTTCCAAACAGCTCGACATATTTTATGCATGCAAAATGTTGTGATATTAATTTATAAGCATAGTTGTGTCATTTACTAAATGGTGTGCTATTACAAATTGTACTCCAATTTTACGGTACAACTGGTGCATGCAAGTATTACTCAAAAAAACCTTTTTTTTTTTTGTTGTATATATATATGTACAAAGTGCACTCCATTCAACTGGTGCACCTTCTTGCTATTTTTAATACTAAATCACTCATCGACTGATATCACTACGCTTAGTCGCTTATAAACTAATACCACAACATTTTTAACACAGTTCAACGCATTTATGTGTTCAAAATGTTACTATATTAGTTTATAAACGTGGTGATATATACAATTAATAAGTAATGTTATATTAATAATTATATTTTGCAACTGGTGCTCCCAAATATAGAAATATTGAGATAAAAATAATGCCATAATGTTCTCATATTCCATCCAAGCAACTTTTTAAAAATATTACTAGTATATTTGAATCACTAAGGTTGCATAGTTGTAGGGCATTGTAACTTCTAAGATATTAATTGATGGAAAAAATCAGTTATAGAAGTTATAATTATGTTTGTCTTTGAAGGGGCATAGTTATTATGGTGTGGCCACTAAATTTTCTTAAATGGGATGCAAATAGTGGTGGACTTAAAATCTGTAAAGGAGTGTCTGAAATTGCGATTCTTGAGCTTCTGTGAAGTCGCGTTTTCCCACTATACATTGCTGCGGCATTCCGAGGCAATAATAGAACTAAAGTCGCGAATTGAAGGGTCTACATGTTAGCTATCTGAGCACAAAGGTTGCAATAATCCACAAATTGTGTTAGGGTGTATAGAGTTGTGTGTGGTCTACGTTCACTTCTTTCCATAGTTGGAAAAGATATTGGGGTTTTCTCAAACACTAATTTGATTTCATGAAAATGAGTTGTGTGGGATTTTGCAAGTTGGGATATAGATCGATTTGATGCCAACTAGAGATATACAGTTGTTCGTTATTGCATGTCCTTTTTTATCTCTTATCTAGTATAAAATAAAGTTTTCATACCGTCTATGAATTAGGAGCATCGAAAAAATTGTGCAATTTTAACTAAGGTTTGATTCATTCATGTAATGACAAACATTTGTTAATATGAAAAAAAATATATTAATGTACGTAGGTTGAATAATATTATACTACTTCTTCAAAGTACAACTAATATTTTTCAACTTTTTTTTAATGATTCATGAAAAAATATTAAAAAAACTATTGAGTTAATTTTATTTTATTTTTAGTTAAGGTTACACTAAGTGAACGGTGCACAACTAATGTGCTAAAAGTGTTAGTACTAATTACTATATGTTATGCAAGATTTAGATAGCTTGATATAAACATGTTATAACAGAACTTAACAATTTACTTTTATTTTGTAACACCAAATAATAACATTTTTTTTATATAATATGCTTTGTAGTTAAACTAAATATTACGAGAAGAATGCATTTGATTAACCTTAACATTGGCTTATCAGGCAATTGATTAACCTTAACCTTTTTCTAACTGAATACCAATTCTGAAGTTTATAGGCATCGAGAAATGACCAAATTATAGTACTCCCCATTTCGAGAAAGAATTATTTTGAGAATATGTTTTTTTTTTGTACCAATTGAATTGTATAACTACGCACAACAGTGAAAAAAGAATTTCGTCTCATCTAAAAGTCCTTGGAGAGAGGTGGAGAATTAGTTCTTGCATGTATATTGATTTCTAACACTCCCCTTCATTCGTGGATCGGATTAACACCTCTTAACCTTTTTGGGGAGGAGGCCCATCGAGTGGACAATTTAAATGGATGAGACAAGATATCATAAGTCCGAACTTTTAGAGAGGTGGAGAATTAATTATTGTATACTAATTTAGTTTCAACTAAAAAGTGTAAACTAACTAATACTATAACTAAACAATGTTAATATAATTTGAATTTACATATTAATCAACAGTTTTATCATCTGTCATCTATTATGTAGATTTATTAAAAGAAATATTTTTCTAACAAAAGAATTCAAAAGTTGATCAATCTAGGACGACAAACAATAATAATTTAAGTAAAAAATCCCACATAAATAATTTCATTTTAAACAACCGTTATATATCATGATAAGCTAGAACATAAATAAAAAATATTATAAGGACAAATTAAAACACTTATTAATTAATTAAATATGAAGATAGGACCAAAAAGTCTCGAGCTTCGCAGACATATCCCTCCACCAAAAAATGTCGGATAGTTTGTGTCTCTGTGTGCGTTTTAGCAGACGTTTATAACAAGTCAACAGTATTATTTTCTTTTTATTAACACATGAATGGACCTCTTTATGCTAATGCTTATAAAGTTAATTTAAGAAAGCAATCTTGATAAAGATGCCACACACACGAACTCAACATGAATTATTTAATTATATTTATTTTTACATAGAAAAATATATTATAAAATAATAGTGAAGAAAAAGGTAAACAAACTAGTCCAGGAATCCAGTAAAAGAAGTAGGTAAGCTTGAATTTGGTTTCTCAATCTCCAAAGCATAATTATTTTAATTGTTTAATTATATTAATCTAATAACACGTAAATATTTGTTTGGCCCTATGTGTCAAGTTTGTGGAAAGAGGCTTAGTTATATAATTTTGAAACACTTTTTAGGTTTACTTTGGAGAGTTATATATATAGTGGAGTATTACTTTTTAAAATGATTGTTGAGCTCCTCAAGAGGTGCTTCAACTATAAAGAAATTAAGCAAGAACAATGATAAAGCTCAAATTACGAGTTTAAATCTCTTATTTAAGATTTATTTAACATAGCTCTAATTATATACCAAGTTTATAATTTGATTTGCATGTTACTGGGTAGGAAGAATAATGTGGCGGGTATGGCATTGAACCCATTTTGCATGGGCCGGATCTAGTTTTGGTTGAGCGGGTATAGGATGGCTCGTGGTTTACTGGTTTTTATCGAACTCGTCCCGCTAACCGGTCTTTAAATCCGTCATACATAAATATTAGTAATTGTGTGTTTATATAAGCATATGCACATATTAATGTATTTTATTGTGTAAAAATATTTTATATAAAGTTTTTTTTAGTATAAATTGAAATTATGTTTTAAATAATCATAGATTTTAAATAAATAAATTTAGGTTAGACGGATTAGACCGACGAGTCCTTGTGTAGGACAAGCAAAGGATCCGAATCCGTGATTTTTACATAACAAGCCCGTCCCATTTCCACATGAGGGCATTGTGAGCTCTTCCATAAGTATTAGTGATGGTGAGGAAAACCAGGTAAGGTTATACAAATTTGGCGACCATTTAAAAAGATAAAGACATCCCTTTCTTTATGCTTTCTTTTCAAATGAACCACTAGTTGTTTCCAATAAAAGTATGTTTCTTTTTTTTCCTCATACCTTTATTTGAACTAATTTAAACATACCAATATAGTATAAACTAATGATTAATTGGCATGCTCAGTTAATATATCGCATACACTGTTTGCTTGGAATGATTTGAGGTTGATTTTTTTTGCTTTCCTTAAATTCTGGTTTATTGCTGCCATTTAAGTTACTTTCTAGGTTAAATTTCAAGACGCTGCTTATGAGTTATGACTATAACTTTATGTTTTAGCTTTAATTTGTATTTTATTCATCAATAATGATGATGATTTCATCACGTATTAAAAAAAATGAACATAAAATTAAAATACACTAAAGGATAAAATATTTAGATTGCTCGATCTTGATATATATATATATATATTAATTTAAAGTGATATAACGTGTACAATATCATCATTACAATATAAATAATATATACAGATAAAGCTATACAAGAAAAAAATTTTGAGAAGATCATCAACAATAGTCGAAGGCTCGATCCAATAATGAAGACAAACGCCCTAACAAAACAATGAGCTAAATCATGTACTCCCTCCGTCCCGTAAATTAAGAAAGTGTGTAAAACTTTATATATAAAGTAAAGGAATGAGTTGACTTTTGTGTATGTATGAAGAAAAAGTAATGACATTTGTGTAAAATTGAGGATATTGTGAGGGTGAAGTTTATTTTAAGGGTGTGAAAGTTATTGTGGAATGTCCCGAAAAAAAAAGTGTGAAAGTTATTGTGGGACGGAGGAGTACTACTTACCTACTAATAAGGCAAACTATATAATCTTATGTTTACTGTAAGATAACTTTATGAGTCATAACAAATGAGACATCAATCTGCTTCTCATTTGTTTTAGAAAAGACACGACATTACACATAATACTGTAAAGAGAGGTGATTATAATCAGAGCGACGACTCTTGAACGAAACCCTGCCTTTTCTTTTCGCTTCCATGATCAAATTAAAGCAGCTGCACAAAAATGATTAGATCACTTATTATTTAAGATGCAAAGCAAACCCAATCAGACACCCAAACTCTAATATTACTTGATGCACTCGTGAAATTGCACAAAATATTTAGGGGTCGATTGGTTTGTGATGAAGAATGATAACTATAGTACTGAGAAATACTACGTTTCTTATAATTTGTTGTTTGGTTGGTAATAAAGAACAACTATCAGAATCATTCATTTAATTTAAATTTAACTAAGGAATTATAATATTTCATTTATTCTTTTGAATTTGTTTGGTGAAATTAAATAAGTGCATTGTGCACCTCAAAAGTGCTCGACAATATTCAACACCTCTTTTTGTATTACAAATCCACATGGGGTTCATCACTTACTTTCTTCACTTATAATTTTTTATTTCAAGTCAACCAATTAGAGAAAAACACATAGTTGTCCAGTACTTTAACTATGACTTTGACTGACGAATAGAAAAAAGAGCTCGACCCAACTCGTAAACTTAACGAGGCTAATGAATTTCTTTTTATATTGAGTTCGAGCCGGCTCTTTATTAAATCGAATATTTAATGAGCTCAAGCTCGACTTGTTTTTTTATACAAACGAATCGAGCTCGAACCTTAACAAGTCGAGTTGAACCGAGCTCACTCACTAAACCACTCCTTTCACTTATTAGCACTACCCAACACCCTATTACAAAACCACAAACTTCTTTCCACCCTTTCCTTTATATACTAGTACTATATACTAGAGACAAACCAAGAATCCAAACCCAAACAAACAAATCATTGTGAACAAAATGGAACATAATCTTGACTCTGTTTCCGTTTCATCATCAGAAGATGAAGATTACATCAACATGGAAGTTGATCATCATTCTTCATCTTTTGACAGCAGCAGCATTTTCTCCCAATCCACCAACAAAGAATTCGAATTCCAAAGCTTCTCCAGCTCCTCCGACCGCGACCACACCACCACTTCCCCCGCGGACGAGCTCTTCTACATGGGAAAGCTCCTCCCTCTCCACCTCCCACCCCGCCTCGAAATGGTCCACAAAATCCTCGAAAACGCCACGTCCTTCGACGTCCATAAAGTCGACGTCGACGACCCCTATAGCACTCCCCTCTTCACTCCCTCATCCAACACCCCTTTCCAGTCCTGCAACATCTCACCCTCCGAGTCCTGCCACGTCAGCATGGAACTCGACCCGACCCGGTACTTAGCCGAATACTATTCGGGCTACGATTATAAGGACAAGAAAACTTGTCCTCCTAAAAAGCTGATCAAGCAACCGTCAAAGATGAAGTGGACTTCTTATATTAAATCCTTGTTCGGTAAAACTTCGGGTTGCTCCGACGAACACTCTGCCGCCGCCGCCGCCGCTAAGAATTATGCACAGATCAAATGTGCAGTGGGCAAAGAGAATACTAATAATTTAGGAGGGGGGCATCGGAGGTCGTTTTCCGGGGCGTTTAAAAGGCTGTCGAAGCCTAAAGCAGCGTCGTCTTCGACTAATTTGAATCGGGGTGTTAATAAGACAAGTATCAACACGAGATCGGAGATTGATAGCCCGATTCAGGCGGCGATTGCTCATTGTAAAAGGTCTCAAAACTCGAGACAGATTCGTGATGAAGCCGCGTTTTGTTCTGTTTCGTGTGATTGAAGTAGTAAATGGTCTGTAATAAAAGGTGTTTTTAATGGATTCACACGATTCAATTTTTAATGGTTTGTTGATATTCATAAATCACTTCAATCCAATTCTTTCTGGGATTTACTTATATTTACATTTTGCTTCTCCGTTCTTGGTTTCTTGTTAATTTGAATATGCAAAGTAGTGCTATTTGTGTGTCTGCCACCCACAGCGAGTGTGAAAGAATTTGTCTCATCTAAAAGTACGAACTTGTAGAGAATATTCCTAATAGAGTGAGTGATAGGCTGTCCGATTCATGGGCCTCAACATCCATCTGATTATGTTAAACTGAATGTGGATGTGATGAACCTATGATCCCTTTGGGACATTTGATAAAATTGATCAATGATATGAAGAAAATTAACATGACCGCAGCGCAAGCATAACACGTATAAATCGAGAAATGATCATATGTCTATATGAGTTTTGAGATGGTGATTTTTGATGAGCATGGAAGTTTCATAAGCTATTGGACGGTGCTTATTTCCGAAAAATATAAAGTGGATGAGGAGGAAGCAATTGGGTTTCAAGAAACGCCATGGATAAAAAATTTGGACTTCAAGAGAGTACAACAGAAGTGGATGCAAAAAAAAATAGTTCATGGTGAAAGTTACCTCCCCAAAAAAAGGATGATTTTGTCTTTTATTGCTAGTTGTTTATGTGTTTTGGATTATATGCCTTATTATTCATTAAATTTAGTTAATTGTGGTTGTAATCATGTGGTTGCATATCTCCGTCCTAGAGTTGCTAGGTCATTTTTTAGTCTTTCTAGTTAAATATTATCGAGATCGTTTTTCTTTTGTATAGATATGAATATTACCGAATTAAATGTACTAAAAATTTGAATGAAATCGTATCGTATTGAAAAATATGTATTAAAATCAAATTATTATTTTACTTTGTATTCGTCAAATTTTACTATAAATTTATAATGTTACTAAATTCGAGTACAATTATACGGTAGTATGGTTTTTTAAATTTTATAAATTAATAATCATTGTAAATTTAATTAAACACCTCAACTAGAGAAACACGCAATTTAATTTTAGACAATAATATAATACATTTGAGTTGGTTGTTAATTAACATGATAATATAAACTATTAAGTGTAGTTATTTATTTACTCATTGTATGAAAATTGATTAAATATGCATTTTGTTTGAGTTATGAAGTGTATATACTTGAATGTGGTTAAAGACAAATGCAAACTACTTGCAAATTGAAACTAGTTTGTATGAAATTGTCATCTTGTTTTGTTAGAATCAATTAATTTTTATCTATTAATATGGGATAGTATAGATTTTTCAACCATTCTTTATCACTCACTCATGGGTTATGTTTGAGTTTTGAAGGGTATATACTTGAATGTGGTCGAAGATATGTGTGTCTTCTTGTGCAATGTGCATCAACATTTTTTTTTTGTTTTTTTGTGATTTAAAAGGCCGAGTGAATTAAAAAAAAAAAAAAAAAAGAGTTTCTCTGTTCCGATATGATCTGTTGCAATTTAAAATTGGTTTTGAATTGTACCAAAAAAAAAAAATTATATGTATCAATCTGTACCCAATATAATTTTGGTAAGAAGACGAACACTCGAATTTTAAAATAACCTGAATTCAGTAAGAATACATATGTTTTAAAAAATTCAATTTATATCATACCGTAAAGTCATGAACACCCAGACAAATCAATAACATAATGTTTATTCACACAATTTAGAGTGGGTAGGTAAATGTTATGATATTAATTTATAAGAATAATAATATTAGTGAATGACTATTATGACATTATAATGAAACTAATTATCTAATTTTATAAGGTTTACAATCTTATTTGAGTTGGTGGAAAGTAATTTTATCGTCACATAAATACTTTTAAATGAAACGATCAATACCAATAAACTATAACGATGTAATGAAACAATTTCACTGTATATTAATAGAGAGTTTTTTTTTTTTTTTAATGTGTCATTCTCTCCTCAACTTTGTATGATGTGTCATATTTTCATAAAATATTTATTTAAATGTCATTATGTATGTTGTTATCTAGCTCATCATAATTAATGTTATTAATTTTAAATAATTAGGATAATATGTCAAATATATAGTAAGTATTTACTATCTTTAACATTAATAGTTTAAAAGAAAAAAGATTTATTTGAGGAATTACTCAATTATTAAATCATACTATTAGATTAGTAAATATGTTATTAAATTTAATTCATTAATTTTAAAAGATTTTTTTTAATCATTAATATAAAGTACAACAATATATATTTTTTTAATCTAAATCACAATTAATATACTACTGTATTCTTTCTTTTTAATTTGAAAATTGATGAGTTTATATATCACTTTTCAATATATCCTCGGCTGACGTATGACTTTCTAGTTAACGCTATTTAAAAAATGCAAACTTTTTTTTTTTGAATAACGTTATTTAAAAAATGCAAACTTTTTTTTTTTGAAAAAAAAAAATGCAAACTAGTCCCATATTAAAACTAATTTATATAAAATCTGTCATCTTATTTTATTAGAATCAAATTTATCACATAAAATCTCAAATTCAATAACTTTAGTTAAAGATTAGCTGGCTTTGGAACAAAAGTTAATGAATTTGTTATACGGTGTACTATATGCTCTGCAAGGTTTATAATATTATTATTTTATTAAGATATTCAATAATTCATTATAACAAAACCTGACATGTGATATTATAAATAAGGAAAACATAGTAACTTTTTAAACATCATTTCATTTGGCAGATAACATTACTATCAAATTAGCATCAAACGCCTTTAATAAAAACAACGAGATGAAATTTATTTATCTAAAATAAAATAAAAAAGTTGTATCTAACGATTAACAATTACCATGAAAATATAATCTGCCTGGATATACGAACGATGCACAGTTCTACAGCTGGATCTTCACTGCTTTTTGCACTTTCCCTTTTAAACTTCCGGAGGTCGGACGACCGCTGTCTTGACACTATTTGACGTTGTAGCAGAAGAGAAGAGAAGGAATTCTTCAAAACGGCTTCGTTTTTATCGCCCGAGTATCCACCAAGAAGCGGAATCTCCTTTCCTCTACTCTTTCTGAGTCAAAACCAACTCAGCCCACCTTCTTTGACTCAGTCAATTCGCCCCACGGTTGGTATCATACAAACTGAAGGGGAGGAATTGGATCTTCTCTGATCTTGTTTCAGCCTGTGTTTCATGACATGAAACCAAGTTGGGCTTCAAGGAAGAAGTTGCGTTGCGTTGCTATGCTCTAGTCTAGGGTTTTGATTTACTGGGGTTTCGGAAAAATTGAAAAGTTTTGTAAGGTAGATAGTACATAAAAATTTGAGCAAGATGATGATATCAAGGGGCTTATTCGGGTGGTCGCCACCGCACATACAGCCGCTCACGCCGGTGTCTGAAGTGTCGGAGCCGCCGGAGTCGCCCTCCCCGTACACGGATATGGGTACCGGAGAAGCTGAGCCGGTGGAGGTGGAGGAGGAGATCGACGCCGAGAATGAGGAGATGGAGCCTCCTCCGGCGGCCGTGCCCTTCTCCAGACTGTTTGCTTGTGCCGACCGCCTCGACTGGGTTCTCATGTTCGTCGGATCTCTGGCGGCTGCCGCACACGGCACTGCTCTCGTTGTCTACTTGCATTACTTCGCTAAAATTGTACACCTGCTTGGTTCGGAAAATGAATCTCCTGATGTGCAATTTGATAGGTTCACCGAGGTACTTCTAAATAAATACCTATACATTTCTTGCATAAAACCCGAATTTGTATGCTATGCTGATTGGGTTCTACAGTGGAGTTTAGAGCTTCTTGTTTCACTGAGTAAGCCAGAAACCATTGTTCTGTTTTATGTGTGCTGGCATAATGGGCATTATCATGACTAATTTCTGTAGGATTATTGGCGGGTAAATTGTTGATCTTACTGTTCTCATTGATAGTGGTGTACTTATCTGTATATCTTTCTTGGATTAAAACTGTGATTGTATGTGTGAAGGGGTTTTAAGCAATTTTTTCTTTTGGAAATTGTGTTACTGAAGTGCTGTTCAAATTTTGCAAGTAATGATATCTGATGAGTAAGATTACAAGGGCGCTGGATATTGATCTTATCTTTATATGATGGAAGCTCCCCTAGGGAAATAAATCATCTGATGAAGATGATATATTAATATTGTTAGAGTTGGACCAGAGCTTAATGATTTTCAGCTCTTCAGTAGAGTTGACATGTGCAAGCTTATTTGAGGCCAAGTCCACTTTGTCCATTTGTTCCCAAAATTATGTTGAGCCTTATGCCAGTGCCCATTTATTTAAGTTGATACTTGTTAACGAGTGGTATTTGAAGGAGGATGTCATGGAAATTTCGGGCAGAATTGTTTGATCTTTTTAGCCATGGGACTCATAGAGAATGGAATGGATGGCTTTATTTGATAGTAGGTGCAAGTAGCTATATTCTTTAATCGGATTGTAGTTTTCTTGTTTTTTTTTTTTATCTGATTTGCATAAGGCTTTTATAGGTGTCTGTCTATCTTCCGAATTGATGTGAATCTATCATGTCTCTCGATATTAAGTATTAACTATGAGTTGTGTGTGTTGTATTTGTGCTGCTTACTTGTTTGTTCTTTAAGTTTTCCTCTATTAAG
This sequence comes from Galeopsis tetrahit, assembly GCA_963675135.1. Taxonomy (NCBI): domain Eukaryota; kingdom Viridiplantae; phylum Streptophyta; class Magnoliopsida; order Lamiales; family Lamiaceae; genus Galeopsis; species Galeopsis tetrahit. The sequence goes on along the minus strand of OY776134.1, from coordinate 64,930,215 downwards.
TGTTGGAGCTGGCTTGTAGAAGATAGTTGTCCTTCTTGAGGATTGAAGCCCAATTTTGAGGAGATTGCCTTGTAATCTTTGCATGTCTTGAAAACTAATGTCACCCTATTCAACAGTGGAATACTATCTAGGTTGTAGAGTTTATGACATAAGAAGATTACTGTTATATTGGTGTGTTAAACCGTGACATTATTGGTCCCACAGTTCACTTACAATTAAAAATTTTCAAGGAAATCTTAGTCTCAGGGTAAGGGTAATATTATGAACACAGCGTCCTGTTATTAATGCCAGTTCACTAATTGTCCCTTCCTATCTGAGTGGATTGGCATTAGGTCTGTGGCTGCTTCGAGGTTCGGCTAGACTGCTTTTCTGCCACCACTTTGAAAGAAAAGTTTTTTCTTTGATATCCACCTTTGAGGGGACTATTCAGGAATACTGATGGAAAATTCTGTTAAATAAGGAATGAAAGAGATGTAGCATTTAACATCAGTTGGAATTATTGGATATGAGTCAAATATTTGTTTATACTTCATAGGAAATCATAAAAATAGAAGAGAATGTATAATCTTAATGATTACCTTTATATATTATTCTGCTTACAAAAGTGTATATTTCAGCCAGATGTATAGGGGTGAAATTAATGATTTCAATATTAACCTTGAGACATGGCATTGATGAGAAAGGAAATCAATTATTTATCGAGGAGTCCTTTTTTTTCAAATCTAATATTCTTTTGGAATCCCTGCAGCTTGCATTAACCATTGTTTATATCGCTGTGGGAGTTTTTGTTGCTGCTTGGATTGGTAAGCTTACATTTATTTATGTTTATGTGCCACCTGCTATATTCATATAATTATTGTTCCCTTTGCTGCCTCTTTTTTAGCCAATTCTTTTAACCTTTTCGCTTTGTTTTTTTGGTTACAGAGGTCTCATGTTGGATACTTACTGGGGAACGTCAGACTGCTGTGATTAGGTCAAGTTATGTTCAAGTTCTACTTAATCAAGACATGAGTTTCTTTGATACTTATGGTAACAATGGAGACATTGTAAGCCAAGTACTAAGTGACGTATTGCTCATCCAATCCGCTCTCAGTGAAAAAGTATGTTTGCCTCCATAAATTTCATCATATTTACTGTATTTTAGCTTTTCTAGACGAGTATTTTTTTTTTTGTTTCTGATAGAAGTATGCATTTGATGTGACAGGTTGGAAACTATATTCATAATATGGCTACTTTTTTTAGTGGTCTTGTTATTGGATTTGTCAACTGTTGGCAGATTGCCCTTATTACTTTAGCCACTGGTCCACTAATTGTTGCTGCAGGAGGAATATCAAACATCTTTCTGCATAGACTTGCGGAAAATATTCAAGATGCTTATGCTGAAGCAGCAAGCATTGCAGAACAGGTCAGATTCTAATCTCCATTTCGCTTTGCTGCCGAGAGTTTGTATGCAACACTCCTTATTTACTGAACAGTTCAATTATTTTTTGCTCAAGTTGTATCTCTGGGTAAAAATTAAGACATGTAAATTAGTTAGTTCATAGAAGTTCAGCTTTAAGTGTTTACGTGTCATTATTGATTCATTGACTAGTCTGGCTTAACTATCCTGCTTGAAGGGAATGATGTCCACCCCATCTGCTCTATAATGCATGTTTCTAATAACATTATAAGCTATGTTGTCCATAACTCAATTCTAATTCTACATTTTCCCTAGAATAGAGTAATATGATGTGATGCTTTAAGAATCATGAAGAAATTTTCCACAAGGTTTTCCTTGATGAAAAACCCTCTATTGCATGTTATCATGTGGCCATGTAGGAGATGGAGAAAACTCATTGATTTTGATTAGTCCTTTTCACGTATGTAACTACAGGGCAATGTTCTTGAAGTTTTGTATTCAACATAAAATTTAGCATTATACTTTGCATCTATATGCTGGCTACTGCATCTTGATTGGTTGGTATATGTTTTTGTTTTAATTTTTAACATTTTTCTGTTTCATTCTACAGGCAGTATCTTATGTTAGAACCTTGTATTCGTTTACCAATGAAACCTTGGCAAAATATTCATATGCAACTTCACTTCAAGCTACACTTAGATATGGTATATTGATAAGTCTTGTTCAAGGGCTTGGGCTTGGTTTCACATACGGACTTGCAATCTGTTCTTGTGCCTTGCAACTTTGGGTGGGAAGGTCCCTTGTTACAAAAGGAAAAGCTCATGGAGGAGAGATTATAACAGCCCTATTTGCTGTTATATTAAGTGGCCTGTAAGAAATTTCATCACTTCTAATTCTTTTCATCTGTAGTTTGTGACTGTACTTATGAATTGACGTGTGCTTGATAGTGGGCTGAATCAAGCTGCAACAAATTTCTATTCTTTTGAACAAGGGAGAATTGCTGCCTACAGACTGTATGAGATGATAAGTCGGTCGTCCTCCACAGTTAATCATGAAGGAGTCATTCTTCCTTCTGTTCAAGGAAACATAGAGTTTCGAAATGTATACTTCAGCTATCTGTCTCGCCCAGAAATTCCAATTTTGAGTGGCTTTTACCTCACTGTGCCTGCTAAAAAGGCTGTAGCACTTGTTGGCAGAAACGGCTCCGGAAAAAGTAGTATCATACCACTTATGGAGCGATTTTATGATCCTACCTTAGGTATCAGTCTCATATTAATTTCACTCTCATTGTGCTTTTTTCGCATTCACGTATTCCCTAATCTTTACCCATGGGTATTCCCTTTTGCAGGAGAAGTCCTTTTGGATGGTGAAAATATTAAGAATCTAAAGCTGGAGTGGCTTAGAAGCCAAATTGGTTTAGTCACCCAGGAACCTGCCTTGTTGAGTTTGAGCATCAAAGAAAACATTGCTTATGGACGAAATGCCTCTTTAGATCAAATTGAAGAAGCTGCTAAAATAGCACATGCACACACTTTTATCAGCTCTTTGGATAAAGGATATGATACTCAGGTATTCCACCTAAATTTCCACATTAGTTCCTTGAAATTAAATTTGTGTGGCTTGTAACAGAATTCTTTTTCATTATAGGTTGGTAGGGCATCTCTAGTGATGACAGAGGAGCAAAAGATCAAACTTTCTGTTGCTAGGGCTGTGCTGTCAAATCCATCTATTCTGCTCCTGGATGAAGTCACTGGTGGACTTGATTTTGAAGCTGAAAGATCTGTTCAGGAGGCTCTGGATGTCCTTATGTTGGGCAGATCAACAATAATAATAGCTAGACGGTTAAGTCTTATTAAAAATGCTGATTATATTGCTGTAATGGAGGAAGGTCAACTTGTTGAAATGGGTACACATGAAGAATTAATGAACCTGGATGGGCTTTATGCAGAATTGCTTAAATGTGAAGAAGCTACAAAACTTCCACGAAGGTAAAGTTGATAAGCTAACTAATGCTCCTATCAATATGACAAATTGTATCTGGATTTTTGTTGTCAAATGAATAGGATGCACGTGTAAAAACTTTTAATGTGATGACCTCTATTTCAAATCATTCGTGATATTATTTCTGCTTAGTTGAATATTAACATCACTAAGGCCATGTTTGATAGCTTAGATTAAATCTAAGCTAGATTAACTTCATCTCAACTTTATAATTTGTTTGATAATTTAGATTATGCTTTAAAATCTAAAAAGTTTAAAAATCATCATAATCTAGTCTAATCTGTCTTTGCTATCAAACATGACCTAATTGTGTCTGTAATCTATATTCAGGATGCCAATGAGAACCTACAAGGAAACTTCAGCTCTTCAGATTGAAAAAGATTCTTCTGGAAGCCGCATCTTCCAAGACCCATCATCCCCTAGAATGGCAAAGTCACCATCTCTCCAGAGAGTTTCTGCTGTCCACTTGTTTCGGCCGACTGACTCCACTTTTAACTCTCACGAATCTCCCCAAGTTCTTAGCCCGCCCCCCGAAGAAATGATTGAAAATGGTGTATCCATGGATGCAACGGATAAGGAACCAACAATTCAGAGGCAGGATAGTTTTGAGATGAGACTACCAGAATTGCCCAAGATTGATGTCCATTCTGCACAGCGACAAAAAAGCTCTTCTGATCCTGAGTCTCCTGTTTCCCCTCTTTTGACATCTGACCCCAAAAATGAACGTTCTCATTCCCAAACCTTTAGTCGACCACTTAGTCAATATGATGATGTACCTATGACAATGAAAGAAACAAAGGGGACCCTATCACAAAAGGAGCCATCCTTCTGGAGGCTTGTAGAACTTAGTCTTGCAGAATGGCTTTATGCTGTTTTAGGAAGCACCGGTGCTGCAATCTTTGGCTCTTTTAACCCCATTCTTGCTTATGTTATTGCACTTGTAGTAACAGCATATTATAAAACAGAGGACCATAAACATCATAGACGTCAAGAAATAGACAGGTGGTGCTTAATCATAACTGGCATGGGAGTTGTGACCGTGGTTGCTAATTTTTTGCAACACTTCTACTTTGGTATAATGGGAGAAAAAATGACGGAGCGTGTCCGAAGAATGATGTTCTCAGGTATGTGACTGCCTTCAAATTTGGGATCTATTCAATGATATTTTGTTGTGTTGAATGGGAAAATAACTTGTGTTTTAGTCTGATCATTTATCGAAACACTAATTCCGATGGCCTTTTTCCAACAGCAATGCTTCGAAATGAAGTTGGATGGTTTGATGAGGAGGAGAACAGTGCCGATAACCTGTCCATGCGATTGGCTAATGATGCTACTTTTGTGAGAGCTGCTTTCAGCAACCGTCTGTCAATCTTCATTCAAGATAGTGCAGCTGTTGTAGTTGCAGTCCTTATAGGGATGCTTCTGGAGTGGCGATTGGCACTTGTGGCCTTAGCTACTCTGCCCATTCTTATGGTTTCTGCCATAGCACAGGTAGGCATCAAGTTTATAATTTTGTATAACAAGAAATTTTGTAGTCCTTATTTTCATCACCGTATGGTGTCAAATATATAGGAGAGTTTAGTGTATGATGTGTCACTTTATACTATCTTGAGTAAAATCTTAAAAAGGAATAATTGACTTAATTTATTTCATCCTAATTTAATGGTTGAAAAATATGTATAAATGAGTAGTATTTTTTAGATGTACACTAAATTATAGTAGCATATTTCTACTATACAATAAATATTATTTTTAAATAATTTATAAATATAATATATTTGAAAAGGAAATTAAGCACACAAATTAAAAATATATATTTTAAAAGTGTACACTAACATAATTTATATATTTATATTTAATACAATGAACAAATTAATATATATCTGTGTGATGTTTTATATACTTTGTAGTAATTTTTTTTTTACTAACATTCTATGCCGGATCTCATCTAGTGCCAAATAGATTCAAGTTGCCCTCACTCTTGAATACATATGTGTGTGTGTGTGTGTGTGCTTAAGGGCTTGTGAAACTGTGTTTTGCTCTATTGCAACATCTGAGTACAACGACATGAGTGGAAAAAAATTAGTGCTTCTCAATGGGGTTTCTGATGTGTCTAAATTTTAGTCCCTTGCGCAATGATTTAAGGTAACCCTAGTACCCTACCTTGACCTAGCATGTACATGTGCAGCGTGAATGTATATGTTGGAAGTTCTGTTTGGAAGTTGACCAAGATTCTTTATTTTGTTTTCTCTTCCTTGTTCATCTGTACATTTGTTTGGCTATATGTTGTCATGTCAAATAGGAATATATTTCAACCCAACATCAGGCTCCAAATAACCTTTTATGATCAACAAGTATTATTACCATAGTATCTTCATGAAAAGAGCTAATAATACTTGCTCCAGAGCCATCCATGGTCGTAAGTAAAAGTACGGGCCAAAAAAAAAGGTGAAAGTGAAAACAAGAAACTGTAAAAAAATTTGACTCATGTGATCAGCTTTTGAGTTCATCTGTTGGTATCAAAACTTACCTTCATACTGTGTTATAAAATATATGTGATCCAACATTATATTCAGTTCCATTTCAACCTGAAACCTAACTGGATTTTACCATTATCTTGGAGTCTGACTTGTGATGCTAACCTCATTAATTTGCACCAAGAATTGACTTCACACTGTTTTACAAACATTTATAATGAGCATACTCTTCATTTATCATTTTCACCTGAATTTAACTGAATTTCCACTATAATCTACAGAAACTATGGCTTGCTGGATTTTCAAAGGGTATCCAGGAGATGCATAGAAAGGCATCTTTAGTCTTGGAGGATGCTGTAAGAAATATATATACGGTTGTAGCATTTTGTGCTGGCAACAAGGTCATGGAGCTCTACAGGGTGCAACTTGGGAAAATATTCAAGAGAAGCTTTCTCCAAGGAATGGCTATTGGTTTTGCATTTGGCTTTTCTCAGTTTCTTCTTTTTGCCTGCAACGCTCTCCTCCTTTGGTACACTGCTCTCTCTGTGAAGAATGGAAACTTGAATTTGTCTACTGCTCTGAAAGAATACATGGTATTCTCTTTTGCAACATTTGCACTCGTAGAACCTTTTGGTTTGGCTCCATATATTCTTAAAAGAAGAAAGTCTTTGATTTCTGTCTTTGAAATAATTGACCGAACACCTACGATTGACCCTGATGATAATACAGCATTGAAACCAGCAAATGTTTATGGAAGCATTGAATTGAAAAATGTTGACTTTTCATATCCAACTCGTCCTGAAGTCTTGGTACTCAGCAATTTCAGTCTCAGAGTTAATGGGGGTCAAACTGTAGCAGTGGTTGGCGTTTCAGGGTCTGGAAAGAGCACCATTATATCTTTGATAGAAAGATTCTACGACCCAGTTGCTGGTCAGATATTATTAGACGGTCGAGATTTGAAATCTTACAACTTGAGATGGTTGAGGAACCACTTAGGTCTCGTTCAACAGGAGCCCATCATATTCTCAACAACCATCAGAGAAAACATCATATACGCAAGGCATAATGCAAGTGAAGCAGAGATGAAAGAAGCTGCAAGAATAGCAAATGCTCATCATTTCATTAGCAGCTTACCTCACGGTTACGACACTCATGTTGGGATGAGGGGCGTAGATTTGACTCCTGGGCAAAAGCAAAGAATCGTGATTGCTCGTGTTATTTTAAAGAATGCACCTATTTTGTTGTTGGACGAAGCTAGCTCGTCTATAGAATCTGAGTCGAGCCGAGTGGTACAAGAGGCTCTGGATACTCTTGTTATGGGGAACAAAACCACCATTCTAATTGCACATCGAGCAGCTATGATGAGACATGTTGACAATATAGTTGTGCTTAATGGTGGGCGAATTGTAGAGGAAGGGACCCACGATACACTGATGGCCAAGAATAGCTTATATGTTCGTCTGATGCAACCTCACTTTGGCAAGGGAATGCGCCAACATAGGCTCGTTTAGATTAGCTCTATGACGTTCTCTAATGGCTAACATGCTTGCTTATTTCCACTATGCCATTTTTTGTGGATTAAGAAGCCAAGCATTGAGATATTGATAGTTTTTCTGGGCTGGTGGGAAAATACAAAAGTGCCCCGGTTGGAATGTTAAATATGGCCTTCTGTGATACGTGTTTGATGAGGTATGTAAAATTTGTTGGTCGTGTTATCCCAGGAAAGGATATATTTTGCAAGGTTAGGGACGTATTCTTTTGGAGGGCGGGGAGAATTGAAATTTCCACCTGATTCTCCGTGGTATATTGATTTGTTAGGGGAGTGTATGGAGCTTAGCCGTAATTTTTTTTTCCCTTTTTATGTTGGTGGTTGTATTAGCATTCTTTCTCTTGCTTTTTCGGGGTGTTTTCGTGTGAGTTTAACCAGCTTTAGTTTTGTATCATATTTCGCTCTGCGTCGTCCTATGCTCGCCTCGTTTCTTGCTGTACATCTTTTGTCCTCTAGAGATATTTTCGACTGTAAAAGAGGCATTCTTTGTAACCTATTTGTACATAAGAGATGAGATTATTTGTTCCCTATTTTGTTTACTTTTAATGCTCCCCTCCTTGGTCAATCATGAGCTTTTTTCATTTTAATTAATTACTATAAAATTAAATATACCACTCCACATTGTAATATCAAGATATACACATCATTTTAAAAAGAGAAGCAACATATTATAATACAGAATCATTTTTTAGTGTGGCTAGTTACAAGAGGCATTCAGATGTCCATTACTGTAAAGGAGTCAGCAACCACTTTGAGCCTGTCCCTGAATCTTCTCCACCGTCTATTATTTGCTCCGACAATCAACGTGTAGTATCTTCCTGCACTCATTTATCCCAGTAAAAATCTTTCCCAGTACATTTTAAAAACAACCAGTTTGTGGATTATATATAATGATCGTACCATTCCCAATTGCTATGGTTGCAAAAGCTGCTCGAGCAAAATTTGGGGACGTCAGTATGTATTCAAATGTCCAGTAGTTTCTACCATCAACATTTTTCTGCATATATTCACAATCATATCACTTTACACACTTAATACAATACTCTATATCTAGAGAAAGAGAGAGAGAGAGAGAGAGAGAGAGAGAGAGAGAGAGAGAGAGAGATGCATGGAGGGAAAATTACCTCTTGCACACTCAATATATCTCCAATTTGATTTGGTGCAGAGTAGACGTTATTTACAAGATTTTCTATAACCTTAAACCAATAAACTAAAATTTCATTAGTTTGTAAAATATTGTATGTAAAGACGATGTATGATATTCACCTCCTCCATTGGTCCAAGTTCACGGATATCAGTTTTCTCAGTTGGTATGAAACTCAATCTCACATTCTGCAGTTGCAAGTATCTGTCCTTAAAAGCTGAATCATGGCCTCTGAAATCGAAGTCCTGTGATCAAAATCGTCGTCCAGATGAGAAGGCTAGCTAAAATGCTGTCTACTAAATACTACTCCAGTAATACAACTTACTCTCCAATCTGAAGGATAATAATACGAATAGCCATCAGCTTTATCAACAAACAATGAATAATTATCTGGCTTTCCTGCATCAGTCACAGAGTATTCGTCTCTTTTTCGATGATGAAACGAAGGAAGGATAATAATACGAATAACCAATTCAGGATTGATTAAGTACCTTCTGCCAGAAGGGGGCTTACACTGAATGGATTTACAGTGAGTGCTCCTCCTATTCCAAGTATAAGTGCTCTCCTCCTTTTGCAGTTTCCAGAAACACTGCCACTCAATTGAGCTGTCCAAACAATCATTCCCGTTACTGAATTACAACATTCAATACTACAGAATAACAACAAATATGTCTATGACAATAATTTAGTGGAATATATAAAGGATTAGTAGAGAGCATCATGAGTTCATACTTTGTTCATCAGAAGAACAACTCTTGGAACACTTTGTAATCGAAACTGCCGGGCTCCGCACGCCTAACTGAGGAACAGATGGAAATGTGTAATTAATTAAAATACTAAAAAATATAGCATTTCACAAATATTTACAAGATTGAAGAATAGTTGGGGGGTCACATTGTTTGTAAAGGGTTTGGAGAGGAAGGTGAGTGAGAGTGCCATAACTGGCATAACAGCTGAGCTCTGTGTCTCTCCTCTCTATCTTCTTTTCTTATGGATGGATGGAGGATCTTTTTGAATGGCTATGAAACACGACTCTATAATTTTGATAATTGCACCTAGTATTTTAGTATTTTCTTTTTCAAAGTGGTAGTATTGATATTAAAAAAAAAAAAAAACTCTTTATTTTAAAGATTTTATTTTCTCCCCCCTACCCCACCCCACCCAATTTAAGATGCTGCATCATACATGTAACTTTTTGTTCAATATTTAAGAGCAAAAAATTCAACAATGGATACTCGTTAAAGAAAAAAAAAACACATTCCAAAAATATATACTACTAATATTTATCATATTATAAAATTATACTCCTAACATCACATACTTATAGATATGAACAATTAAACATATTCGTTAATACTTAATACTATGCATGAGATTTAACTATTTTGACGCTTTGCAGTTCAAATTCAAAGGACAGATAAATCATACGGAGTATCAATTTGAATTTGTCATAAATATATTTTATATGACCTATTTATATTTAAAAAACAATGAATGAAATTTTTATTGGCTTTAACTAAAATTTAAAACAAATGGGCATTAGCTGTTCAATAATTTGAAAGACTCTTAATAATTAAGGGTGTGTTTGCAGCTTTCAAAATTATTTTTAATTTAAAAGATGTGAGATTTAAAAAAAAAATAAGTTTTAAAAGTATTTGTTGGGTTTACAAACTACAATGATTCTGAGTATCTAACAAAAGAAACCATGTATTTCATTCAATCAAAACTGGAGGAAAAAGTTATTCCAAAAAAAAAAAAAAATGGAGGAAAAAAGAAAAAGATCCAAGATAGGCGCGATTGTGTGCAAAATTTCAATTTATTAGCAATCAATGAGTTTGTTTGTTGACGTCGTCTCTTTCTCTCTCTAGAATTCACTTTGTCCCTGTCTGTCTAGGCCAGGGCCAGGCCAGCTGTATCTTCCTTCAACCCCTCTTTTCAGTTTTCACTCGCGCTGCTGGCGCTAATGGCCTCTACTGAATGACCAACACCGCTTTCACAATCCAAATCTGGAGGCTTTGCTTTTAGACAAACTCGAATTCACACACACAACACAACCACACGCGATGTCCAACACTTATAGTCCCTCGATCGCACGGATGCAATTGGGCGGCGCCTCCGTCTCCCGCCTGAGATCTTCCTCTATGAAGAAACCGCCTGAGCCCCTCCGCCGAGCTGTCGCTGATTGCTTGTCCGCCGCAGCTCCCTCGCAGGTCGAAGCGTCCAGGACATTGCGGGTCTGGATAATCACCATCCCTTTTGCTTATGTTTTAACTTTTTTATTGTTTTCTACTGTTGCCATTATTGTCTCGTGATTTACCCCCGGGCGTCCATCTGGATTTCGGGTTCTACTGGTCTGTATTTCAATTTCTGTATTACATTATACTAATTCACGTGGATAGTGGATTTAGCAGATGAGGAAAGTTGGGGTTGGGGATGCAGAATGCTAAATGATCAGGGTTGTTTTAATTTATATTAAAAAAAAAAAACATTTCTGTTGGTTTATTTGATTCATCTCTGTGGGTTTGCTAGTAATTGAAAAAAATTATCCTCTTGGTTCGGAAGAATATGCAAATGCACAAGGGATGTTTGATATTAAATCTTTAAAATAATGGCTATACATTATATGCCACTGCAAATTATAGTGATGCTAATAATGCTACTGAAAAGCTTAAATGTCTCTGGAGCACTGTTAAATTGCCATGAATGTTTTTCTTTTGACTTAATATATGGTGTAAACATTTGTTTTGAAGAACTAAGTACCTCTTTATATCATTCTAATTGTATGAAATTGCTTTTCCCCTGCCTTAAATGCAGTAGCATGGATTCTGTTTGAGTTAACCTCTTAGTTCATCCTATAAAATGTACCTTTCTAGAGGGGTGTCTGCGAGAGGGAGATTTGCATGTCAGATGATATGGTTCTGTTCTTTATTGACAGGATTATTTAGCAACAAGTGGTACAATTGACTTGGCATATGGTATGATACTAGAACACACACTTGCAGAGAGGGAACGAAGGTACTTTAAAGGCTTGTTGGTAAAATGTTTGTCAGTTATTATATTCCTTTTATGCTTCTAGATGATTCCTCCTTTCATTTCTTTGTGCCATTAATGTAAGTCTTGCGTCTCTCTGTATTAACAGTCCTGCTGTTGTTGGAAGGTGTGTGGCACTTTTGAAGCGATATCTTTTAAGGTAATCTCATCCTGTCATCAGAGTATTCTCTTTCTTTTTGAAGCTTTATGCATGAAAATTGGGCACACACGATATTTTGTGATGCCAGCACACTGGTTCACGTTGGAGATAGATAATAATAACCAATTACGTTAGAGTGCACGGGATAATATAATCAATTTGCTACATTAGGTCAGTCAAATTATTAGTATAAGGTGAAATTGTCATTTTTATGTTATTAAAAGTTGGAAAGATTGATAAATGAGTGCACCAGTTGTATGTCTTGGCAAGACCATTCCATATAGGTTTACATATAAATTCAAGTGCAACACATCTGGGTCATGCTACAGTTATTCATAATGTTGTTTAAAAAAGTGACATTGATAACTTGTGGTGTCTCTCTTCATTATGACACCCTGTTAAATAGTTTTTTTGCTAATATACCGTATAAATAGTTTTTACGATATGATGATCAAGAAAGGGTGTGTTTGTAGTTAAGTAAATTTTTAGGGGACAGAATATTCCTGGAAACAGAAGAATCTTTATTTCCTTTTGTATTTTTTGCTTAGAAAGAGCAATCTATTTTGAAATTGAATATCTCAAGAAATGAACTATCATTCAGATATTAGTTTTAGTTACCTTTATTGCATCCTCATTTTCCCACCCTTGCATGAGCCTGTCCTGTCTTAAAATTTAATTTGAGATTTTGACTTTCATCCAGTCATATACATTGACTTCTTGCTTAAATAAATAAAAATAGTTTCTGGTGGTTTAAAACTGTGCAACCTATGTTCCGAATTTGTAAAATTTTGTTGGACTGGCATACAGGATTCCAGAACTGTGCACCACATCCTAGTATTTATTGCTAAACTCAATTATGTCTGTTTAGTGTTTACTTCCCAACCTTGATGATTTCCGTGCTTGCAATACTAAAAATTGACTTTCAGATGTTGATGATTTGGTGTTACGTCTGCCTTATAGGTGTTCTAACTCACAAATGATATGATGTAAGCTTGGGCTTATTGTTCTGCCTTTTGTCCTGCACTCTGTCCATCTCTTAGCACTACAACTCTGGGTATTTGCCAACAGATCTCACTGTTGATGCATTGGACATTAAAGTTTAGAAATTAACTTCACACAAGAGCTGGGATATTTTACCATGTTTGCTTGATTTCAGACTTATGTTACATTTAAGATTTTATCTGTGAATAAAATTCTCATATGTTATGTTCTTTTATTCCATTGCCTAATAAGATACACATAGGACGTTCATCAACAGCTTCCACTGTTAATGCATGAGATGTTACAATCTTAGATTAAGTTCCCACACAAGAGATAGGATATTGAGTCGTGTTTGCTTAATTTCAGGCATATTTTACATTTAAGATGTCAAGTGTGAAAAAAAAATTATCATATGGTAAGTTCTTTGCTTCCCATTATTTATAAGATAAACAAGGGGGTTTATCATAAGATTATACACCCCAATTGCATGATATTATAATTAGTATCTGTGGTGCAGGCATAAGCCTCATTTTGAGAAACAATATAGTTGGCTAATAATATATGTTGTGCCGCTGAAGGTTAGTTGGGCTTCTTAAATATATGTTTGAATATTAAGCCTTGTTAGTTTAATAAAAGCAAAAGATAAGTGGGCACAAGGGTTTATTCAAGTGAAAAAAAGATAATGCTGGATCACCATTTCTTTTGTGGTTCCTCAATCAATTTCTTCTCCATTGCCTCTGTTTTGTATATCCTTCAATGATTATTCATCTAAAAATAGTAATAGGGGTGCAGGCTAACAGCCGTTACCATCATATTTCTGGTCGTTGTTGTAACAAGAAGCCCATATTTACTGGTAATTAGTAATTGGGGGTTATTATTTTTATTTTTAATCGTGTTATTGTGATTAATCAAATTTTAACTTAATTCATTCTGTCCTTAACTTATTGCCAATAACTGATTTTATGCAGTTCTTCAATATTTTCTCTAACATGGTGCGAACAGGGGAGTGAGTTTTTTTTTTTTTTTTTTTTTTATATCTATAGACTGTACAAGTAGGGCTCTAAGAAGGTTTCTCATGAATCTACTTTGTCTGAAAATCTAATCCACAAGCATGTTTATGCTTAGCAGATACAAGCCCAGTGAGGAGACATTATTGCAGATTGATCGGTTTTGCATGAGTATAATTGCTGAGTGTGATATGAGCCCTCGTCGGAAATTGACACCATGGTCACGCTCCTTAAGTCAACGATCTGGGAGTCCAGTACCATCTACCTATGTAAATCCTTTGCCCGTGACAAGTTTTGCATCAGGAGCTCTTGTGAAGTCCTTAAATTATGTTCGCTCTTTGGTGGCTCAATATATCCCAAAACGTTCATTCCAGCCAGCTGCCTTTACAGGAGCTGCACCCACATCAAGACAATCACTTCCAACTCTGTCATCTTTGTTGAGCAGATCATTCAATTCCCAACTTAATCCTGCGAATGCCAAAGAGTCCTTGGAGAGCAAAGACACATCGATTGCATCTGTTTCTGACTCTCCAATTGCTGAAGAAGTTGATGAACTTGGAGATCTAGAGTTTATGGCACATGATGTTTTCAGATGGCGCTGGTGTGGAGACCAACAATCATCACTTCTCTTGCCCAAGAGGTCTTCTTCTGTTCAAGCTACTGTTATTCAGTAATTACCTCTTAACCATTTTTGTATGTCTCGGTTCCTGACAATTCTTGCTTACAGCGACCAGATTCTGAATCTCCAAGACCTGCGCACCCATAATTTCCTAGAACTAGGTGCTGCAGCTCTTCTTGTCGGGGACATGGAAGCCAAAATGAAGGGTGAAGCTTGGAGAATCCCCGGGAGTGCAGATTTGCCTTATCTTGATCAACTATTACAACCTTCATTGTTGACTACTGTTACCAATTCAACTTCAGCTTTTGCCCATTTGAGAGCAATAACAGCGCTGAAACGCTCCAAACCAGGAGCTAATCAAATTTGGCATGTTCTTGCTTAAACCTTTCCTTATTCAAATGTGGTTTGCTTACCTATTTTCTTGCCACTGCATTTTTCTTTCAGTACTTGGTGAGTCTGCATGCTGTTCTTGTTGACGGTTTGATTTGTTTCACAAACTTATTGACAAGAGCTTATCTTGTAGAACAGTGAGAATGGTGGTTTGCTGCATATGGCTTGCCAAATTTAAAGACCATATGATTTATTTTAGGTTGTTACATACTGAAAATATTTTGCTTGCACAAGGAAAAAATAATACCTTAAGGACTTTTTTTATCTAATGCTCCCTCCGTCCCTAGATTACCTGTAAAGTAGAATGTTGGTAATAAAATGAGTGACAATTTTGAAAATAAAATGATGTTGTGAGGATATTAATTTTGTGAGTTATTTCCATATTAGGAGTGTGCAAGTAATCTTGGGAAGTTCCAATAAGGAAAATGTGCAAGTAATCACGGGACGGAGGGAGTAATATATTGCTAATAATTTTTTTTAAGAAAAAGCATAGTGGAGCACTTTTATAATCTAGGCTTTTGATGCATGAAGTAGGTATTACACGTTCAATAAGGAACCAGGTGGAAGTTGAAATTATTAAGTTGTTGATGTTGGAGTAAGAGAAAAGAAAATTATATTTAGTATCGGTGGCAACCTTCAGATCCGGCTCCCGGGGGATGCTATGATCAATGCTTCTCTTCTTTCGAACTTGGCATGTATTTTAGAGACAGAAAAAAAGAACTATCAAAAGGTCTGGGAACTTCTGTTTTTATGTTGTTTTTTGGATGGTTATAAGATCACCATGTTCTGTGACTACATATTCATCTGCCTCACCACGGATCTAAATTTTTTATAGATCTTTTCCAGCTGTGGACATTTTTGTTATTACCCATATTTTGTGAGATTATATGCTATACGAATTTCATCTGTCTTTGGTAATGACATGAGGATGTTGCTTTTTTTTCTCAGGGAAGATTCACCTGTGACCGTGAACACCTTTCGCCCACGTGCAAGACCACTTTTTCAATATCGTCATTACAGGTAAAAGAACGAGTTGTTCTTGTGGTGCCCATAGTCAGACCCATCAACCGCTTGTTGATGATTATGTCTCTTCTGTGTTGTTAATTCACTTTCACTCACTAGTGTATTTGTGTGCCAAATCATTTGTTTGTTGCATGATTATCACTTTGAGATTATGTCCTGCATCCTCTCCTCTGTTAATTATTGAGTTTGTGATTATCTTTCTTCTTCTCTGTCTCAACATTTTGAATTGTGACAGTGAACAACAACCCTTGCGATTGAATCCTGTGGAGGTATGCGAGGTTATTGCTGCGGTTTGCTCTGAGACATCTTCTGTCAGTCTCAATCACATGACAGTTTCATCTAAATTAAGACACAGTGGAAGGCCATCAATGGATGTGGCTGTTAGCGTTCTTGTCAAACTTGTAATTGACATGTACGTTCTCATGCATTTTCTTATTTCTTCTGACTCTACAATAACACACACCAGCACACACAGACACTCTCTTAAGTCTTATCTATGTGTTACTGGATATTATATATGTTTGTGTGTGACGGATTCTGTTAAGGCATGAGTGTTGACTGTGGGGTGGTTTTAGGCATGAGCTTATTTTTGTAATTTTGACTAACAGTGACATGAATTCACTTGATAGATGACGAAACTTTTCTAAGGAGGGTACGTGGTAACCAAAACTGACTGTCATGTATTCAGCTTCTCAACCTTATTTCAGTGCTAATCTGTATGCAGGTATTTTTTGGATTCAGAGACTGCTGCTCCTCTCGCTCTATCCTTGCTACAGGTCCTCCTTGCTTCTCGCAGGATATTATGTTTACCATGTAGCTAAGCCTAATTTTTTAAATTTCTTATAACATTGTAGGACATGCTAAATTCTCCGAATGTGATGTCAAAGTCTCGAGCTTTTGATTTAATTATTAACCTTGGAGTGCATGCACATTTACTGGAGCCTCCAGCACCTGATGGCTCCACTATAATTGAGGAACAGTACTCCCAGGAAGCATATTTTGACAATGGACCTCAAGTTGCGTCAAATGGGATCAAATCTGACATTCTTAAGCAAACAGGGCACTCCTCAGCTATTGATAAGTTTGAGTGTTGGATTTTGGGTATTCTCTTTGAGGTTCTTCTTCATCTTGTTCAGGTATGTCCTATCTAGTATAACTGGAAAGTTTTGCAATGGCTGAAAATTTCTACATGTATTCCTTTTGTTCTCTGAGGTTATCACTGCCTGTAAAATATTCTGTTTCTCCTTGGAGTTGGCAATTTTTTTAATTTTTTTGTGGGGTGGGTGGGTGTTTGTTGTGGTGTGCCTATATGCTATATCAGAACTAGAAAATTAATTAACTAGAGTTGGGATATAGTCTATATGAAATTAATGAAATGAAATTATTGCCTACCCTTATCTCCTTTTTGAATGTTTGTTGTGCCACACTTCATGCTTGTTTTGCAACCAAAGCATCAAAAGAAGTCTATTTGTTGATATATATTAGGCCAATTACAATAACAACGTATTAGGTCAATTGCAACAGCACCAATCATATATAAGCCAATTATCAGTAATAATTTAAAAAGTCTTGTGTAGTTTAAATGTGAGGATCTTGAACAAGTGCACAGTTTTCATCTAGTGAACAGTGCTTCATAAACAAATCTTGCAGAAAATTTAAGGCATGATATGAAGAACAAGAAACTCTTGAGAAGCTGTCCTAGAATTGTTAGGCATCACACCAGTCATTGGATGGTGTAAGAAGATACTTCAATAATTGGTGGATAAGTGTATTCATGGAACACTTTTAATAATCTTAGGCTATGCTCAATCCAATTACTTTTTTTTTTGTTTCCTGTTCGATTATGTTAAACCTTTATTTTAATTTTGTTTAGATCAAAATTGATTCTATAAGTTTGTATTACTGTTCTTTTATGGAGTTCCTGTTTAATACATGGTATTTCACAGATAGAAGAGGAAGAGGAGGCTGTCTGGTCTTCTTCCCTGAGCTGTTTACTGTATTTCATCTGTGATAGAGGAAAAATTCGACGTAGCAGATTAAAAGGTCTTGATATTAGAGTGAGTATTTCAACAACCTGGTTTTTTGTATCCACTAGTTGCTATACACCTACAGTTATTTACCTACATACACTGATCCAATCATGCAAGAGCTGTTTAGATATAGGATAGCAGGAGATAAATGAATCAATACATTTTTCTCTCACTCGATGGCTTCTCTAAAGATTTTCTTTTCCCGTGTTAGCCCACGGAGCATATAGCATGTGTGAGGAAAATTCGTCTCATGTATGAGACCGTTTAATACAAGTTTTTGTCAATCAATAAATAGTAAGTTGCACACAGACACATTTTTTGTTATTCAGCATCTAATGAATACTACTATTATCTTATTGGACTCAATTGCAGAAAATGTACTTAAACAGACAAACAATTTACAGTAAAAACCTGTGGAAAACTATCAAGGTCAAGAAAAATCATGCAGTTCACAAGCTGAATCTAATGGAACTTAAATTCAATATAAAATCACATCCTAACAGCTAGAAACAACAAAATTAAAATAATAAGTCTGAAAATTCTGGCTATCCAAGCTGGATCCCTTAATTGCTGTTATCTGACTGTCTTTAGGTCTAAAGGATCTCATGATAGATTACAGTACAATGAGAGTTCATAGTGAAAAAAAAATTGTTCTTAAACTATGTCTTCCAATATTAACTACTTTTTTCATGTTATAACTTGACTTGACTCTTTTCTTTTTATAGCTTCTCTCATAACAAATTTCTGCTTGCTTTTTGTTTGTGTACAGGTTATTAAAGTACTGATGCAAATTAGTAGAAGAAACTCTTGGGCAGAAATTGTCCATTCCAATCTCATCTGCATGATGACAAACATGTTCTATCAAGTGCCTGAGGGACCTGATAAAATTGTTTCATCTACTCCTTTGTTTCTTGTTAACCAAGTTGATCTGATTGGAGGAATTGAAGTTATATTTGGAGAGGTATTAATCTAATCAGTTCCTGTAAGCTAGATTTTGTCTAGAAGAATGATCTATGCCAATACATGTAAGGAGGAAAATTTTCTCCTAGCTGAAACTTTCCCATTATAAGCTAAAATTTCTCCTCCTTACGAGGGTATTTTAGTTATGTTATTTGGCTACATTGAGTTGCTCCCTACTGTGACCATGTGCTATTTTCTTGGATGAATATGAATGATATTGTAAGAATTGAAATGCTACTTGACTATAGTCTTTTTTTGGGTTGAGATACACTGAACCATTGTTTGCCCGTTCGTTTTTTAAATGCAGCTGGTGGCTTCAAACTCAAGGGAAGAGAGAAAGAATTTATATATGGTGCTTTTCGACTATGTATTGCATAAAATAAATGAGACATGTATAGCTTCTGGAGTTTCCGAGTATAGTGATGATGAGGTTCGACCTATTGCTACCTTGCTTGTGCTTGCAGATGCACCCGAAGCTCTCCATATTTCTGTCAAGTTGGGAGTTGAAGGTATTGTGGAGCTTTTGAGGAGATCAATCTCTACATCATTGTCCACATATCCAAATAATGACCGGCTTTTAACGGTACATTTCACAAATGTCCTTGATTTTGTTTATACAATCCCGATTGATATTGTGTTTATTTGTATTAGTTCCATATGTTGAAATGTAAATACATGAATATCTAGTTAAGCACTTGATGCGTTTAATTATTTCTTACTTTTAGAGAATCTCTACAGTTGCATTTCCAAAATACAAGGTAGGGAATAACTGGTGGAAAATGAATGTGCATCTTGATAGTTAAACGGGAATTTACTAATAGATACTGTAGATTAAGGAACTACAGACGAGACAAATAAGGAAAAATGTTAGCTCATGACTATCAAAGCATTGGAATTAGGTTGTGTTTTGCATTAGATATACTGAAATTTGAAAGTGTGTGTGTTGGAGAAAAACAAAAAATTCAAATATTTAAGTCATATAGAGGGAAAAGAAGAATTTGGTAGAAGCATATTATTAGACAACATGCATAAAAAAGAAGAATTTGGTAGAAGCACATAAATTTTAACTGTGCTCCTCTTGCAGTTACTGGAGAAGATAGTAGAAAAGTTTGATGTGCTCGTTGGATCATTTACTCATGTAGACAAAGAGTTCACCCAAATGATTCAGACAACAAAATCACTCAAATCTATTGAAAGCATCAGTGAAGTGCCTGGGAACACCGCGGCTATGAACGCAAAGTTTTTTTGGACAACTTTACATTCTCTTCTTCATTCTGAAAGAAAAGCCAATCGCCACAACGGGTATTTGTGGTTAGGGGACTTGCTGATTGCAGAAATCGGAAGGGAAGGGGATATTCTCTCAAGCATTAAAAGTTTGCAGCAGAAAATTAAGCTTGTCGGTGTTAATGAATATTCTTCTTCGTTAAATGTTTCTTTACCAATTTGGCTAATGTGTGGGCTTCTCAAGTCAAAAAATAGCCATATCAGGTGGGGCTTTCTCTTTGTTCTGGAGAGGCAACTGATCCAGTGCAAATTTTTGCTAGATGAGAATGAAGCACAACAGGTAATGCACAGTCAATCTGCAGCACATGCACAGGGAAAGAGCCGTCTCGAGAAAGCGAACGCAGTAATAGATATCATGAGTTGTGCCTTATCCTTGATGGCTCAAATTAATGAAACTGATCGAATGAATATTTTAAAGGTAATTATGACATTGTGCTATATACTCCCTCTGTCCATTTTCATAATTCCCACGTTCCTTCTTTGCCTGTCCATTTTTGTAATTCTCATTAGTTATTTCCTAAAAAGGAAATCCTTCTCACACACACTACTTTAATATTACTTTATCTCAATCCCCAAACTTCCACTTTTTACATAAACAATCAGTTTTCCTTAAAACCCGTGTCCAACTCAAATGGGAATTATAAAAATGGACGGAGGAGAGTATTTCTGTTTTTCAGGTTTGTTTAATTTAAACATATGTTTCTGACATGAAGGGCATAAAACTTCTAATGTTTATTCATGATATGTGTCCTAGTCTGTATTCTGCGTAATCTGACAGCAATGACTGGAAAAATTCTTATAGGAATAATTTCAGAAACTACCCTTCAACCTATTTACGCAAAATGTGTGAATTTTTAAAATTCTGCTTCAATTTTTACAAATTGGCATCTATTGATGGGGTACCTGTAAGAAAGATACAAACCTCGAGAGGGTATTATAACCATAATAAATAGGTCAAACCTCAAGGGTTCTTATATTTGCTTGTTCATGATCATTAGCCAATTTTATCTTTGGACACTATATACTTGCTACCTTTTCTCTGAAGGTTCAATATCATTGGATGTTGTAAACTTTAGCAGAATGGCGCTAGTTATATAGATATCATGGTAGCATTTTTTTCTTCATTTCATATTTAGTAGATATGTGTTCTTAAGTAGATAGAAATCTTGACAAATGTTAGGCTGTAAGCCTGGAAGCGAGTACAACTTTGCTGTTCCTCATGGCATTGCTGTCACTATGCATACTGCTGATGCAATTCTCTGATTAGCTTGTAATACTTTGTCTCCGTCCTGTCCATACTGTTGTTAGGAAAGGGAACAGCAGCGAAGAGATTTGATTTGGTTCTCTCCCTTGCTACTTGATTACTTGCTTCAATGTTTGTCTCTTGTGTGTATTCTTTTACATATGCAACTGACACCCTATAGAAGGATAGAACTGTTTCTACGTCTTTATCTTTTAACAGTATTATTTTCCTTGCATATGCGTGCAGTTGTGCGATATTCTATTGTCTCAACTGTGTCTGAAAGTTGCACATACTGTTGCGATGCCATTTGGAGATACGACACACTTTAAGGATTCTAGTAAATCCGAAAGGTTTCGTAAGGCAGATGGAGCAGAACGACTGTCCTTAACAGATAACATTGACCGTGGTGATTTTGTTGGAAATTCTAACACTAAAGTTGGAATGAATGTACACATTCCAATTCGTGATACTGCATCCATGGCGGCGCTGCTTCTTCATGGACAAGCCATTGTTCCTTTGCAGTTGGTTGCTCGTGTTCCTGCTGCATTATTTTATTGGCCTTTGATCCAGCTTGCTGGTGCTGCGACAGATAATATTGCATTGGGAGTCTCTGTAGGTAGCAAAGGAAGAGGAAATCTTCCTGGTGGCACATCAGATATTAGAGCTACTCTTCTCCTTCTTTTGATTGGCAAATGTACGGCAGATCCTGCTGCTTTCGGAGAAGTTGGTGGAGAAGAATTCTTCCGGTATCTTTTCAGCTTAATCTCAATGTTCATTGTGTTTATATTCAATTTATTTAATGCTTTTATGTACATCTCTGCTAGGGAACTGTTGGATGATACAGATGCAAGAGTGGCATACTACTCTTCAACCTTTCTTTTGAAGGCAAGTATTGGATCTCATTTACTGATGTTTGACATTGAAACAATACAATATATATTTTAATTAACATTTATATATTACAGAGAATGATGACAGAGGAACCAGAGAGTTACCAGCGCATGCTTCATTGTCTTGTTTCTAGGGCTCAACAGGTACACAATTTTTGTTCAAATGTTTCGTATAAACCTTTGGCTTCTTTTGGCAAGTCCTTTATGATGCTTAATAAACTCAAGTTGAGGGTTAGTCAGTTGAGCAGTTACTTAACCTCATATGGATTCACTAGTTGTCACATTAGCTGTAGAGTATATGCTCTTTCACTTTGAAAATATGAGGATGATACATTTCAATGTCTGTTGGCATTCGGTGAATGCTTAAGCTCTCTTATACAGTCAGGCAAAAATAAAGTCATTTACAGAATATATTTTACAGTCAGGCAAAAACACCAATGCTAATCTAGTCCCTGTTTCAAAAATTGAAGCACTAGGCCTTACTCTGTTTTGTGCTCCTTTGGGGGCAGAATATCAAATTGAATCAGGGATGCCGTTGACTTAGCTTTTGTGATAGATTATCTTCTTTAACATATTCTGGTGAACCCTGTATAATTCATGTTTAGTACATTTGCAAATATTCTCCTCTTATGATCACATTTTTCCTTCTAGTGCTCAAGATACTTTATACTTGTATTTACAGAGCAACAATGAAAAGCTATTGGAAAACCCATACCTCCAAATGCGTGGCTTGCTTCAGCTGTCAAATGAGTAGCTACATTTTCACATTTCAGCTGTTAAATGAATAGCTACCATTTTGCGTGAATGCTGTGATCAAAGAAATTACGGTTCATTACTACTAATTTTGGTTATGGTAGCAATTCATGGTGAAGCTATGAAATAACTGATGCCTCTATTTTATCATGGTTCAAATGAAGTTAAAGTCGAGCTAAGAACTGAGAGATAATGTCCTTGAAAAATGCCCTTGGAGCTCAGACAACTTCCTAGAAAGGCCACTAAACAAAGTAAAGCTTTGTTTGTTCCTGATGGTTTTAAAATGGCAGCATGTTTACTCAGCAGCAGCTGCTTCTTTATGCAGAAATGCATAAAAGATACGGTTTTCCACCCATCTTCAGGTACTCTTCATGATTGCTACCCTCATATTTATTTCAATTTCAAATTTAGCCACTCAACATTTTGATTCATAAACCATTGGTTCTATGAAACATTGTTTTTAATATCAGCTGTACTTTATGAAAATTTCCTAATCCATGCAAGTCTGTTCTTTATGTACTTGCAGTTATGGGGAAATTACGTCTCAGGAACACCAGTAAGTCTTTGAACTGGTGATCTTTTTTGGTTGTTGTAATTATTCATCTGAATGCACGGCGGAGGTCTCAGTTCTCTCTTTGATGGTACATTATCTGAAGGATCGACCATCTTGATGCACAAGAGTAGATTGTACATAACATCATCTTCCAGCTTCAGTCTCTGGGTTTTGGAAGCATCATCTGTACATATATTTTGTTGTTGGTGATGTGTTTTTTGGTGCTCAAGTAGATTGTCCCTTTCTTTTTTTCTTTTTTGCCATTAATTAATTGCTTAAAAGCCTCTCACTATATTTCAAGAGCTCAAGAATGCAGGTGTGCAGTCCAATTTTGTTTTTTGTGGGTTTAACTTCACTTTTCTAGCAACCCATTTATTTATTTCTGTAGCATGTGACCACTTTTTTTTTTTTTTCTGTATTTTCCTGGAAATGGGTTTTAATTTTTTCATGGGTTTAAATTAATTTGAAATATTTATTGATTAACAAAATTTGTTTGATTTTGTTTTTGTCAATTCATGAATTAGCATTGTCATCCAGTTGATATTTAGTAGTCCACTTTTGTAACTCTCTGTCCTGTTCACGAATATACTTTGATATATATGAATATGTAATTATGAACGTACAATATTAATATATAAATTGCGTTGATAATGTGTATTATTGAAATTTATTAGTACTATATTGTCTATATTAATACAAAAGTTGTGTGAGACGTCTTTTAAGATAGAAACGGTGTCATTTGGTGATGGTTATATATATATATGTTAAATTTTTGTATACAATCGGATGTATATAAGCAATTGTATTTAATTGATTTGAATATAAGTAGAGGTTTTGGATGGAATATTGAGAAGGTGCAGATTTTGTTTGGTTAGATTAGATATCCACGATTCAGTAAGTTATTAAATCAAATATTGTGTTAGGGATGATTTTTTTTAATTTACAGTATTAGGTTGGGAATGAAATTGGTTCCGGCATGACCGCACTAGTCATGACTCATGCTTGTTAATTAGTGACAATTACGAAGTATTTCGGTTGGTTAAGAACTGTGATGAGATTCACAGATTAGAACAAATTTTCGTACACTTTTTTATATTGTTAAAAGCGTTATCTCCATCTTACACAAAACTTACTAATTAGAGAATTGTGTGTGAATCAATTTCAACGTAACATTAATTTGCATTTTATATGTAATTTTTTATAATATAGTTATATTAAAAGCTATTAATTTAAATTTAAAAAAAAATTCATAAATCTGAGTAGCTTTCATTAAATGAAATATTATTTGCATTATTAAATTACTCCTATTAATTACTCCCTCCACTTTTAATTAAGTGTCATTTTAACAATTTTCAACAAATTAAGATATATAACCATGGACCATTTTATCCTTCATTAATGATAACTAATTTTAATATTAAATTTATGTGTTAGTAATGAATGTGGTCAATAATGTAGGTGATATTCATGTATACAATAATTAAAGTTTATTCATGATTTATGCTATATACTATATTTAAAAGGGAAAAAACTTAAATTAAGATAAAGAAAATGGAGAGAGTTTAATGTATAAGGGTAAAATTGTCAAAATTAAAGAAAAATGTGTAAAATGACACTTATTTTAAAAATATTAAAAAAGTCAAAGTGACATTTAATAAAAAAATGGAGGGAGTATAAAATAAATGCATGGTTTGACAAGAAAGTCGGTTTTCATGCATTTTCCTAAAAAACCAGAAAGTCGCACGCTATTCAGTAGAAGGGACTAGATTTCTCTACTACTCTCTGTTCTATTCTTCCACCTGCGACATAACTCACAATCCGGCCATGGCTGTCGAGATCTGCGTCAAGGCTGCTACAGGCGCTCCCGACATTCTTGGAGACTGTAATTTCCCCCCTTTTTTTCTACATTTCCCACTGTAATAATGGAAACAAACGCACACATTCAATCGTCATGATTTGATTCGATGTATCAGGTCCCTTTTGCCATAGGGTTCTGATGACTCTGGATGAGAAGAAAGTACCGTATAAGCCGCTTTTGATCAATCTCGAAGCAAAACCTCAATGGTAAATGATGCCTTTCTGTTTCAGCTTCGATTCGTGTTTTGTATAACTTTCTCTCTTATTTTGTGCTTTTTTTTGGGGGGGTTTTAGGTTTTCGGAAGTGAATCCGGAAGGGAAGGTGCCAATAATTAAATTTGATGATAAATGGATTGCTGATTCTGATGTCATTGTTGGTATCATCGAGGAGAAATATCCCAACCCTCCTCTCACTCCTCCTCCTCAAGTGTCATCAGTGTATATCTTATTTCCTTTCCTTATGATCTAGTCTATTTCTAATTAAAGCACTTAATTATGATGTATTTGGTGATTTTGATTAGTTTCATGTTTATGGTTTGAAGGTGATATTTATTTAGGCGTAGGCGTATGAATGCTTGTGGTTTTCTCCTTCTAATGGGTTCTTAGGAGATCTTCCCTTGTTTGTGATACTAATTTCCTTTTACTCTAGTGGCTCCAAGATATTGCCCTGTTTTGTGAAATTCTTGAAGAGCAAGGATTCTAGTGATGGATCAGAGCAAGCTCTACTTGATGAATTGAAGGCATTGGATGAGCACCTAAAGAATAAGGTGTCAACTTCTGTATTGAGAATAAATTTATTTGGGAAAAACAAAGTATTCATTATTTGCTTTATATGCCCTTGCTTATGAAGTTCCCTTCTGTATATATGATCAGGGGCCATATGTCAATGGAGAAAACATTTGTGCTGTTGATTTGAGTTTGGCCCCGAAACTTTACCATCTCGATGTGGCCCTTGCCCATTTTAAGAATTGGGCTATACCTGAAAGCTTGACTCACGTTCACAACTACAAGAAGGTATTGTGGTCTATTATTATCAATCTCATCCTATATGTTTTGTCCTCCTTAATGCTTTGTTATTTGATACTACTTATTAGATAGTTGGGACAATTGAAGTTACATAATTGTTATGATGTAGGCTCAAATAGTCTCCTATAGTCCTATTTCTACTGGAACTAGAGATCAATTTTGAAACCAATCCATGTCCTAGAATGAAATTGTATCTTTTAAATAAAGTGCCAAAATATGAACTACAGGTTTTCTTTAGTTTATGAAATTTTATTAATATCCCTCATATTAACTAAAAGTCCAGTCAAATTCAATATATGAATAGCTCTGAATAGGACTTATCTTTCTTTCATTAGTTTAAAGCTCTGCCCTGAGTTTTGAAGTTCTGGTTATCTGGTATGAAAATCGTTTACTTGTTAACTATTTAATGGATGAATTGTGATAGTGCATCGCCTCTAAATTTTGGATATTGAGCTCTTTTCCTATGTTAGGTATTCTTGTCCTTGAGAATGATAAAATCATTTGGTGGATCAAGTTTAGTTGAAAACTCATGCTTTTGTTTAGTAATCTCATGAATGCAATCTTTCCTACTGAGTGATGATATGTTGCTATGCTGTGGCCCGTTTTTAACACCTTGGTCTTTTCTGATTCCTTCTAGATTTTCCAATTTACCAAAAGAATCATATTGAGAAGTTTTTGATCCTACCCTTTGAAACTAGTTATTTAGTTCATGTTGTGTGCCTTAAATTTATGGTAGTATCTTATAGATGCGTAATTCTGTTGTTTTGCAACTAAACAAGATGATTCCAAACATTACGAGTAAGGCCAGCTAATTAAATACTGTACAGTTTAAAGATTTTCTTCCAATCTAGAATAGTCCTTGTGGTGAATGCCATTGAAATGTGGAAGATCACAGCTATTCTCATCAAAGTATATTTGAGCTGATGTGGTTTAATTTCCTCCCCAAACAGTTGGTCTTCTCTCTGGAGTCTTTCCAAAAAACGAAGGCTGAAGCGAAGTATGTGATTGCTGGCTGGGCAGCGAAACTCAATGCTTGACGTTGTTGCAATCTACATAGTATATCATAGAGTGTGCAGCTGGTGGTGTAATTAACCAAAATTATATCCGAGTGAAGTGATGGCCCCTCAATAATGAACTATCCCTGATATTGGTTTGATTTTGACTCTTGTCATTCTATTTTATCCAATTTCAGCTTCCTGCAAAACAAACTGAGATATAAATACTCTGAAAACTTATTGAGGGAAAGAGGGTTGTACCCATTTCTGGGAGATGGAGAGAGGGCTGTGTTGAATTTTAGTGTTGAATTTCTGGTGCAAAATTAGTTTTATTGACCATCTTTTGTTTTCATATATGTCACCGTCCAAGGTCGTTACTCGAATTAGGTAGATCAAGAGCTCTCGGTTTGAAAGTTTGAACTCGACTTGAGTATATTAATAAACGATCCGTGCTCCAGTTGTTGAAATATTTAGGAGATGCTTGGTTGAGCACTCTAAACTTTTTTTGAAGTATTCATTTTTATGAGACACTATTTTTGCTGTATACTCCTATCAACTAGTGTTATACATACTTGTACTAAAATAAGAATTTATACATATAAGCTTGCATAAAATTTAATTAAATTATGTGCGTATGAACCTATTTTAAGTTTTTTTTTTTATTTTTTATGAAGGTTTATTTTGAAATATCTTTAAATTTTTATGTTTAAAAAAACTCTCGAAGAATTAGTAATTTTAATTTTTACACGACATTTTTTTTTTTTTGGCAGTCTCCCAACGAATGTTATACACGCTTATACTAGTATGAATGATGTGTATTTTAAACGACGTGTAGATTAATTAATATTTCGAATTAAGAAATAAAATGTCCAAATCAACTCACCGACGGTAAAAAAAAGTTGAGATATTTCGAGATAAATGCTCGTATTATTTAAGGGCCCATATTTAATGAGAAATAAATTTAGTACATGGAAATATTCGTGAAGAGGCATCTACTTATCAAATGGTTAAGCGGCATATATAGTCCGATATTCCCCACCATCCAGGTTAAAGTAACTTTATTTTTTATTTTATTTTTCTGAAAAAGAATAATACTCCTATGAAAGTTAAAGTTTTAAATGCACCCACTTAAAAGGGATGGGTGCTTCTTTTAGAAACTGAAAATGAACATCTTAGGTGCCAAATGCTCACCGAGCTATTAAAAAAATATATATATATATATCCCAATAAAAATAGGATTATACTAATATTAACACTTTTGGTAAATTGTACTAAGCATATTTCAATTAATAATGCTAGCACTTCTATGCAATTAGTTTTTTTTTTTTATCAGTAAAAATAATAGTAGCATTTTTCAATTATAATGAACGACATTTTTGCAAGATATTATACTTCACTTTTTGTTAATATTGTTTACATATTTCAGCCATTGTGAGTGATACTTTTTTAATGACATTTTTTGAGTTAGGGTGAGGCACTGTTTTCAAGAATATTTTACAGCTAGTGAAGATTACACGTGGCAGCAGCAAAGCCGTTAGAATCTGATCACACTTGATGCATTTTATTTTACCATTGTTGCTATTTGCTCCTATCCAACTGAACTCTCACATTTATCTTCTCTCACTCACTTGTCAATTCTACCACTTCACTCTCAAAATTCCGGTCATGGCTGTAGAGATCTGTGTCAAGGCTGCTGTAGGCGCTCCTGATGTTCTTGGAGACTGTAATTTCCACTTTTTTTCTCTACATTTTCTTACTCTAAAACAATCCTTGTTTTGTGCCGTCTTCTCATGTTTTTTTTATGTTAACAAATAGGCCCCTTTAGCCAAAGGGCTTTGCTGACTTTGGAAGAGAAGAATGTAACTTACAAGAAGCACTTAATCAACATCGCTGCGAAGCCCCAATGGTAAATTGTGTCTCTGTTGATAGTCGTTTTATGTGCTAATCTAGTTGGTTTGTTGACCTGTTCTACGGAGAATTCGAGAGAGAGTGTGTTTTTTCCTCAAAATTCAGAACCTTGTCTTATTATTAGGTCAAATGCCTCATTTATGCGTATTTACATATAACATCAACTGTTGCTCTTACATTGATTGTCTCCTTAGAGATGACACATGGGCCTTATGACTTAACAACCAAGTATAATACGGTGATAGCGAGCTGACGTGGTTTGACCTGATTGGCCACCTAGATCGATGAGATGTTCGACCTAGGTGGCCGATGAGAATGTTGACTCTTGGCCGGTTTTTGTTGAATCTGAGTAGTCCTCTTCCTATTGGCTGGTCGTCGTGATGACTAGGAAGAGCTCGTTGTCTTGAATTTGTTTATTGAAACAGGGTTCATTCGTTATGTTGATGTGGTTATTAGGTTTCTAGAGGTGTACCCAGAAGGGAAGGTGCCAGTGATAAAGTTTGATGACAAGTGGATCGGTGATTCTGATGCCATTGTTGGCATTATTGAAGAGAAATACCCTTCACCTTCTCTCTATTATCCTCCTCAGGTTTCATCTGTGTAAGTTTTTTCCCTAGTCATGTTTATTTACTCATTGAATCATCTTGTATATATGTTGATTTGCTGATTGTAGTCAATTTCGTGTTTGATGTTTATCATAGGGGTTCCAATATATTTCCTTCGTTTGTCAATTTCCTGAAGAGCAAGGATCCTAGTGATGGAACAGAACAAGTCCTGCTTCATGAATTGAAGGCATTGGATGAGCACCTCAAAATTAAGGTCTCAACTTTTTTATTATGATTACATTACACGTCTCGTCAGCTCTAAAATGTTATAAGTTGTTTCAATAGCTTGTAAAATGTTTTGTGTAATTCATAAGTTGCTAAAGTGTTTGCTAATAAAACTTAAAAATTCATGGTTGATAATTTGAAAGAAATGTTCTATTAAAGTTGTAAAGAGCTTATTTAAGATTTTGGTGATGAAGTTTTGTTTTCCATAATCAGGGACCGTATGTAAATGGTGAGAATATCTGTGGCGTTGATTTGAGTTTGGCACCGAAGCTTTACCATCTGGTTGTTGCCCTTGGTCATTTTAAGGGTTGGACTATACCTGAAAGCTTGACTCATGTGTACAACTACAAGAAGGTATATATCGACCTATTTTGCTTTCGGTTCTTGGATCAATCTTTAATGATAAGTGTGACAGTACAGCATCAAAATCATGATATTTGAATTTCTAGTTGCATTGTTCTTCTCTATATGTCTGCTGAAGATTGATCATGAATCATCGGCTGATTTTTTTACCGTTGACAGCTGCTCTTTGCTCGGGAGTCTTTCAAGAAAACGAAGGCTGAGGAGAAATATGTGATTGCAGGTTGGGAGCCCAAAGTTAACGGGTGAAGAACTTGTGTAAGAGGAGTAGTGATGATTCCTATTCCTAACTAATGGTGTAATAAAAATCATGTTTGATGCATGTCAGTGTGCATGAACATATATATTATGTTATGTACTTGAGAATAAGAATGTTCAAATATGGTGGTTGTCTTTAGCTATATAACTGATTTTGTTTGTTGTAAGAATCAAGTTCGGGAGTTAGTTTTATAGAAAAATTAACGAAAAAGTAATCTATAAATTTAAGGAGTAATTTTCGAGAAATGATTTTTATTAAAGAAAAAATATCTTATCTCCATTAAAAAAATTACTCTAAGTAAATACTTATAGTAACCAGCTAAGAAAATAACACAACAGCATAATCAACTCTTGTTAGTATAAATGGGAGATAATTGAGGGAATAACTTTGATAATCAATCTGTCATATTCTTTAGACTATAGAAATTTTTGTTAAACTTCATCCTCCAATTATATATTTATTGAGTCGTTGACTTGGGTCAAAAAATAGTTCAAAATTGATTGACCTGTTGACTTGGGTCAACACAGAAAAAAAAACAAATTTGGTCAAAAGATAAAATAAAAATTGGAGTTAGAGTAAAAAATTTAAAGTAGGAATATCATCGACAATCACAAGAAATTTTTAAAATATAAACTAGCAATTTAGAATTAATAAGAGCAGGGCAGGTTTGATTTCTTATTGTTTAAATCATTATTTAATAATATGTACATAACTATTTTTTCATTTCTATTTTATTTTCTTATTTTATCCACTCACAAGAAACTACTCCCTCTGTCCCAGGGAAAGCTCAGACACGAATGTTAAGAAAAAGCTCATCTCTAATACATTTACTTGTTATATTAGTATCATCACATCATCTCTAATACATTTACTTGTTATATTAGTATTTCTTAACATTCGTGTCGGGACGGAGGGAGTAATATACTCCATATCTTCCATTTTTTTTTGAATTGTGATTTATAAAATATTGTCAAATAATTAAAAAGTACTACAGTATTAAGATGTCAAATATGATCTTAAAAGTACACAATTTCAAGTCCTAGTTACCTAATTTTTTTCAGGGTTTTAATCCATAGGTGATTACTAGATAATTGTACTATTTAGCCGTTGGAATTTTCCATACACCTTTGATTATAAGCATGGTGTGAATTTTGAAGTTGGGTATACGTTTTCCTTGAATATTCAGTGAAATCCAGGAAGTTCAATTGAAGTCAATCAGAACATTAACTACTGAAGAACTACATTCAGAAAACAAATACACTAAAATAACCAGGTAGACAACATAATCAATTCTTAAAAGTTTATGGCAAGCAACGGGATAGGATGGAATGCTTCCTCATTCATCCTAATGCACGAAACCATAATCGAAATCAGTACTTGACAGGTGCCTGTTGTGTTGGAAGTAGACCAAAGCGCTTCTTTAAAAGAAACCTCTGCCTTGAAAACTTATCATCAGGGGAGAATCGGGCTGCATTTTAAGCAAGAGAATGCATTATTAAATTACTGGCCATTCTTAAAGATGCATAAAGGAAAGATATTCTAACATGAGTTGCATACACATCATATGTTACATGTTGCATAAAATATAGCCTAGACTAGCAGGAGAGGGATGCACAGGATATGTTTTTATATGACCTTGATTTCCTGAGTACATGATCTCTACATACATTAGTTTATCCCCTAAACTAAAAAAAGTGAGTCCCCACCCTATCATATTTTATGAATGGCCGCAATACAAACACATATTAACAAAGAACAGATAGCAATGACATCACTGATAACTAACTATACCAGTCCAATAAAGGAATTAGCAATATGTTCTCTATCACAGTACATAGAACACCAAGGTGAAATAGTATTCCATAAACTATCTTTCAAGACATTGGAAACTTCCCCAATTCTCTCAAATCTCAAGGAACCACCCATAGTTTTAGTAGTCAGTTACACGTTCAAACACTCACAGATGAACATGATAAATTGTCAAACAAAGCAAACTAGAGTACAGTACAACCAAGACATTGAAACATTGATCTAAGAAATTACCAGGGTGAGCAGATTGTGTGGCCAAAGCTAACGGCGACTCCTTCTGCACAGAGAAAAGCTCCAAAACATCAACAAAGTTCAACGCAGAAACCACATGACAATGGAGCATTTGAAACAATGATAAATTAGGGATAACATGTGATAGTCAAAGCTCTACAAAAGCACTAGCAAATTATAGATATCACAAAATTAGGCCTGGCAAGTGACACTTTAATCATCACTCAAGCTTCAAACGTTTATAATACAAGTTAATGCATTGATAATAAATTCAGGCACGATAATCTTCAAACAACAACAAAGTACAAGAATTGGCTCTCAATTCAAATGTTAACTTAATGACATCCTTGAAGCAGTTTTCAGAACATAGCCAAACTAAGTAACCAATTGTCGAATACATTGCATAACTGTAAGCAACAATTATACGCAAAAGAAATGGGCCCGGTAAATACCTTCGTCGTGTAAACTTTGTCACCGTTTTCATTGATATAGCATTGGAGATACATCTTCAACAATACTTACCCTGAAATCAGATGTAGTCAGTTTGCGCACTCCGCCAGAAATCTAGCTTCCGACAAGAAGCGGAAATCGGAAAAAGGATGATAAAAATGCAAGTTTTACCTTCAAGCTGCTTGTGCACAGTTCGCGCCTTCGCAGTTGATTGATTCGTGCCCTAATTAGGGCTCGTGAGCCCTATTTTTGTATTCAGCGGATTGAATGGGCTTTATAACTTTAGACCAACCCCATCAATAGAAAATAAAAGGGCTACGCTATATACCCCTCCATACTTGTTAAATATACCCCCAATTCATGAACTCCCCCTCAAAATCTATTACTCCGTATAAATTAGATGTACTCCCTCTAAAATACCTCAAATACCATTTTCTCTCAAAAGTAGTGTATATTTTCGACTAAGTATTGTCGATTTTTTTTTTTATAGAAAATTCTTTCGACTAAAAGTTGTCGATAAGACGGTTTTTCGTCGACAAAACAGTGTCGACGAGAGTGTTTTTTATCGATAAATCAGTGTTGAAATATATATATATTTTTTTTTTAGTTTAAAGTTTTTAAAAAAAAAAAAATTGGTGAGACGGCGGCGGTGGCAGCTCCTCTATCCATTGGGACTAGAGTTTTAATTTTAGAAAAGGGTGTATCTATCTATGAATATTTTATTAGAAGGGTAGATTAAAATTTTTACATTAATAAATATAGAAGGGGAGTATATTTTAAAAGGGCGCGACTAAAGGCACTCAAGGATCCTATGAGGACACCGACGCGATGAGGACACACACAAAACGGATGAGGACACCCACGTGGAAAATCCAAAATTACCCTCCTCTCAATTAAAACTCTAATTCATTCTTCTCTTCTCTTCCTCCCTCCATTTCAGTACACCCACCAAGCCACCACTCCCTCCCCATCACTCCAATGGCCGCCGCCCATCCCTCCTCCCTCCCAGGCGAAGCCTTGCACCCCATTTGAAGAAAAAAAGTCGTCGTCGTGAAAAAAAAAGTTGTGGCTGTCTCTATGTGAAGAACGTCGTCGTCGCTCCGTCTGAAGAACACCGTCGTCGCTCCGTTTGAAGAACGCCGTCGTCGCCGTCCGTTGAAGAAGCCCGCCACCAGATCTGAAAGAAGTTGGCCCCCTCTCCACACCTCGTCCCCTCCGCTGCTATTCGCGACGGCCGCACCACCTCCTTCTTTAAGCGGTCGCCCCCCACCTCCTCCCTCCGAGAAAGTCTGATTCACATGTTAATATGTTATACAACACTAAATAAACAACCGCAAGTGTACGGCGTCTATTGTAGCGTGATAAGCACGAGGTCGATCCCACAAGGAGGTTAAGCGTAAAAGGGTAGTTTGCTAATCGAGTTCTAAGTAGACGTGATCGATAATTTGAAAGTTGAATTACCCCTAAAATTGTCTAACAATGTGTCACAAATAAACAACGAAGGAGTAAATAGGAAATCGATCAAATAGCATGCAAATCAATAAAACGAACGTAAAACGGATTGAAGACTCAAAAAGAGAAGGGTGGGTTCCAAGGCATATGTCACACTAAGGGTTCAACTTATGATTAAAGGCTTAATTAAGTAGTGGTGTGTTGATTACTATAAGGTTGATCACAAATGGTGAATTAATAGTTCTCTCGATCCAATTAATCCAAGAGACATATCATACAAACTAGCATCTCTACTAAGCATGCATAAGAAATCCCCAAAAAAGTTCCTAAGATCATCTAATACCCTCCCAATAATTGATCCTCTCTCTCGAGCTCACAAGAATATTGGGTCGAATGCTTAAATACGATTAATGAAAGAGATTTCTCAATCCAATTCCAATTAACAATAGATAAAACATACTATCATGGCCATTGACAACATGTTTTGCAATGAAAGTTAAGCATTCAAATAGAAATAGCAACACAACCACCAAATAAACAAGAAATTAATTCATAAGCATCATCCAAAGTATAAACATAGCCTTAGAACCACAAATTGTGTTTAGCTACTCAAATACATATCCAAACTACAAAGAAAACTAAAATCAAAGCAATAAAAAGTGAAAGGAAAAGAAAGCTTAGTCTAGAATATGGTAGGGAATGAAATTCCCAAGCTAATGCCTCTTCTCTTGCATGAATTGGTGAAGAGATGAAGAAGTTATGGCCAAAACACCTCCAAATGTGTGTAACTATGTGTGGATTAGGGGAGAATGTCTTGGATTTCAAGAAAGAGGACTTATATAGTGTTGGGGTAGGGTTTGGTGATAAGTTTTGCACTTAAGTCCCTAAAAAATGGCCAAATTTCACTAAAAACCCCGAGTTTGAAAGTGGCCCGGTCGGGCGATAACTTCGTATACTGAATTTGGCCAAAAAACGTGAGGGGGTGTATTTATCAAAAATCTGGGTGCAGATCGGCCTGGCCGGGCGGAAAAGTGGCCCGGCCGGGCGGAAGTTTCGTATTGTTTTTTGGCCTCCAACTTCGTCCCTTCGTATCTTGAGCTTCCGACCTCCGATTGACTCGATTCTTTTTGCTATTCCACTCCATTTTTCGAGACGAATCCAACCGTGCACTCCTCTTCTTGATCCAGTAAAGTATGGTTGGTGTTTTGCTCCAAATTCCATCGTATTTCCTATAAAATCGACAAAACACAACCCTTCTCTCATTTTGGCTCAAACAATCATAATCAATGCATAAATCAATGAAATCCACATCAAAATACGCTTCACATGTGCATCTAAAACGCGTAAATTCCACCTGAATCAAAGTCGTCGCCAACACCCCCTCCTACGTCGTCGCTGGTAAGTAGGATTTTGAAATTTTTGTTACAGATCTAAACAAAAAAAATAAGGGTTTTGATTTTTTTTTTTTTGGTTTTTGAATTTGTCCGAAATTTTCTTCCTAATCAGTTACTCCCTCTGTCCACCAAAAGTGTGCTCACTTTTTTTTATATATGCTTTTAAAAAAATCATATTTTAATTATAAAGAATATATTTAATATAATGAGTAAAAAATATATTTGGTAGATACTCAATCTTGTTAGTAAAGTAGAAAAAATATTCAAAAGTTAACTATTTAAATAGAATAAGCACGTTTTTTGTGGACCCAAAAAAAGAAATGAGCACACTTTTGGTGGACGGAGGGAGTACTTTATTTGATTTTTTTTCCCGAACACCGTGTTCGATTTTTTTTTTCGCACAAATGAAAATTGTTTTGGAATTTTTTTTCCAACACAATGAGTTTGTTTAGAATAAACTTTCGAACATATTCACTTTGTTGAGTTAAAATTTTCGAACAACCTTTTTTTTTCGGACAATGTTGATATGTTCGAAAATAAATCCCGAAATACAGTCTTTTGAAATTTTCGGACAAATTTGTGTTGTTTTGGAATTTTTTTCGAACATATTGAGTTTGTTTTGGAAATTTTTTTGTACAGTTGGTGTTTGTGGAAAAAAAATCGAACATCTTGTTCAATCTTTTTTTTCGGACAAATTTGAGTTGTTCATGAATTTTTTTCGAATACAGTTTGGTGGTGGTGGTGGTGGAGGTGGAGATAATTATGTGAAATAGAATGGATGGGTGTACTCATCTTCATTTTTTTCATAAATTTTACCCTAGGGACATATGAGACATTTCACATGTTCTGAAAGATTAAAAAAATGTTTGGTGGGTGTTCTCATAAGATCCTTGGGTGCCTTTAGCCGCGCCCATTTAACAAGTATGGAGGATATATAGCCTGGCCCAAAATAAAAGGACTAATGAGAGATTATTTTGGTAGGGGGTTTGACTATATTCACCTCCATTTTGGAGAGATGAAGTCCCCCCTTTCAGTTTTTTAATAAAATAATAGGGTAAAAAACCCAAAATACCCTTCATTAAATATACAGTACTAGATCCCCTATTGAACGCACCCCCTTCATTTCTTTCACCTTTTCCTAACCCACAACTTCCGGTCGCCGGCGACACCATTTCCGGCGACCATCAAGCTAAAAAAAAAATACAGAAATCAATCATACACTAAAAAAAATCACAATTTTTTTAATAATTTTCGACCAACCAGTGTCGACCACATACACTCCCGTCGACAACTCGCATAGTCCACGGGAGTGTATGTGGTCGACACGGTTTCGTCGAAAAATATTAAAAAAAAATAATCCATTTTCGATTACGTAATGTCGATCAAATACACCCTCGTCGACAACAATTTGCCGACGAGAGTGTATTTAATCGACATTATATAGTCGAAAATGGAAAAAAAATTAGGGTTTTCTGCAAAAATGCAGAAAACCCTAACATTGGAATTGGGAGTTGGGCAAATCTGGGCTGGGTGTGGGTCGGTAGACATGGGCAAACGGTTAAAACCGGCGGTTTCGGTTAGAAATCGGCGGTTACGGTTTGTAAAAAATTGTAACCGGAACCGAGCCGGTTACGGTTCGGTTTTTGAACCGCCGGTTCGAAACCGAACCGCCGGTTCGGCCGGTTTTTTTTTTTTCATATATAAAATTATAAACCTACTTTTCGGTGGCCATTAGTCCATTACAGAAACTCTCACAATTTATTCTTTCTTCTCCAGAGAGAGAAATAGAAGAAAAATCTGAGATTTAAAAGATTTACCTGCGAATAAATTGATGGAGGTACACGATGGCTTGTGAATTGTGATGCTATATAAAAGGAAAACTGGAGGAGTAATATATTCGGACATTCAGTGGTGGCGGAGTAAGATTAAAGTAAGTCCATTTCTTGAAACCCTAATTCAATGAAGGTTGTAGTGTTTGGTAAAACTTGTTACTTTCTCTCTCCCCCCTCTCTCGTATGCATAAAAGGAAAAATAGTATGCTGCATTAAGCCTAGGCAAGTAGGCATAAAGAAAATAGTAGGTCAATGGTCACGTGATAAGGCCTGATGGCTTGTAAAAGCAGTGATGCAGGCGCCTGCAAAATCTGCCAAAACTACCCAAGCCCATAAAAAAAAAAAAAAAAAAAGCCCAAAAACCGGCGGTTAACCGGAAAACCGCCAAAACCGGCGGTTTGTGGTTTGTCAAAATATCAAACCGTAACCGAACCGCCATTTTTCGGTTACGGTTCGATTTTTCAACCGTAACCGGCGGTTTGGCCGGTTGGCCGGTTTGGCGGTTCGGTTTTGCCCATGTCTGTGGGTCGGTGAAAGAATTTCGTCTCATCTAAAAGTCTGAACTTGTAGAGAGGGTGGGAATAAATTCTTGCTCACTCGTGGGCCGGATTAATACCTCTTGCCCTTTTTTGGGGAGGAGGCCCATCGAGTGGACAATTTAAATGGGTGGAGTGCTTTCAACAGGAATCGAACCCAGGTCGTTTGCCCGGTTTGCTCTGATACCATGAAAGAATTTTGTCTCATCTAAAAGTCTGAACTTGTAGAGAGAGTGGGAATTAATTCTTGTATATTAATTCCTAACAGTCGACGTCGGAGAGGGGGTGGGGAGGGGGCGACCGCAATCTTTTTTTTTTACAGATGGGAGGAGGAGTGGGAGGGAGAAAAGGGGCAAACCTGGGGGGTCGCGTCGTCGAACGGGAGGGGGATGGGGCGGCCGCGCGGCCGCAAAGCTTCAATTTTTTTTTTACAACGGGGGGAGTGGAGAGGGAGGGAGGGGGCGGCCGGCGGCGAGGGTGGGCGTCGCCGGCGACGGGGGGTGGGGTGGGCGTCGCCGGCGACTATTGGGTGGTGGGGAGGAGGGGGTGGATTGGGGGAAATGGGGAGGAAGAAGAGGAAGGGTTGGGGTGTGTGTATAGTAATATGTATGTTATGAGAGGAGGGGTATTTATGACATTTAAAGGGGGTGTGACCTAAATTTGGGGAGTGTGTAAATCGGGGGAGTGCATCTCTCCGAAATGGAGGTGCATATAGTCAAACCCTTTGGTACGGGTAAAAGCCCATTTATTTTTAATTACTCAATAAATTTGCAATATAGGAATAGGTGTCTCTTAGTTTTAATCGACTCGATAAACCAACTGTAAAGTATAAATAAGGCGTTTTTTTAATAAGAAAGTAAAGTATTTGAGACAAAACGAAATCACTTGTATCATTTTTTTTATTCTGTTTTACATTTTAAATTACTAATACATGTAAGTGAAAAAATAAAACACCTATAATAATTATAACAACACTAGTTAAATATCCAAATAATAAATATACTATTTCCATTTTTTTAATAAGTGTCACTTTAATTTTTTATAATAAATTAAAATTATAAATTATGGTATATATTAGTCTTCATTAATTATACTGTAAGTAATTTTCATATATAAAATTTGTTTAATAAAAAATGTAGCTAGAATTCATAAACTAAATTCATTTTGGTATAAACAATATTTATAATTTTTCTATGTTATTATATTCTTTGAAATTAAGGATAAAATAGTGAGAAAAAAAAATTGAATTACACTTATTCTTAAAATAGTTAAAAAAATTAGAGGGACACTTATTAAAAAAAAATGGAGGGAGTATAGTATAACAACATTAAAAATGGTATAAAGAAATGAAAACGATTTGAGACGCTAGGGGCTATGTTTACTTTGGGCTTTGATTGATTTTGAAAACCGATTTTTTAAATTATGAGTTTTTTAAACTCTAATAAATAGTACTACTAATTTGTGTGTTTCTTTTAAGTTTTAGAATAGTAGAAGATTTTAACTTTATGTCAAATCAATATGTAAGATTGAATGAAATTGTATTACTCCCTCCGTCCCACTATAAGTTTCCCACTTTTTTTTATGGATGTCCCACAATAAGTTTCCAATTTCATTTTTTCCCATTTTTAGCATATGATTTTCTCTCTCTCAATCACATCACTTATACTTTATCTATTATTTTATTCTACTTCATCTCATACTCATCTATTATTTTCTCTCTCACTATCACATCACTTATACTTTATCTATTATTTTATAATATTCCTTAATCAAAACAACAAAATGAAGTGGGAAACTTACTCAGGGACAGGGACGGAGGGAGTATTATATTATTGTTGGGTGAGATTATAATGTTTAGTTGATTGTGTAATTATTGAATGTATTATATTATTATATTATTGTTGAAAAATACTATAATGATTTGAAGTGATATTATATAGATATAAATTTATGTCAAATTAATATAATATTTGATATGAGTGATTTTAAGTGGATTTTAAAAATCGATTTTTAAATTCTAAAATAAAATGAATTTAAGATCTTAAAATTCAAAACATAATTTTTTAAAATGAAAGTAAACATATAGGCGGTGTTTGGTTTGGGATTGGCCATTCCGGATTTGGATTGGCCCAATCCCAATCCCAATCCAATCTCTCTCAATCCATCTCAATCCAAATACCAATCCACCCCTATAATACGTGACATAAAAATACATCTACACCTACTTCTCAATCCTTAACCAAACACAACTTACACACACAATTACTATTCATGGATTACCCAAACCTCAATCCAATCCACCTCAATCCAAATCCAATCAAAATCAATCACAAACCAAACACCACCATAGCGCTGCGTAGGTGTTTGTCCCGAGTAAGCCAAGAAAATTTTGTCCGGACCATTTTGTGCATGTTGAATTGATCCTTTAATTCATCTTATTATTACCACATTTTAAAACAACAGTCCCCTGTTTGTATGCTTACGCAACTATGGCTATGTTTGTCCCCCCTTTTGAACTCACATGTTAGAAATTACCATTTTTTATTTTTTGTCAAATCATGTTAAATTTAGGCTTTTCAAACAATTTAAAATTCCTTTAATAATCAAATTTATTCTATATTAGTTTTAACTAATTAGTAAATTACATTTTACATGATTTTTAGGAACAGTTGTATATCACTTTAACCCTGCTTAAATTTAATAGTATTAAAGATTCTTAGTGTGTGTGTTTTTTTAAAGGAACCATGTAAACTTAATTGTTGCTTTCAAACTTAATAACACATGCCAACAATTACAAAACAAATCTCCAGCGGTTAATTTTTTTTTATCAGTAAAAAAAAAATTCATTAACTCTTGGATACAATGGGTACCCAACCCGTTACATATAGAGAAACATAATTATACATGAGTCCAAAACTGCAGAATTTACCTTATCGAATTAGGTGTCAAGGAGATCTTTTGCTACGCTCAAAGTCTGTTGGCTGGTGTGGGAATATCACAATGGCACGTCGGCAACCACCGGGAGACCGTCATATTCGTTTGTCTGAATAAATACCAGAAGATGTCATCGACAAGTTTAACACTATCCTACAGAGACCTTCACGGTTGATTATTCATCACCCCTTGTCGATGAAAAAGCGTCCAGTGGCCTCGTTTACGGGACGATGGGGTGATGCATTCGATCCGCCATGATCTTTAGTTTGATTCTCATTTTTTGTCTGTTTACATTTGAACGGTTTTCGTGCACTTTTTAATTGTATCTAGAGGGATGTACGTGTAACCTTTCTCCCTGATCCGGGTTATGTTTATAAGAAGGGTTTTTTCTAGTACTCCCTCCGTCCCGGTATAAGTTTCTCCTTTCTTTTGGTTGTTTTGATTAAGAAATATGATTAAATAATAGATGTAGTACAAGTGATGTGATGGTGAGAGAGAAAATAATAGATGAGTGTGAGATGAAGTATGATAAAATAATAGATAAAGTGTAAGTGATGTGATTGGGAGAGAGAAAATCATATGCCAAAAATGGAAAAATATGAAATAAGAGAAAATTTATAAAAAAGGCCATTTAGGCACCTACTTCTTAAATAAAGACAACTTTTATAATCTTTTTAAAAAATGACAAAAACATGTGTAAATAACCATTTATGCCCTTTCATTTAAATTTGAAGAATAACTATTTAATTTATATAATAATGGAACAAGTCATACATTCCATATATTTCGCTAGCATTCTGTTTAATATCACGCATATGAAAATAAGAATCTCACCTTCCTTATTTCGTTTGCAATCTGCACGATTCATACGAATTTTCAATTAAAGCAATCCTAATTTCTCAAAAACCGCCTTAATTCAGAATTTCTCGTCCCTCAGAATCTGTTTATCGTGTTCTGCATTTTTTCTAGTTTATTGCATCGCCTTCTTTTCTAGTTTATCGTCCCTCAGAATCTGTTTAAATCATACACATTTTTATCAGGATTTCAAAACTCAAAATTTTAAAAATCAAATTTCAAACTGTCGAAAGCCCGAATCTAATTTAGAAAAAGTATAGCCTTTAATCACGCGATCAAGACACTGGACTTTTTCTCTTATTTCCACTCCCGGTTTCTTTCATGGTGCCGGGCCGGCCATTATCAGAAAATATCATAAATTAAACCCCTAACTTTGAAATATCATAAATCCCCATGATCGCAAATCTCGATTAGGTTTCATCAATTGATGAAAACGCATCTCGTTCGTCTCCTAACTCGCCGATGGATTTCACCGAATTGGAAGCAATCGAGGGTTTGCGTTGGTCGTGGCATTCATGGCCCACTTCCTGGCCCGAAGTTCACCGACTGCACATGATCAAGAGACTTTCCACCTGATCGTTTCTTTATATTCCTAGGGGATTTAAACTTCACCGATTTCTTCATTATGGATGACGGACGCGAAGCCGCCGGAGATATAGTAGAAACTTTTAATTCCAAGGGTCAGATGAAGAGTTTTGCCAAGGGTATGATTTTTAATTCCACACGTACACACATAATTTGCAAAGAATTTAGGATTTTTTGAGATGATTTTAATTTAGGTTCAATTTGCTCCGTTTTCGTGTAATTGTGATGATTTACGTGCGCGTTGCTGAAATGTAGTTCATGATTATTTGTTATTGGTTTGGTCAAGGGATAATGCAGATCTTATTTTGCATATGTATACGTATTTTTGCATAATCACATTCTAATATGAAGACACCGTACTATTTTTTCTGCATTATTCATTTTATTATGCAGTTTTAGATTTCATTGTTCTGCATTATTCATTTTATTATGCAGTTTTAGATTTCATTGTAAGGGGATGGAGGGAGTATAATTTTAATGACGTCCTGGGGATGGAGGGAGTATAATTTTAATGACGTCCTGACCTCTGGTCAGTCTAGTGAACTTATGAGTCTAAATATTTATTTTATTTTAGTCTTAATACATTATTTACCAAATAAATAAAAAATATTGTATTAATATTATCCCAACTATAAAGCTCAAATAATATAATATTTTCACTTGTCATTACGTCATTAAATAACACATTTTTTCCACACTATTAATTTACTCTTTTGACAGTGTTGATTTTGCATATTTAAAAATAAAACCATAGTGTTGACTTTGTCTCCTTGATATTGGAGGCCATTTGGCAGCTGTATCCGGGGGAGATACTCGGAACTTGTCAACTCGAATACAACGCTGTGTTATGTTGTGTTGAGAAAATAAATGGTGAATCATTAGTAACTTCCATCGACTTTCCCAATTTTAAAATGGGGCCGGTGGATTCTTTTTAGTATTAAATATTATTTCAATTAATGTTTATCTAGACTGAACTAGTACGTACTACGTACTATTGTATCAGCGGTAACGTTATATAAGTCGGGAAATTGTTATTTGGACGAATTTGGGCTGCTTAACCCTTTTTTTTTTTAAATTCAATTCAGTTTTTACCCTTAAATGATTAAATTAAATAAAAAAGATAGTAAATTATGACATTGCTCAGAGCCATGTGTCTTAGAAAAAAGGTATCCATATTACCTAAATCGAACACTTACTCAAGTTTAAAAAAATAAGACCGTCTAGACCTGCCTAAGCTAATTTTTTGTCTGCATGCCCAGAAGTCGAAAATCGAGTTTGTTAAAGACCGTCTACCACCTAGGCCAACTTTTGCATCAGAGACTAGCGAGTCGAGAACATAAATCTTGATAAAAACTAATGTTTGAGTGAAACCAGTTAACATTATTATGTGAAAACTGATCAATCAGTATATTTTAATAAAAATAATTAATTTTCCCTTCGTCCTGTATTTGTTTATCCATTTGATCCCAACACGAATTTTAGTGTAAAAGTTATTTAATAGGGTTGGTCTGCTATGGACTCGAGTGCATGTTGTGCACTCTAGTCACTTTTCAGTTACTGACTTACATTTTTTGGTAAATGGTGTTGCACTTTTCAATTATTAAACTGTATAAGTAATAATTGAAAAGTGCAACACCATTTACCAAAAAGTGTAAGTCAGTAAACTGAAAAGTGCACATG
This sequence comes from Galeopsis tetrahit, assembly GCA_963675135.1. NCBI lineage: Eukaryota > Viridiplantae > Streptophyta > Magnoliopsida > Lamiales > Lamiaceae > Galeopsis > Galeopsis tetrahit. The sequence continues at coordinate 64,885,729 of OY776134.1, read as the reverse complement.
GACTAGGGTGCACAGCATGCACTCGAGTGCATATTAGAGTTTACCTATTTAATACTCAAGTATTTAAAGTGATAAAAATATATGAATGAGAACTAATATATTTAATAATATTTAAAGTGATCAAATTATTTTTTCTGTGCTAGATAATGGTAATCTAGTCTAGTATTAGACAGACAAAAAAAATCTAGTATGAGTCGAATGAGTATTATTTAAATTTGCAATATGTATATATATATATATATATATTAAATATATGCTGCAGCTAAGTTTTTTGTATATTAAATTACGCTGCATAAACAATTAATTTATATTAAGTAGTATATTTTTAATAAAATATTAATTAAATGCATTTGAGGTGTATGGTCCTAGCCGGTACATATAGGATTTTGGAATACTTTAGATTATTTAAAACTAATATCCTCTATTTATCCAATATTAATAATTTTGCATCAATACCATTTTTAAATATATTTATTCTGAATTACATACGAACAATGTTGACTGAACTCTGAAGGCAAAGCAGCTAACATAAGGCATACGATACGAAGCACATAAAATATCTATTTAATTCTGGGCATTTAGATGCTGTTTCGATAAAATAAAATACAAATTTCTCATAATAAAATAAAATGCGAAATTAAAACACATAGTATAATAAAGAAATAAAAACGCGTCACTCGAGGTAATTTGGGAAATATATTTGCCCAACCAACTCTCTATAACGCGACGCGACCCATATTAGTACTCACGTGATTTCTTAAAAAATTAACCATCATACTAAAGTGATAAGGGTAGTTTAGACATTTTTTTTAAGGATAAAATTGTACCAAAAACATACTACTACAAAATACTGCCTAATTTACAATCATTTTTTAACATATTGTATTGAAGAGTGTGGATATTGACTAATGATACGGAGTTATCCTGTAGACAGACTTCAACGCGTGATAGACGCAAACTAGACTTGCCGGTGAAGAAAATTCAATGAGACGAAAAGTAGTGATATCATTCCACTACTAATTCTTAATTATGAAGAATCGTCGAACTAAACTACAAAACTTGGAATTTTCTTCGTACTTCAACCACTTGCTTCTCTTGCGGTGCGGCAATTGAACATTGACCAAACCCCAACTATCTTTCCTTCTTATATATATCACACCCTTCTCCAAATGGTATCATCACTCTAACAACAACAATGGATTTCCAACAAGAATTGCAGACTACAAACGTTTACTTGGTCGACGAGTTCGGAGACGAGGATGATATTTTCTACAGTGAGCTCAGGAAACAAGTCCTGCAGCTTACCGCAGAAGACGAAGAAGAAGAAGAAGAAGAAGAAAAACGAGTGTACACATTCGAGAAACAGGGGTTTAACAACGGCCAACGTGGCGTGGTACCAAAAGACGGGGGCTATTACAATTGGTCCGGAAACAAAGAGGAATTCGCAGTGCCTGTTTGGATGCACAACTTGTGGAGGCCTGGAAACGGGACCGGTGTTTTCATCCCACAAGTTGTGCAGACGAAGAAAAAGAATAGATCAAGTATGTGTTCATTTTCTGCAAGTTTTTTTTTTACTCTTTATATTCTGTAATATGGTTATAACAAGCTTGCTGTTTGAATGATGCAGGAAGGAAGAGGAACGAAAGAGGACGAAGAACATACATGCGTGTGGAGAATGTATAACTAGGATAGATTACTAGATTCTTTTATATCTTAATGTGACATATGTATCTATGAATTCAAGAATAAATTTTGGGAGTATGGAGTGTATATATGTGTTCTTGATTTAGATTGAGATTATACTAAATGAAAGTTCACACATCTAACTAAAACGATATGAAATCAAGTCTAGTGATCATTAATAAAACAGAACTTCGATTACACTGTCCATTTGTCCGACTACGAGAAGCAATACTTACTTACATTAGAGACGAGATCATTCCTTAGGGCGCGCTTGCCATAAGGAACTCAGAGCTCGGAGTCTTGATTTGTAGTCGCTGATAGCGAGAAAGGCGTGGGCAGCTTGACGGGTTGTCAAGATTCGTTGCAGTTGTTGCAAGGTCTGCTGTCTCAGGAGGTCCGCCTGTCGGAATATACTCAGGGTTAGACGATTCCATACGCGATATATAAGGTTGTTTAGGAAAATTTACAAGAAAATGGATATTGGACTTACTTGATGAAGGAAATTCTCAATAGTGGCGAGCTTGCTCATTGCAACGGCCATCTGTCCCATGTAGTTAGCGACGTCCCCAGTATTACACGGGCCCAGAGAGTTCGATGAAAGTGTATCGACAAGTGATTGTTGCAATGCTTCCATTCCTTGTGACAAGGCATCCTCAGCTTGTTGAGAAGATTGTTGTAGATTACAAATGCCCACCAACTGTTGGTCTGTTAATGGCTCAATTTGGTTCCCAAGAATCTGAAATTTAGAAAAGAAAACGATCAGAACGAAACCTGTCTGGCTTATTTAGATATAGAAGGATGAAAGAAATTCACCTTGAGGACCTCGGAGCAGCGAAACCCCCCTAACCACATGAAACACCTTTCGGCAGGCGTTAGCCACATGCCAGAGAGCATGTGGAAGACATCCATCTTTGCAGCAATGCTTTTGAGTCGGAATACCTCGTCATAATGAGACATCACTCCTTGAACGAGAAGCCTCATTTCAGTGTCACTAACATGAGAAGTTAGAGCTGTTCTCAGATCATTAATCAGTCGGTTATGTTCATCAAGCCACCTCGCGTAATCCATGTCAAATGTCAAAGCCCCTATACATGTTATTATCATAAGGTTTTTGCTATTTAATCTCAAACAGTTTTCACATTTTTGTACAACATTACAATAGTTGCACTCACCATTTCCACCCATGGAATGACTCTGATCTCCAGTTGCAGCACGCACACTCTGCATTTTAGGCGAATAATGAACCAATTCAATCAGATGAAAACTAACAAGACTGCACTATCAGTATCAACTCACTTGTCTACAATAAATTTATACATTTTACTTGTTTCTAACAAAACGAAAGTACCTGCTGCCGTGCTCTTTTGAGGTCCTGCTCGAGTTGTGAAAGCTTTACGCGACTACTCTCTAACTGTTGAACATATGCCTATCCAAAACCAAAACCTATATGTCATTCAACCATTGTTCAATGTCCATACACGTTATCTTTTTAGTAGCAATAAAATCGATCCAAACATTTACGATATACAAAATTTGTTAATAACATCAAACAACAAGTCTTCAAATACATTACTTTTTTTCTCAATCGGCTTTTCCTCGCAGCTTCACGATTCTGAGCTAGTCGGCGTAGTGCCTGGAACAAAGGCAATACGAAGTCACTCCCAAATACAAAATACCAAATACCTGGCTATGATTATGAAGAGTATAAATTGACAAATGAACAGCAAAGAAACCTTTTGGTCTCCAGTTTTCCTGTTAGACTGGTCCCTCGAATCCACAACCATCAATCTTTCATTATGAACTACAGGATACTAAAAATTTGCAACCAAATCAATGTTAACCATTTGGAAATACAAGATAGTTGTGATATATATATATCCCAAATTAAACTTCCAGAATTTTGACAATAGTGTATAGATAATTGACATATAGGAATAGTTGATTTTAATGCTATTTTATTTTTTATATCTAAAAGCATTCAAGATCCTACATGGAGTACTAAAAACTGGAAGCTCCACCATTAGTACAACTTAAACATGTTAAGGTATAAATAGCATTAAATCTGCTGAAATTTCACAGGTGCAATAATAACCAAACATAAAAAATTCCAAAACTAACAAAAAAATATAAAACTTTCTAGTGCCAATAGCATCAGAAAACAGTTGATGTGAAGAAATGGGAAAAAGACCTGGTTTTTGTCATCAGTATCTGTAGAAGTGTCAGTCTGTTGGCTGTGATCTGCAACCACCCCAGAATCACCCCAATTCTCAAAGTGGCCATTTCCCAAAGCTAAACCACCACCAACCGCCACCGTTGTGGCCTTCTGAGATATGAACTGGCCTGAATCAATTCCTGTTCCTGATGAAACCATCTCAGCTGAACACATACTCTGTAAGAACAAAAGGCATTTATGGTCATTTAGTTAATAGTAATACACACACAAACAAACAAATTGAGTGTAGAGTCAAAGAGAAGGCAGAAGGAGAAGACTAACATTGTTGACTCCACCAAACTGCAAGTTATTGGATACAACAGACACATTGCTTGCCTTCAAATTATTATACATTGAGCCTACCATGAAATTATAGTATATTAGTTGCAAGTTGTAAGTAAGAGAGAGAGTACTAGTAGGGTGAAAAGCTTACTTGTGCTTAAGTTAAGAACGTCATCATGATGAAATCCTTCTCCAGTTGACTGCTCTAGCTCTCCAAGATCCGAAAAGCGTGCCCCATTTCTACCACCTTCATCACCCCTGTTGTTTCAAAAAATGCATAAAAATTACACACACATGCAATTTTCATGGGACAAAAGCAAGAAAGGCCTAAAAGTTACTCAAAAGAAACAAAACAAGACCTGAGGTAAAAGGGGGGCTGGGAATGGCAATACACATTAGAGTTGTTGAAGCTATGCATTTTTTTTCAAGTCTTGTTGAGTAAAAAAACACACACATAAATAAGTCAAGAGTGTATATAATAAAAGCGAAAAGAAGGTTAGAAAGCAAAATCTTGGGTGTATCTTTGTGTGACAGAAGCCAAAGTTGTTTTTTATTGATTAAAAACATATGCACAATACTATCTTTTCATTATTACACCCTGACCCCTTCCTCTTTGTGCATTTCAATAGAGTCCTAGTAGTACCCCTCACGTGGCCCCATTGCCTGTGTAATTCACGTCCCAACCAAATTGAACCCTGTTCCATTTTTCAATAACTAGAGATTGAACAACAAAAAAAAAAAAGGGAAAAAGAGTATTTAATCGAAACTGTGAGATCTAATTAGAGTTAGAGTAGGAGTCTATATATCATTGGTAAGAGCAAGTTAATCTGCTGCTGCATAAAAGATGATGGGATGGTGATGAGATAGAATATGAGTGGGGTAGGGGTAGGGGGAGGGGGTGGGGGCGGTGCATTGGAAAAGCAGCTGAAAATAGGGATAAAATTAAATTTTGTTAGGGCAAGAAATAAATAGGAATTGATTGTACATGTTTGGCTTGGAAGTAAACACATTCAGAGACGCTGCAGGGTGGTGGATAAAAGCATAAATTGTACGGGGGCCCAGCTCTGCCACCGCAACTCATATGTCACTGCCATTTTCAACCGCCGCGCCACCGCCTTCCATTCCGGCGACGCTTCTTTTTAAACTGTGTTTGGTTAGAGGGAACTGTTTATGCTCTCTTTTTTCCTTGCCTGCATTTTTATGTGTGAAAAGTATATTTTATTATTTCCTATTTTATTTTGTAGTACTCCCTCCATTCCTTTATACACATATTTACACTTTATGCACAAAAAAATTTGGGTCCACTGTACACTTAATCAAATTGTCTTATTTATTTTATATAAAAAAAATTATAAAATTACCTTCAAGACTTTAATTAAATTATGGAGTACATTTTTTCTTAAACTGCATTCCAACAAATGAAAAAATTTCAGAGACGAAGGAAGTAATAGATTTATAATAGAGTTAGTACAATTTATGTGATCGTGAGAAAGAATAATAGTAGATAAATATGATAAAATAATACTGATATTGAAAAATAGAAAGTAATATGTTAATAATGAAAGTAAAAAAACTTATTTTGAAGCATTTATAAAAAAAACTAGGAAATTTATAATAAAATTGTAAAAGAAAGTGAATATTAAACTTTTGTGTGCTTTAGTATTATCTCTGACAAAAAAAAGTATTATGTCTAACCATTTTTTTTTTTTTAATTCTCCATCTAGTGGAATGGAGAGTTGTGTTCTCTATTTAAAATTGCATGAAACGTTGATATTTAAGAAAAGATTGAAAAAACTTGGTCCACATTTGGAGAGATTTAAATTTATGAATTTTGAATTTATAATCTAAATTAATTTTATTTATTTAGATTAAAAAATAAATTAATGAATTTTAAATATTTAGATTTGAATTCATTTTTTTTAGTTAAAATTAATTTTTTTTTAAATATTTCACTAAAATTATGTCAATTAAAAAACATCTATTTGTAAATCATTTCATTCGAGATTAATCCCGGTCCAAACACAACCTTAGTATATACAAAATCTTGTGTATATAAATTTTTGGCAAAGTTTTTCATTGACCCATTTTTAACTGAATAATTTTCGTTGTTTTAACTAAACACTAATGCCTCAATGAATATATTTACTCTAAAAAAAATCAACTATTGAGGCAACTCTTACTCAAAAAAAATAAAAAATCACTTATTTACTCTATATTATTTCATTTTCTTATAAATATTCTTACTTTACTATTTTAATAAAGTTAAAGAGATCTACTCCTACTTTATTAATTTTTTTTATCGTTTTCGTACTTAAATCTCTATAAAATAGAGAGTGTTAATTTATTAAATTTGTATTGTTGAATTAAAATAACTAATACTACTAAATTGCATTTGAAATGCATGTTAAATCTTAGAACATAGGAAACTTGGTAGTTTTTTATTTTTGACGGTAGGAAACTTGGTAGTAAAAAAGTAAAAAATGAAATGAATTCTAAAGAAAAAAAGGAAAAAGAGGGATATTAAATGTGTAATAGAGTACTGCGCCAGTACGTTTCAGGCGTACAACAGTGCTAGAATAGTAGAATGGGTATATAAAATTATTTCAAGTAGTTTTATTATTATTATTATTTATTTATTTAATTATAAAAGTACTATACTACTCCATACAGGCCCGGTCCTAATGTAAGGCCAACGAGGCGATCGATTTAGGCCCAAAAATATTTCACTATTTTAGGGGCCCATTTTTTAAGATATCTTTTATATATTTATATATATATATATATTACTCCGTATAATAAAAAATATTAATATAACTATATAAAGACGCATAAAGAGAAGTACTAAAAAAGTAAAAAGAATTAGTGAAGAAGGGTAGGAAAAACTAGGAGAAAAAAGTCTCAATAAAGATCTAATTCACTTTAAATCTTTTAAGTTTTCACTTTTTCACTTTACGTCTTAGAGTGTCCAATTTACATCATTTTTTGTCCAATTTATTAAAATTTGGGACAAATAGTTCAATTTACATCCTTCAAATTTAAAAATAAAAAAATAATATTAAAATTCAATCTACAGAAAAAATTCTAAAAATCTCATTAAATTTTCTAAAAATCTCTTAAAATTAAATAACTTAAAATCTTAAAAAATTTATTAAATAAAAATTAGAAATTCTAAAATTTATAAAATATATATATATATATATATATTGTTATTCCTTTAAATTTTATATAAGGGATTATAGTTTTTTTAGTCCTTTAAGTTGGACTAATTTTGAATTTGGTCCTGATGGAATACACATTTTAATTTTGGTCCCATAAGTTGGCCGAAATTTTGAATTCAGTCCAATTACTACCATTGTAGGTAATTAAATCGGTCAAATTCTTAGCTCGTGTGCAATTCAAATCAACTGTGAATTTGCTCATGTGCAGAAAAATGCAAAAATCAGTGGATTTGATCGATGTATTTACCTCAAATTGTAGTAATTGGACTGAATTCAAAATTTCGACCAACTTATGGGACTAAAATCAAAATGTGTATTCCATCGGGACCAAATTCAAAATTAGTCCAATTTAAAGGACTAAAAAAACTTTAATCCCTTTTTTATATAATGTTAGTCCTTGAAAAAATATTTTACATTATGTTTTATAAGTTCGTATAGAATAAAAAATATGAAAGGACAGGGCCTTTTTTTTAAATTCGATTCAGGCCCAGATATTCCTCAGACCGGCCCTGACTCCATATTTAATGGTTTTCACAGTATGCAGCATTTAGGAGACAAAATATAGACTTTATTCAAACAAGGAATGGATGTAGTACTTATTTTTCAAGTTAGGGTTACTAAACACTATCATTTTGTAATCATATTATACGTATTTTAATCAATCGATATATGTACATTTTTCGATTGCAACTTTTACTAATCAAAATTGACAGCTACATCTTATATGCATTTATTTACTTTATCAAATTGGTACATGTATATCATCACGTTATCGACTATTAACCCGATTTTTTTTTTGTACAATAACCAATCTTTAAAAAAAAAAAATGTATACCATGAGTGACAAAATAATATCCCTTTAGTTTTGTGACTTTTGTCACAAATTAACTTGTACCTGAAATAAAAAAAAATGGTAATAATGATTGGGATGTTGAGAGTTAATTTAATACTATAAGTTTACTTCATAAAATAAAGAAAGAGGTTGTATTGTGTATGTATATGTGGAATCCTATGTAATGACGTTTTATACATTGTAACAATAAAGTTTATAAAAGTTTTTTTATAATTTTATAAGTATGCAAATTATTTCTAGACATCTGAAAAAGAAAATTGTGTATGCAAATTATTACTAAACCGGAAGAGTAATACTGGAATTCACTAGACTAAAACATGGAATACTACGTTTCTCGTTTTGTTTAATTTATAATTTTAAATATAAATTTCATCATTCAAACTATATTCATCCCTAAATATATATATTATTATCTCACTCGCTTTTAGTACTATTTTACATAAAAAAAAAAAAAAAACCAAACATTCCCTTACATTTATCTACTTGAGAAAGATAAAAACAAATTGAGATTTAAAGACGTTGAATGATTTGTCGATTTCATCGTGATAGTTGTTGGTATTTCATTTAAGAGGAGTAATGGCAGCTGTGTGTGAGAGATGTGTTACATTAATTTTACCTTTTGCGTTGACTAAATTCAGATTCTTCCTTTAACATATGTAAAATTTTAAACTATAAATTTTATGATTGTTCTGTTTTTTTACGAATATCTCTAGTAGTAGGTTATTAAGAATTAATTTTTCGGATTTTTAAATAAAATGAAATTATTTTATGATATCAGAGTTCACGTTTACACATTTTTGGTTCGATTCCTACTAAAGCAATTCCACCAATCACTTTAAAGGAGAGTATTAGAAATTAATATACAAAAAAATAATTTCACCTCTGTATAAATTTATTAAATTCTACTTTTAAAAGAGATAAAATTATTTGGATCTTGACCTTTTTTTTAAATTTAATCTTTCAAAAAATACAGTACTTTCGTTCATCTATAAATTTCTAGTTTTGTCATTTTAGTTTGTACACCTTCATTTTTTTAATACTTTTTAAATTTATATCTTTTTGGGTGGGGGGTTGTGTTGGTTTCCGCTTCTTAGATCAACGCTCCTGAAATACCAACTACTACTCCACTTCAACTAGTTGATGTGGTAGATACTCTTCACTTTGATATACATGTAATGTCACTTTTATTTTACCTTTATATTTTTTTTCCTCACACAATAATACTCCCTCCGTCTCATAATAACTCTGACACTTTTTTTTTTCAGGGGACGTTCCACAATAACTTTCACATCCTTAAAATGTAAATCTTTTATACACTTTACCTTTACAATATTCTCAGTTCTACATAAATGTCACTTTTACAATATTTACTCCCTCCATCCGTGATCCGTCTATATGCTTACCATTATTTTTTGGCATGTAAATTAAGAAAAATGATTAAATTATAAATATAATACAAGTGATGTGATTGAGAGAGAGGGAGAGAGAGAGAGAGAGGAGAAAATAGGGAAAATAAAGTATGATTAAAGTGAAGTGTAAGAATAACAGTTAAAAAAAATATTTATCAAAAAAGTATGAGAAGTTATAGACGGACATACCAAAATGACTAAATGAGAAGTTTAGAGACGAACGGAGTGAGATTATTTGTTCGGTTGTCTTAATCATTTTGCTAAAAAATAAAGAAAAAAATTATAGACTGAGGAAGAGTACTCCCTCCTTCCCTGAAAAGTTTTCATACTTTTCTTTTTTGTTTGTCCCCGAAAAGTTTGCATACCCCAAAATAGAAATAATCATCACAATCCCCACCCTCACAATATACACATATTTATCCTTTATGCCATTACTTTTAGGATCCACCATACACTCAACCCACCTACTTTATTTACTTTATATATAAAAGTTTCTAAAATTACCCCTCAACACTTTCATCATTACACTTTTTTCTTAGACCATATGCCCAAGATTTCCCACAAACTTTTCGGGACGAGGGAGGATAATTTAATGGTAAAAGTATAGGTCCATGCTTACGCTATCTTGTTAAATTTCGTCTTTCTTTCACGTCATACTTGTCACTATCACATCATCGTATTTAAATAACACCTTCCAATAATTATAAGATTCTGTTCATCCTATTACCTCCAGTTTTATTTCGTTATATATGAGTTACTAACATTTTATTGGAGTACTTGATTTTAAAATATTTTTTTAAATATATTATTTAGTTGTCCCCCTTAATTATAAAGAGAGCATCTGTATAAAATATTTTACATAAATTGTATATCACGCAAGTATTTAAATAGAATAAAACAGCAAAATGAGTTGTATGTAGCAGCAGAAAATATTAGCAAGTACAAATAATTGATGATGAATAACCTCTCAAAAACAGGTATGAATACGTACCTGATCCTTTTAAAAAAAAGGTTTCTTTCTGGCATAAAAAAGGAGCTCAGAGCAAATATCACACCTTTTTACTATATCCATGAATAACAATTAAATAAATGAATAATATTGCGCATGAAATATCCACAGAATCCAAAGTTCAAACTCAAAAGGACAAATATATAGTCAGAGCCATATTTTTATTATATAAATTAAAATATTGCGTTTCTGTTTTGGAAAACAAAAATACAGAGTAATATACACTTTTTTGTTATGGCCTGAATTATGTGTTTGGAAAAAATTATGGGTTTTAAAAAAGTGAAATGTCGTTTATTTATATTTTTATTTTCAGGTTTCATTTCTTGGTCAATTTCGGTCAAATACGAATGCGGCAAAAAATATTTGGTTAATTCAATTTTATTTTTTATCTTCATTTGCGGGTTGAATTTCTTGGTCAAATTCTGTCAAGACTGCTCATGCAATGGAGATTGATTCAAGAGTCACAAGAATATTTTGTTTGATTGCAATACATGCAGTATTATTTATGTATTACTCGGTACAATAAAATACATTTATCACATATGATTACAATTTGTCAATTCAATTTTAGGCTTGTACAATTGTAATTGTTCGAGCAGGCAATTTGGACCGTCCATTCCAACACATTAGGTCAAGCGAAGTTTATGGGTTGATTCAGATCGGTCTATAAATGGATTGGACTTACTGAATGGGAGTTACACTTAATCTAGTTTAATCTAGCGGAATATTTTGGACCATGTTTTTTTTTATGTTTTTTTTATATATATATTTTTCTAGCAAAAATAGAGTCATGAGTATTTTTTCATGATTTTGAGAATAACCCGTTGAAAGCTTGGGATTGCAAGACTAGTAATTAATTTTTATAGACTACTTAGAAAATATTGTACAGTATATTTTATAATATGACTAAATTAAATTTTACACAATATATAAAATATACTAAAGAAATATTTAATTGCCTAATCTATATATGAGACACTCAAGGAAAACTCAACTAAATCAAGGTGAAATCGAGATCAAATGTATTGGTAATTTTATGTTATTATAAAATTATCAATTGTAAATTGACAAATAAAATAAAAAATCTGGTCCAGTCATAATGACCTTACCCATCAAGCCCATCGGGACAAATCTTGCCCGTTTTTTCTTGAACCTGTATTTTTCGAGCTCAACCTATATTAACTTATAGGTTGACATATCGGTTCGGGTATCAAATATTAAGTACTCCCTCCGTTCCAGGATTACTTGCACGGTTTGATCGGAACGTTGTTTAAGAAAAATGAATTTAGTGGTTGGTGATGTAAGATAAATGAAGAGTATTTTAGGTGATTTGGTGATGTGTAAAGTGAATATGATGAGGTGTAAAGTAAAATGTATGTAAAAAGGTTGTGGCAATTTTGAAAATAAAATGATGTTGTGAGGGTATTAATTTTGTGGGGTATTTTCATATTAAGAGTGTGCAAGTAATTTTGGGACGTCCAAATAAGGAAAGTGTGTAAGTAATCACGGGACGGAGGGAGTATTACCGTAGAGCCTATCATCTATCATGAATGGGCCAAATGAAGTTTCAGCCCTAAGTATTACGTATAAATGGACCTAAGTGTAGTTCGACATATTGTACAAATAAATGGGCCTAAGTGATGTTCGGGCCAGAATTGGACTACTGAATGGGCCTTACGGAATTCTCGGTCCAAACCTGGACAACTTAATGGTCCTAAATGAAGTTCAACCCAAAATTGTGTACTCAAATGGCTAAAAGCCCAAACTTTGACAAATTCTTTTAAGGCCACGGGTTATACACACAGGCTTATTGAGGACACCCACTTGCGCACACACCGTGGGATGAGAACACCCACATGAAAAAAATTAAGGGGATGTTTGTTTTGGGATTATGTAGGATGGGGGAAATCGTGGATGAGGAAATCCTGATGAATGGTAATTGTGTGTGTTTGTTTTGGGATTTTGAGTAAGATGAGATGTAACTTTATGTCAAATCAATTTGTGTAATAGTAGTTGGATGAGATGCAATAGTAAGATGTATAAGTATTTTTAGGGTGGATGTAGTTGGATGGGAAAATGCGGATGTGAAATCCCAAAGTAGAACAAGTACGTGGGACGTTACGTCACACATCCGAACGGGTGAGTCCCAAAACAAACATGCCCTAAAATACTCCTTTTATTTTAAACTCTAATTAAATCATTTCTCCCTCTTCCTCACACATTTTTAAGCACACCCACCTCCTCTCTTTCAAGCGGCGCCGCCGTCCACCCCTCCCAAGGTGGCCAACGTCGTCGCCCACCTCTTCCCTCCCCATCCCCCTTTAAAGGTCGTCGCCTACCTCCCCCTCCTAAGGCTGCACGTCGCCATCGCCCCTCCCCGTTCTGTCCCGCGTCTGCCATCACCTCCCCTCCCAAGTATTGCACGACCCCGTCTTTCGGTAAGTAAGTTTAGGGTTTAGAAAAAAATTATCTTAGAATTTTGACAGTCCATAATTTTTTTTTGGAATTTGGTGTGTTTGTCCAAATATTTTGGCGAATTCAATTACCTTTTTCGAATTTTTGTATTTTTCCGAAAATTTATGCCAAAATCAATTATTTTTTTCAAAATTTTTGTGTTTGTCCAAAAGTTTTTGCGGAATCTAAGATTTTTTGTATTTTTTTTTTTGGAAACTTTAGTTTCTCACAATTTTTTGTTGGTGGTGTTTGATTTTTTTTTATATTATGATGATGGTGAGGAAGATTCTTCATTGAAATGAATGATGTGTGTACTCATCTGCCATTTTTAAAAAAAATTCATTAAAGGATATATTGGATATTTCACCTATCATTTTGTTGATTTTTTTTTTCCGGTGGGTGTCCTAAAAAAGTCAGTGTGTGTATAACCGTGGCTTTCTTTTAAAACAAATGTTACAAAATAATCCAGTCTTACCGGTAATCAAGATGATTCAATTCCTTGCCAATTAAATTCAATTACTCCAACAATATATTTTAAAACCCATTAAATAATACAGAATTGAAGCCAACCTAATTTCCACCAGCCTTTCCTTTAATACCCTCACATAGTCACATGAAAGTTGTTGCATTTATATTTATATATAATATATATATTTATATTTTAGAAGAAAGTTGTTATACAATTACTAGCACTACTATACAAAGTAGGAAATTGCAATAATTACACACACCCAGCATGTGGGCCTACCCCATGGGCTTACAGTTATTAGGGTTAGGCCCACATTCACACACCACAAAACTAGCTTAATTCAACACAACAGACGGATAACAGGAAAAATTAAAGAAACACTTTAGATAAGTAAACTAAATAGATGAACCCCATGTCTCATTTTGGATATAATTAAAATAAGGGGACTGCAATCTAATTTTCAGCATTGGTTGGACGAGAATCCAATTAGAGAATTTGCAAGGTCATAACTGACACGTGTCCCCTGCTGCTGAACATTCCCAATAATCCCAAGCGAAGACGACGTCGGTGCGAACGCAAAACAAAAAGTTCCCGATGAATCTACCGGTATCAGGTAATTCTTAGCCGGTAACTTTAGCTCTTTACCGTTTGAGAAGTGAAACGACACCGTCGGCACCTCCACACTCTTCTTCGAGCTCAAATCGTAGCACGTATCGAACAGCGCCACGCCGCTAGTTGACGGCAGCCCCGTCGTCCCCTTCACGAACGCATCCCGCATAGAGTTGTACGCCTCCGTTTGCAGCCTCGTAACGGCAGTTCCAGAATCCACTATCACTCCGCCGTTGCCGTTGTCGTTCAGCTGGAATGTCGACGGAGGAATTGGTAATAGGTCTCCGGCGACGCTGATTCCAGTTAAATCCACGTAATAGAATGTGTCGAGCTTCGAATTGCGGATTAACGGAGCAGTGACGGCGTCTGGCGGTACGACCGAGTTGAATTCGAGAGTCGAGGCAGAGTCAGAATCACGATCCACGAGGCAGTAAGAGAAAGCGGTAGCGTTAATTTGAGACGGAAAGGACAACGCGCCTCCGCCTAAGCCGATTAAGCCGGCGGCTCCAACGAAAAGCCCCTCGTTGTTGTGCCCGCAGCCGATGGCTACGTTGTTGACGGCGGAGGAGCCGCCGAAGGTGATAGTCTCCGTCGCGAAATCTCCGACGGTGTAGGAACCGTCGCCGTAGGAAACTTCGTAGAGGCACGTGTTATTGTGGCATTCGGAAACGTCTAGCGACTTGCACTGCTGAGTTTCGCACGTGAGTTGGTTGAAGGAAGATGAGAGAACCGGGTCGAAAATCGGGTCGGCCTGTTGGTAACAATCTGCGCAGGGTGCGCATTGCACCCAGTTGACGTCACTGCCAGTGTCAAGCACCATGTAGGACTGAGTTGGGGGGTTGCCGACTCCGACTCGGCAGAAGTACTCACCGCTTCCCTGACTCGTGCCGGAAATAACGGGACCTTCCAGCTTTTCCTCCTGGAGTTCTGCCTCCAAAGGCGTTAGATCTGCTTTCCTAATGCCCAAACTCGCCAGATCTACCCGAGTCTGAATCGCTTTAACTCGGACTGAGTCACGAGCGAGTCGAGCCAGTGCGAGTGATTTGTAATCCTTCTCCGTGGTTCCACGGACTGACAATCGAGAATGGAGCTGGAAACTGAGGCCGGAATCGGGAGAAAGCGCCGGACGCGCGTGGTGTACTTCCTGCATTGAAGGTAGTACCTTCTCCGAATTGAGCGAGAACAAATCCTGGGTTCTTGAAATCGTGGAAGAAACATCAAGGAGATGGGCTTTAGAAGGGGATGTTAGTGTTCTTGAGAGCACAGTAGCTGCAAATATGGAGAAGAAGGCAACGAAAATGGCGATTTTCTTCTCCATTGCAGAAGAAGAGGAAAAGGTGAGATGAAGTCAGAGGTTAGCGTATCTATATATTTATATAGAGAGTGATAAAGCAAATCACGGTGGTATCGGGGAGACAAAGCAGAGAGAAGCTTTGAATGTGCGGAAGAGGTTTGTTGGTATTTTAATGTTGTTTAGATATTTCAAACTTTAAGATTTAGGCAATTTAAGATTCACCTCAATTGCATGAGTTTCTTTAATTGACATTAATATATGTCATGAAAAGAGCCTCTTCACTCCACTCAATTATCGCAATTACTAAATCACAAAGTAGTACTAACTTTATTAAGCAGTGATTTATGGAGGTTAATGAGGGTCGGGTGGGGCCTACATGTGGGTCAAAAGATAAGGGGGGAATGAATTATTTTGATTATCACGAGATGGCAAACTTTATCTTTTTTGTACTCTATTTATTTATCTTTTTCAATGTTGTGATTTGGTTTGGTGTGTGTTGGTGAAATAGGAGGCCATAATCGGTGGACCGAATGAGTTAAGGAGGAGGCATGATTATTATTATTATTATTGTTGCAAAAAAGTTGATGCTTGTGATTATTACGAATTGGTCAATCTTTTTGACCCGTAAGTCGAAAGGAGTTTGAGTGATTAAAGGAGTTTGATCGTGTAATTTGACTAACAATATCCCCAAAATAATCAACTCTTAAGTTTTGAAATTACTACCTGTTATTATCCCTCGTAAGGAGTATTTTATCCTAAGATGAAGGCTGTTGGGTTTCGGTGCGAAATCCAGCAAAGACAAAGTAAGAAAAGTTAATTATATGATGCAGTTGAATTACAATTGAAATTATATTCAAATAACTTAAAATACAAGGAAAATTTCAATCCAATAGAATAAGTTGTTTGTAATCAATCTACGGTTAAAGTCTGAAACCAGTGCAAAATAATATATTTTAAATTGAATTTGAGTAACGTTATATGCTGCTCTTGGACAGTTGGAGGAATACGAGAAAACTGGAATTCATAATATATGTGGTTTATGGTAGGGGTATTTGTGTGTGGTTGTAATAGAGGTTGATTTGTCACTTTGTTTATTGTCAATACTCACGGCGTCTTGTATCCAGACTCGAAACACAACCTTCTTTGTTCCAGAGCTCGTACTTACATACTTTGCTTAGTAATTTTATTTAGGGTAAATACATTTTTTTTCCTCTTAAAATTGTAGTATCAATTTTTATTTTTGTCTTCTATATTTACAAAACTCATTTTTTTAGCTATTTTTCTTGTAAACAGGGGTAATCCATTCGATTTGAGAATGATTATATGCTAGTCAGTGTTGATGATTTTTATAGTGCTAAAATGAGACAGCAACAATGAGAATCATAAGTATTCAATATTTATTTTAAGTTAAAATATTTATGTTTATCGATAAAATGACAAAAATACTGAGTTTAGTAAACATATAATACATAGTACTTTTTAAGTTCTATAAATTTGGAGTACAAAATTAAAATTGTCCATTCTACTTTTTTCTTTTTTTTGGGGGTGGTGGTGGTATTACATGAGTGGAAATAGTAACTGGACCGTCTGAAACATGTCTGATTTTTTTTGTGGCTCCTCCAGCTTTGTTAGATACACTCCCCGAATACACGTACTCTCCAAAAAAACACGCATACGATAGATGTACTCTTCTTTAATTTACCTATTATACCATTTTATTTCAAAATTATGTAGGATAAATGCACTTCCATTAAAACCCTAATTTTCCTTATCTTCTCCCCCATTTTCATCTTCCTCCCTTCCATCCAACTTGCCACCGCCACACTTCACCGATGCTGCCACCCTTCGCCGATGTCGCCAGCCGTCCGTCGAAGTGCCCAAGTCGCTAATAGTCCGTCGATGCGCCCAAGCGGGCCAAGCCGCTACCCTCCTCTCCTCCCTCTCTTGTTTTTTTTCTTCTCATTTCAGTGCATATAGGCAGTGGCGCAGGCCCTTCTCTCTCGCCCAGCGCCGCCTCCGCCCTCCTCTCCTCCTCCCTCATCGTTTTTTTTTTGTTTGTAACAAATAACAGCGGCGCCTTCCCTCTCGCCCAACGACGCCGCCTCGTCCCCCACCACCCTCCTCTCTCCCCGTCCGGCCGTCCCACCGTAAGCCACCTCTCCTCCGGTAGTTTTTTCTCCCCCTGTTCTGCAAATACACGCTTTTTAGTTTTTTTTATAATTTTGGGCAATAAATGTCGACCAAAAACATTATGGTCGACAACATTTTTTTTTATTTTCTTTCGATACGATGTTGTCGACAAGGATATTTTTCGTCGACATATTATAGTCGACGATATATTTTACGATCGACAAACCAGTATCGATCGACATGGTTGGTTTAAAAAATCTACTCTTTTTTTAAGTTTTTTTTTTAAAAAAATTTCTGAATATATTTTGGATGGGTGGCGCCGGAGGTAGCGGCGGTGGAGGCTGTCGGAGATGATGGTGGAGGCGGTGGCGACTGCTACAAAATTAGGGTTAGGGTTTTAAAGGGGAGTGCATGTATCTATTAATATTTTAGTTAAAGAGCAAAATGGATATTTTACATGTATATTTTTTTAATAAATGGAGGTGGGGAGTGTATCTAACAAAGCTGGAGGGGTATATACCCCACGCATTTTTTTTTTAATTACCGGCCCCAAATTTATTGGATTTGAAAATGGCTACGGTTATACACACGAATTTATTGAGGACACCCACTCTCTTAGCAATGAGCACATTCTGTGAAAAATAAAAATTACTCTTATCCTTAATAAAACCATAAATTCTTCATATCCTTTAATTCATTCATCAATCTCAGTACACCCACTTCATTTTCACAGCCTCCTCATGGCTGCCGCGCCTCCCCATGTCGTCATACGCAGTGCCGTCGCCTCCTCGAAGAAGAAGGGCGGTCGATCGACGCTGCCTCCTTGAAGAAGCGACGCGACCGCCATCGCCCCTCCTCCAAGCCACGTCGGTCGTTCGTACCTAGTGTTGTTATTCGAATCGAGCCTTAATGAGACTCGACTCGTTTAGCTAAATGAGCTGAGCTAGAGCTCGTTAGATACTCGATTTACTAACGAGCTTGACTTGTTAGGCTCGATATATAATTTTTTGTAAAAAATTTCATTAGGCTCAACTCGACTCGATATACTCATTTGCTCGTTAACGAGTCGAGCTTGATTTTGACTCAGCAATGTTATCGAGCTGAGCTCTCCGTGACCATCAAACAAAAAAAAATCAGAAATTTCAAAATATACTTAAAAAATTACATTTTTTTTATAAATTTCGACCGACTAGTGTCGACCATATACACTCCCGTCGGCAACGATTTATCGACGGGAGTGAATATGGTCGAAAACGATTGGTCGAAAAAAATAATTAAAAAAAAAATCGCCCATGTAATATCGACCAAATACACTTTCGTCAACAACAATTTGTCGACGAGAGTGTATTTGATCGACATTACATGGATAAATTAAAAAAAATAAATAGAGGATTTTGTAGAAACTCCTAACTAACCAAGGGGGCGGACAAACCTGGGTGGGGCCGCCCAAGTGCTTGATAGGCCAACAGCCCAGTGAACCGGGCGGGGCACTCGAAGAAAGGAAAGGGGGCACACTAAGCAAGTACAATAAATTGGCCCCGCTCCGCTTTCTTAAAAGCAAGGACCTCCATTCGAATTAGGAGGTCGAACCAAGGACCTATGGAAGTCGGGGCTCGTCCCCGGTCAATATTGGATCAAACAATAGGGGGTCGTAGCACTGACCCTTTTTTGATTCAATACAATAAGGTAAAAGATCGTACAGTTCCCTACCGAGACAAACTCTCAATGGATCCTCGGCGCGCTGGGCATACCTCTTCCGCGCGTCTTTCTCGGGGAGGGAACAGAACAACAGGGAATAGGGGTGTGGTGGACCGGCGAAACAGGGGAAGAAAAAAAGGGAGAAGAGAGAGGGAGGGGGCCGCCGCAGCGGCCGATGGACAGGGGCGGCCGCTGGCAGGAGTTTTTTTTTATAGAAATGGGGGAGGGGAGCGGAGGGAACAAAAAAAAAAGAGGTGGGGGGAGGGGCTGCGACGGCGGGGGTGCCATGACAGCTGGTGGACGAGGGTGGCGGGCGGACGAGAGGGTGGGGGAAAAATCACAAAAAATGGTGGAGGGAGAGGGCGCGACGGCCGCGGGGGCGGTGGTGGGGCCAGCGTAATCGGCGACGGGGCGGTGGAGGGGCTAGCGGCGGCCGACAACGGGGCGGTGGTGAGGGCCGACGGCTGGTGTTGTGAAGTGAGGGTTGGGGGAATGAGAGGATGAGGATGAGGATGAAGATGAAGGAGGAAATTAGAGTTTGGGGAGGGGGTGTGTGGATAGTAATATAAATTTTATGGAGGAAAGGGTATTTATGACAATTAAGGGGGTGTTTCCTGATTTTGGGGGAGTGTATAAATCGGGAGAGTGCATCTCTCCGAAATAGAGGTGTAAATAGTCAAACCCGAACAATAATATCCCTCACTCAATAACAACATGCACCACAATTGAAGGCCCTGACTATATACCCCTCCAGCCTTGTTAAATATACTCCCCCGATTATCGTACCCCCCTTAATGCGGCAAATGTTAGATATACTCCCCTTAAAATACCTAATATACCCTTTTACCCATTTAATCCATATTATAGATACACTCCCCCATATAAAAGGAAATCCTAACCCTCTCCCTCTCCCTCTCCCTCATTTCTTCATTCAACAGACCCCCTCCCACGGCGCCGCCCGCCTCCACCCACGGCGTCGCCTGCCTCCTCCCCACGCCGCTGGCCGCCGCCGCCTTCACCACCCATTCAGTCTCGCGGCCTCTTCTGTCTCCCCATTCATCCTCGCGGCCGCTGCCGCCTCCCCATGCCCTCCAATCGACCTCGCCTCCGCCCCTTTCCCTTCCGGGAGAATACAAGCGTGAAAAAAAAAAAAAAAAACCTCTCTTCCCCCCCCACCCGCACGCTCCTTCTCCCCTTCCTCCCATTCTTCTACTTTTTTTTTTTTCATCTTTTCTCTGTTTTTCTCCCACCCCCAAGCCAAACCCAAGCCCTCTCTCTACACAGGCTCCAGGTATGTTTTTTTTTTCTTTCTTTCGACACACCAGTTTCGACTATATACTATCTCGTTGACAAATTGTTGTCTACGGGACTATATATGATCACAATGGTGTGTCGATTTTTTTTTAAAAAAAATTTGATTTTTTTTTTTCGGCACACCCGTGTCGACCATATACATTCTCGTCGACAAATTGTTGTGGACGAGAGTGTCGACCCCTGGTGTGTCGAAAATTATAATAAAAAATCCAATTTTTGAGTTTTGTAAATCTTTGATTTCTGAGTTTTTTTTTTTTTTTTTAATTTCTTAGTATAGTGAGGTTTTTTTGGGGCACATTGAAAGGTAACTGTGATGGATTGTGTGTGTGTGTTTTTTTTTAATTGTTAAGATTTTTTAGATTCCATCCTCTGTTCACATTTAGTTTGGGTGGTCTGTGGTGGTGTCGGTCGCCGCAACGTGTAGGAATAGGATTTGAAAGCTGGAGAGTGTATCTAACATGTGTCCATTTTATTAAAAGGGCAAATTTGATATTTTACATGAATTTTAAATTAATAAATGAAGAAGGGGAGTATACTTAACATAGCTAGTGCCTGTTTGTTTGATGGGTTAAGGCATGGGTTTGATGTATAAACATATCTCCTCTCATGTTTGGTACCATTTAACTTAAAACACTTTGACCCGGATTTTAAGTTTGACCCGGGTTTTGTAAACCACATTTTATGGGTTTAGACAACCCAAACCCCCCCTAGGTTTAGACAACCACTCTACAACCTATCAACTAAAACCCAAAATTAACCCTCCCTCAAATGAAAAAACCCTAGCCGCTCTCCTTCATTCTCTCCATTCTTTGCGCTTCATTCTGTCGTTCAACTGGAGAGAGCTCACACTGTGGCCTCCTTCTCTGTCACTGGGCGATACTTAGAAGTGCTTCTTGGTATCCTATCAAGGTTCACAATCATATTATAATGGCATGTTGCTTACTCCATAACTTTATAAGAAAGGAAATGGCTGCTGATCCCATTGAGCATCTTCTTGATGAGTTTATTGCCTCCCAAAACAATGATGAAAATCCTAATGAACAAATCATTGATGCGGTTGAATCGTCACCTGAGTGGAACGCATGGCGAGATGCTCGAGCCGGGCATATGTTCAATGAGTGGATGCAAGGATTGTAAATTTTTTTTGTCAATTTGTCAAACTTTTATGTGTATGCTGAATTGTCAATTTGTCAAACTTTTACGTGTATGCTGAATTGTCAAATTTGTCAAACTTTTACGTGTACGTTGAGACATTTTTATTGTATGGTTAGTTTTTTTGTCAATTTGTCTGTCTCTGTATTTCTTTCAATTTGTTTAAACTTGCTGTGTGGGTTATTATCATCTATGAAAATAAAGTTTCTTCAATCTCCATGATATGCATATTTTTTAGATTGTTTGTTACAGGTATGGAACCATTTGAAACAAATAAGAAAATTAAGTCAAGGAGGTTGTGGACTATTGCTGAAGAAAAAAAGTTCATTGAGCTTTTGAAAGTACTTGTTACCGAGGGGTGGAAATCTGACAATGGATTTAGGCCAGGCTTCGGGAGAGAGCTGGAGAAAAGGATGTTGGAAGCATTTCCCGGCACTAGTATCCGTGCTAACCCACATATTAACTCGAAGCTACACGGGTGGAAGAAAGAGTATGGTTCTCTAGTCACCTGCCTTGCTAAGTCTGGTATCGGATGGAATCACACAACCATGATGTTGGATATTGAAAACGAGACTTCATGGGAAGAATTCGCTAAGGTAATATACATTGATTATTCTTATTTTATGGAACATGTGTGATAATTTCATGTTAAGTTACATGTCTTGAATCTAATTCTAAGCCTTGTTATCTGATTTGTTGGGTTGTTGATTCTCAGGCTGATGTTAATGCTCGCTTAATGCGAAATAAGACATTTCCATATTATGAAGATTGGTTGGAGATTTTCGGGAAGGATAGAGCTACGGGAGAAGGAGCACAAGACGTCATTGATGCAAACAATGAGTTACCTAACAATGATAATCGACCCCCTTCTCCGCGCCCTTCTCCGCGCAATGGGGGATTTATTAATCTTGAAGATGAAGGGGGTGATGAAGTAGGCGATACATCAGTGTGCCAACCCCCTAACTCTAGTGCTACCAAGAGATCTAGAGATAAGAAACGCAAGTTGAATGATGGAGTCTCGAGTTGCATCGTTCAGGCATTGAGTTCTTTTCTTGTAGACACACGATCTACGTTTGGTGCTATCGTAGAGCGAGTGGGCTATCAACAGGATGCGAAGGTCTCCCGAAGGGAAATTTATCAGAGCATTAAGCAGATTTCGGGACTGACGATGCAACAAAAACTGACAGCTGCAGACGAGTTGGTTCGTTGCACCGAGAGGCTTGATCTCTTCCTAGGCCTTGATGAAACAGAACGCAGCGCGTATGTGAAAATGTTGCTTGATAAATTGCCGGCTTCGTCTTCACAGTGATGTGATTGCAAGTGATTTTTTGTGTTGTGACTTGTTGCCAACTTAACTTATCAATCATTTTTTGTTGTTGGTATGTATGTGATGTGCACGTACTCTTTTTTTATTTTGTGTTGGTACGTGTGATATGCATCACTTAACTTAGAACTGATGTTTTTGCTAATTTAGCTATGAATTGCAAGTGGCTTTTTGTAAACTGGAGTATGCTACTATGCTACACAATATTTATCCTCCATCAGTATTTGAACATTGCCACTGAAACAATTATATTTAGCAGAATATTTTTTTACTTAATTTTAATAGAGCTTCAGATTGTGTTGGAAAAAAAAAAATAGAGCTTCAGAATAATTTTTCTATTTATGACAGGTTTATGATTCAGGTGTAGTGGCACTTAGGGGTTGGGGTCATATATTAGTTGGAATTGCAACAAATTCATTTATGCAATGTAACTTTGGCAGGTTATAACTTTTAGCATATCCGAATGAGCATCTAATTAAAAGATTTATCCAAATTCATTTCTTGCATAAATAACAGTTTGATTAAAAATCTATTTCATCTCATAAAAAAAGATATAAAAATACCTAAGTATCCAAAATATCAAAACAGAAGTTAACTATTATCCAAATCTTAAAATACACTTAAAAAAACCAGCATTTCTAAATCCAGAAACCCACATACTAAAACTTCAAAATAGAGAGTTAAACCCATACATTAGTACCAAACTACCCATAAGGAGACATTGCAATATATGCAATTTTTTTAAAAAGTAAGTGAAATCATAGAGAATACACAATATAGCTAAACAGATGGAAAATTATGGTCATGGACCCATGCACGAACCAACAGATGAAATGTGAGATGCCTCGCCATCATAATCATCATCAAACCGCTCCATCTTCTTTCCCACATGTGAAGTACCAACGAACCCCTTGTATATTCCAAAGGACGGATCATACACAGAAGGCGCGGATAATGGGAGGACATGCATGTTATAACCTCCAACAACAGACCGTTCATCTTGCACTCTATCACTATCACCATGGGATGCCTCAACTTTAGCTTGCCTTATGCCTTCGATCCGCTTTAGTCCCCCATACACATCATCAAGTTCTTTGTACAAGGGTTCAGATTGATAGCTGAACTTAAGTGCAGATGGGTTGTTCTGTTAAAATATAAAAAAAGATTAAAAAAAACAGATTTTTATTAATCTAGCCTTCTAAAACAGATTCTGTTATCGAAACTTGTGAATACAATAGAACAACTTAAATATACCGTTAAGATAGCAGCCCAAGTAGCATCGTCGGCTTCAAGTGTTTGATTGATGTGATTTATCTTCACACCTGGCACATCATACACCTTTTTCCACTGGTCGTATCGATCACTTAGTGCTTTAAATTTTCTAGCCACTTTTTTTGTTGAGAATTCTTTTCTGAGTTCCCTTGAGAGTTTCAAAGTGATATCGACAAGAAGATCACCCTTCAGTTCATTCCTTACAAGTAACCTAGTCTGGTAGGCATGTCTCAATAGATCGAGTAGGACATTCTCTTCATGTGTCGTCCACGACATCATTTCAAACATCTCATCCACGCGATAAAATGAGTTCTTAGGCATCTCAAACCTAGCAAAAGTTAAAGAACAAAAAAAAATTACAATATATATAAATC
Organism: Galeopsis tetrahit; assembly: GCA_963675135.1. NCBI lineage: Eukaryota > Viridiplantae > Streptophyta > Magnoliopsida > Lamiales > Lamiaceae > Galeopsis > Galeopsis tetrahit. The sequence goes on along the minus strand of OY776134.1, from coordinate 64,860,973 downwards.
AGTGGATAACAAAAGTACAATATAGATAAAAAGAAGCATTTCTTACCTTTGATGCTAGCTCCTCTTCCACCTATTTCAGATTGAGGGTCAAATGTCTTGGTAAAGGTATCTTATAGCAAAATAGAAAGCAAGTATTAATGAATCTTAATTACAATTAGGTAGTTGGATGCTAATTAATAGTGGTTGATGGTTAGTGGTTACATGTAAAATTTTACTTTAATAGGACAGATTACTATTAAAACAGTATTTAAACTGCACTTTTTAATGAATGTTGGGTCAGAAGATTTGTCAAAGAATATTTAATAAATCTCAAGCAAATTTTATATATGTAGACAAATATATATTTAAGACTTCATAGTTAAAACAAACATACCTACAAATAGATATATTAAACTTTACTTTAATGGGACAGATTACTGTTAAAACAAATTTTATATATGTACACAAAAATCAAATTCAACTCAAAGTTTTCTCAATCAGGATTTTCACAATCCCTCTGCAGTCTAAAACAAACATACCCACAATCTATAAAGCAAATAGAAAAATTGTAACCTTGTAATAATTATCAGGATATGACTTGTAGTCCCATCCTTTAAATTCTCACCTAGGTGCAGTGTCGATTCCTCTTGAAAGAAACCAAAACCCTAAACTAATTTATCAATAAACCCCAAAACTAAAAATTCATCTAACTAATTCATCAATAAACCCCAAAAACTAAAAATTCAAAGTATGTGGAATGTGTATATACGAACCAGATATGGGCATCTTTCAGTCATACGATAGAAGGTAACTCCTCGATACTGCGAGCTCTGAGAGCGGGACTCAAATAGGTTCTTCACCTGCGGTTTGCAAATCCCCAATCGACCGGCGGCCACATCCCATGCCAATCGACCGTCCATCGCCGCCTGAACTTAGTCGCCCGCACCCATCGTACCTCACTTGTGCCGTCGGATTGAGCATCTTTGAAATTGTGTAGATGTCAACTTGATTACACGATACAACATAACCCTAATTTCAGACTTAATTGAGGGCAGTTATGTAAATTTATGTTTTAATCCAATTTCATTTAATGAACCAAACAATGGTTTACAATGGTTTGGTTTTTAAATCTAAATGTGAAAAAATCAAAACAAACCTGGGATGGGTCCATAAACCTAAGGTTTACACATCCCATGTCAATAAACCATCCAAATCCCAACCCACTAAACAAACAGGCACCTAGAGGTGTATATAGCCAGGGCCCAATTGAAAACTACAACAAAATAAAATCAACCGGGCAAAAAAAAACTATACAAACGCATAGAATGAAGAAATCTCACTAGATTCGGCCCAAATTTAGAGAAAGAAGATTTACCAGAAAATCATAATTCGAGAGGGATGGTGAAAAACTCCCTCTTCAATTCTAGAACTCTGTCTCCCCGAGTAAATGAATTCATATTTACGAATCAAATAATTGAATTAAGTATCAATCATTTAAATTCCCCCAAACCTTGTTTTACATGTGGTCTACGTCTTCCATCAATATACAGTATTGTCTTCAAGAGAGAGCAGAGCCACTTGTAATCCAAGCCAATCAAATTGAGCTTTTCAGATTATATAAATCAAAATTATTCTACCTTTTGAGATTGATTGATGGAAGAAATTTTATTTTATTCTTTTAATGGAAGCATTTCAAGATTCGTCTTCAGTCACACGCTCACCTCAATCACTATATATCATAATCACATTGCTTAGCTGAAAGTAAGTAGATCTCTCTCTCTCTCTCTCTCTCTCTCTCCTGGGAAGGGAATGGGTCTCTCTGTCGTTCAAGTAATACTCCACGCTCTTTTGGTTATACATATTTCACTTAATCCATCCTTATTCCTTAATCTCTGTATTTCGTGAATTAAACAGGGCTTTACCAAGTCCTTGGCTATGACTATTTTATCAGAAATCGGAGATAGGACTTTTTTTGCAGCTGCTGTAAGTTATACCGGCGCTAAAATTTAGGGTTTTTTTCGGTGCTTTTTTCTACTTCTTCATTTCATGTGCCTTTCCACTCTTTGTGGATGAGGATGATCTGAGCTTCTATTGCTAACAATTATCAAGGGTTTAATTCACTAATTAGTAAAAAAAAATTTGAATTAATGCCCACTATACACACAAGATTTAGTAATTGATATTGAGCTTGTCAATGATATCAGTGCCAATAGGTTCCATTGTTGTTTTGGAATTGATCTTGAATAAGAGAATATTTGTTTGGATTTTCATTTATCTATTTATTCATTTTTCTTCTTACTCCAACTCCCCTGATATTGGGAACTGATGGTAGTAAAGTATGTGAATTGTAGTAGTATTGTATTTCTAATTGCCATTAAAAGAATTAAACACTTCTTTCATCTTTTATGATATTTTTTTGTCCTTTTCTGTTTGTTCTTGTTTCAATTTGTTAATTACTACTCCAAATTTCTTGTTTCCTTGACTTTTTAAGTTGCATCATTATTTAATCTCTGAATCAATTACTAAACAACTTATTTTGTCATACTGTGTATGTATGAGATAGATATTTCGATTACAAATGGAATCTTAAAAGTATGTTGGACAGGATCAATTCTTTATATATTATATCCAATTCTGCTGGGAAACTATTTGGTCACGTTTTGCGGCTCTTATAGAGCATAAATTCCTCTTCCTTTTCCCAGAATCTTTCTTACTATTCTGATAATTTTCTTTATATATTAGTGTTGTGCGTCAATTATACTCCTATATATGAAACACATTCCAACACATGTTGCCTAGTGAGTGCATATAGCTTTGATTATATATTTAGCTTAATTAAATTATTATAAGAATCAATGATTTTGACCCCCTTCAAACAGCCTGTAGTTGTAATTAAAATTCAGAAAAAAATTAGTCTTACTAAAGCCTTGCCACTGTTCACTTAATCCAACAATCTATTATGCTTTTGAAAGGTAAATGGGAAATCATTAACAATATTTGCCTCTTTCAGATATTGGCAATGCGTCATCCTAGAAGGCATGTGTTGGCAGGTTGCCTTGGAGCTTTGATAGTAAGTTTCTTTTTCCCCTGTAGATTGTATTGGTTTATTCATGTTTCAAATCTTTAAAATGACTATAATATTTGTCTTTTTTAGGTCATGACCATACTGTCAGCTGTTGTGGGCTGGGCTGCCCCGAATCTGGTAAGTGTGGTTTTGATCAACAACCTCTCAAGGGATGATAATTGCTATTCAAATCAATCAAATAGGTTTTATATGTCTCGTTATTTTGGGGGGATTGCACCATTCTTCATAAGTTATCTCATGTCACCCCTTACCGATGTTTTTTGGTTGGCTTACAGTCATTTGGAGGTATTTTTAATGCAGATCTCTCGCAAGTGGACTCATCATATCACAACAATACTGTTTCTAGGATTTGGCCTGTGGTCATTATGGGATGCCTTTAATGATGGGTAATGCTATCTTCTATCTTGAGAAAATTTCATTTTATTAGCCATTCCTTTGTAATTATAGTTTTGTTAATATTCTCACTTTCCCTAACAGGGAGGCTGAAGAATTCGCTGAAGTTGAAAAAGAACTGGTTAGTGACCATTAGTATTTTGATAACTTGCCTTGAATTGATTCAGAAGTTTACTGATCTCACCTTTTATGATGAGGCTAGAATGCTGATTTAAAGTCTAACGGTGGAGAGACCAAAGAGAATAATAAGGTACCCCTACTGTGTTCTATTGCCACACTTTCTTGGTCCATTGTTCATTGAAATAGATAGTTTTACATCATCGACGATGGTACAATCTGCCACAGATTACATGATGGTTAAAGAATTTATATGTTTCACTTAATTCTTGCAAGTACAATTGAGTTGCAATGTTATCTTTATGTTTTGCTGCTCCAGGATGAAAATGACCTCAAGAAGCAGAATCGGCCTTTTCTTACTCAATTCTTCTCACCTATCTTGCTGAAGGTTTTTGTCCCTCTCTCTTTCTCATTGAGAAACTGCCACCTTATAATTTACTAAACAATCTTCGTTTTTTCTGCAGGCTTTTTCCATTACTTTTTTCGGGGAATGGGGCGATAAGAGTCAGGCAAGAAAGTTATTGGAACGTGCAAAATTTGCAGCTACTTTCTTAGCGGCGACATAGTGTTATTTATTCCTCATTTAATAATAAGTGTGGCCAAATTTTGCAGCTTGCGACAATAGGTTTGGCTGCAGACGAGAATCCTCTGGGTGTTGTTCTTGGTGGGATCCTGTAAGTCCATATATTATCTCTTTTTGTTTTTTTATTACCTAAAGGCTTGCTTGAGCAGTGAGTTTTACAGAATGGATTCAATTCCTCTTCTCTGCATAGAACCTTTTCTTTGTTATCACTAACAAGTCTCTCATTAATTATGTTAAAATTTTATTGTGCTTAATTTTGATAGAAGCAAGTTCATATTATATCATGTGTTGTGGTGTCAGAGGACAAGCTTTGTGCACCACGGCTGCTGTCCTGGGAGGGAAAAGCCTCGCAACTCAAATATCTGAGAAAATCGTGAGTTATTTTCATCATTTAGTTTCTCTTAGAAAAATGAAATCGACTTGAAAAACGCTTAACCTGGATCGCAGGTTGCACTCTCTGGAGGCATTCTATTCATCGTTTTCGGAATCCAGTCCTTCCTTTCTGCAGTGGAGTCATGATTACTGCAACAATGAAGGCCAAGGATCATTATCAGTATCAGTCAGTATCAACTGTGTTATTGTATGCCATGCTTCATGATGCTAATAGACATACAATCGAGACGAGACGAGGCCTCCTCAAGCTGTGGATTACGACAATCCTGACTAGGAAATCCAAGGCGACGAAAATGTACACTTATTTCTGTACCTCCAATTTATAACCAGAATTGCTGTGTTCCACATCATTCATAACATTCTTTGGTCACCAATTTTTTTTTATTTCCCGCCATATTGTTTTGTATAAACAAATTTATAAGATAAAAATATCAAACGAACAAATATAATCCCAAAATTAATGTATAATATATATCTAACCATATACACATATCACTAATCTTTAGAATTTTTATTTATTCATATCACAATCTTCGAGATATTTTCTATTGAGTATTCAAAGAGTAAATATCTGATGAATTTGATAAATTATTTGAACAGTTGTTGTATACAAAATATAAATATTATTAATATTACCAATTAAAAAAAAAATTAAATTTGTTACAATTTGTTATTTTCACCGCGGGTAAAAATATAACTGGTAGACTTTAAAAAGAGGTTCTCTCCTTATCTCTTCTAAATATCTAAATTAAACCGAATGACATTACTTTTTTCTCGTACAAAAACATCTTTTTTGTCTTATTTTCTTCAATTGATTTATATACCCCCAACAAAAAATTAATTTATGCTTTATAATATTAATAAACAAATTTTACATTAATTCTCGTGACAAAGTTAAAGAGACAATCGAATGAGGAACAAAAAGGAACAAAAGGAGTACTAATTTTGACTTGAAGCTCTATCAAGCATTGACACAGTTGATGCACCCACTAACTTGCTTGATGACAGCTGCATCATTCTTTTTTAAAGGATCAGTGAGTTGATATTTAAAAGACATTTTCCCTATCATCTCATCTATCTGAAAAGCATAAACCCTTAGATAGAAAAAGACTCCCATGTCCCTTAGACTAAAACTATTAACTCATAAAGTTTCCCCCGGGCATGGATGACTGCGCTCCTTGCGATGAAACTTGTCCACCCTGCGATAATAACTGAGACCGTCCACCATTTTGCATATATGCGGCAGCGGCTTGATTCATACCCGTACCCACCATCTGCTGCTGTTGTTGCGGCTGCATTTGCTGGGCCATAGGCTGTTGTTGCTGAAGCTGCTGCTGCATCGCCTGTTGTGGTTGTTGCTGTTGCTGCATTTGTTGTTGCTGTTGCTGCTGCTGCTGCTGTTGTTGTTGTAGCTGTTGCATATGCTGCTGCTGTTGTAGTTGCTGTTGCTGGGGGTTGGGTATTTGAGGCTTGAACACAACCATATCCTGGAAACGCAGGACGAGCATTGTTCAGAAACAAAGAGACTATGAGATTGAGTGGTGAGTGAATGAGTGATCTTTTCTTACCCCAGGAAAAAGCATTCCGATCAGACGGTAAGCTTTGTCCGAGACTGAGAGCAGCAATGTCTGGGATGGTAACTGTATTACTGCACACTAAGAGTTTCATGCAATTGAGAATATAAGTGGCATTCTAACCGATAGTAGTAGTAAATGACATTATTCTCACTGCATTGATGACTTACGAGTTTCTTCTCTTGCAGTTGACCTAGAAATCCATGCTGATCCATTGCTCGAAAAACTAGAAAGTCAGCCTTCCCAACATACTGCCTGTAAATAAATAAATAAAGATAAACCTCACTACATAATCATCCAAGCAACTTGACAAAATTATAGCTTCTCTGAGGGGACATTACTTGTTGTTCATGTGGTCTTGGGATATCAGGCGAACTATCTGCATCGTTACGGGCCAATTTGAAGCAAGCCTGAAACAAAAGGGAAAAAAAAAAATACAAATAGGTTTATCAATTTGGGGGAATACAAAAGTGCATAAACTAAAAGAAAGGAAGATGAAGCAAAAGACAATGCAAAGGTCAATATTAATTGCATCTGAAGGATAGGTTTTTAGTGCCGACAGTAGAGATTCTTATGAACTAGCAAACACAGCACAACCCCAGTAGCATAATTACTAAGAAAGGTGAAAAGACAAAAGCAGAAAATTGTCTTACGTCTCAGAAGCCGAGGCATTCCTGTATCCCTGACACCAGAAAACAGAATATAAGCACAGGAAGATTTAAAATGATGTGTGTGAAGAAGAAGCTAATTGGGGCGGGTTTTATAATAAAAAAACTCAAATCAATATTCTTGTTGAAACCAAATTATTTATTTAAAATAAAACATAGTCTCCCCTTTTCTCACACGCCAGCAGGCATACCTCGAGTCTGGTAATGAAAACAGGCTGGCCTTGACGTTGTCCAGATAAGTTTCCCTGTATACCAGATGAATATTTTAGAGGCTGCATATGATTGCACTACATCGGCTACGTAGACAGAGAGAGAGCTCCCTTCATTCCACTTTAAGTCACTTTTGATTTTTTATCACAGATTAAGAAAGTCATTTATTACTAATGATTATTTAAAATGACTAACTAATATACCCTCGATAAATGTTTTCAAAAAAAAAAAAATACCATCAATAAATGAAAAACTTGATTCTTGTATCTCAATAAATGAGCATATCACAAAAATTAAGAAAATAGCGAAGTTGAAAAAAATTATTGGAAAACCATAAGCGACAGATATTTTGGAACAATTTTTCTCTAAAGCGACAGTTAAAGTGGGACGGAGGGAGTACCATGTTACAATAATAATTACCTCCCAGACTTTAATATACTTTGATTGTGCTGACTGTATTGTACTGGAGGACTGCTGATTCATGGGCATATTTGCGACAGAATTGTTGCCATTCACACCAACAGACTGCATTCCTGGTTGTATTTGCTGAGACATTCCTGGAGTAGGCATCATTTTCTGATTCATACCCATTCCTTGCTGTTGTACCATTTGTGTGGGGGGGAGGTTTCCTTGAGTCATGCCAGGGAGTGGTTGACCCATACCAACACTTACTTGAAGACTACTCAGAGGTTGTGACATGACAACACTAGGATTGGCAGCAGCAGTAGCTGATGCAGGAGCTGCTGAATTCTGGGCAGTTGCTGCTGGTATTGAAGATGTGACGCCTGATGAAATTACAGTTTGGGCAGTAGGTGGTATTGAAGATGCCATTCCGCTGGATATTACATTTGAGAGGATACGTGCTTGAGCCACACTATTCAAAATATTCATATTTGCTGCTGCAACACCTGGACGCAATGATGGCGTCATATTATTTACCACAGGTTTCATTTCTTGGACATTTTCATTATTTGGAATCATTTCCTGAGGCATTGATATAGGTGAAGAAGTTTGCAAGCTTGGAACGGGCTGCTGAGAAGCAGCTCGAGGAAATGCAGGCACAGCTGCAGAGGTCGCAGTAGTCGGCTCCTGAATATATTTAGAGATGAAATATGAGAATCCCTGAATTTCTAATAGTAGAACAGAAAACTAGACACAAGCCTCACTGCCTCACCACTTTTACAGTTGCAGGGGGGATATTTTTCCCAACAGGTATTGGCTGCCGACCCAAGCTAGATCCATTTGCTGAATTAAAAAACAAAGGCATTGTATAAGCATCAAATATTTTATAATCACTCAACACTATAATGAAACTTCTCCAAAACAATTCAAAGTTGAGAGTAATATTTCTATCCTTTAATTCTCTTATTACTCGACAGTCTACTAATCACCAAAAGTGCTTCTTAGATATTTGATTATTTTCTATTGAGCTCCAGGCAATCATAATTCATAACAGACCATTAAGTCAACAACTGCAACACTGAAAGTCTGAAATTAAACCCAGTGAATTGTAAAGATGAAACATGAGATGAATGTACATACAAAACTTGAATGTGCAACGGAGTCAGACTTCAGAACACTTACTGGATGCAAAAAAACAAAACACATTGAAACCAATGCTTGCAATAGCAGTGAGAAACACCAAGTATGGATTGATAAACCATAAAGAGCTATGGCTAAATTTCTCCAGCATACTAACAGAACCAACTCTTAAGAAGATATTTAATTTTTTCAATGCTGTATATTCATATTATCCAAGAAATCAACATGCAAAACATTCAGCAACTCATATCATTCTCTAGCATATTCAAATGTTGCAATAAATGAAAGATGAAACACGCAAATAACTTAGTTCCGCATGCAAAGTCACCTGTTGGCACAGGTACCGTAGGTGGCGAAGAAATGGGAGGAGTGGTTGTCACATCCATCTTCACAGGGTTTTGATTTGGCAAATTCAACATTCCAGACCTACTAAAGGCAGCACGGGCTTCCATAAAATTCTCTGAGATAAGGACAAGGAAATGAGGATTTTTTGCATTATCTACAGGTGGATCTGCAACTCGGGGATTGCTCTTTCCCTGGTTAATACATTGATGATAGTATCAGCATAGTCAACAGCTTCTCCAGAAATACCACAAAAATGAGGGAAAAAAGAATCAAATGTAGATTTTAAGCAAGGATTACTGTCAGTGACCTGCTCGAGCTTCTTATCATTTTAACAATGCTAATTCAGCAAACAAAGAAAAAGTTAACTTTAAATGAACTTTCAGAATGTTTAACCGAGGATTAACCCTTTCTATTGAAGAGCTGTGCATAAAGGACAATGAAAATTTTTAGAGGGAAAGAACGACACCCCACTATATGGAGCCATTTATTTATTTTCAACACTGACAAATAGCCCAGGTGTTCTTGATTTGACTTTACATAAGTAAAAATGTACAAATAGATACAGCATTTTGCTTATATTTCCCATTTGTTTACTAGCTAATCTGCTATAAAGTAATGTTCGTCTCTTCTATCCATCAGAATACAAAAGTACATGAGTTAATTACTTTGTAAATTGAGTATAAGCATTCTTGTACACACAAATGCCCCCAATAGGGAATGAAATACACAAGGCCCCAGATAAATGGCACAGTTAATGCACATCTAGCTCACCAACCTTGGGATTTAGATGGCTGTGTTCAGCATCATGCTATGCCATAAAATAAAAGATTGGACATGAACTAAAAAATATTCTTCCCAACACTCATTTTATCTTGCGAAAAGATCTATAAAGTCAAACGATAATAAAGTTCGTCCTCTGGTTTATACAAAGAGACTGCAGAATATGTCGGGATGATAAGGACGAAACTAGAAAGATCAGCACATACAATAATATTAATGGCTAAATATGTGTTAAGAATTTCAAACAGTAGTATAATAATAAGCTTTAGGGAAGTAGAAAGTGGTACCGCGTTATAGATTTGTCTAAGTTTTGGTAAGTTCTTTGGGCAAATAACAGACAGAGAAACAGCACACTGCAAAAGACAAAGACTTTTGAGATTCCCAGTAATAAAAATGGATTTCAGGGTAATAATGGTGACAAATCATTTACAGTACCTGAGCAAATGATTTTGCTAATCCTTCTGCATCCGATTGACGATTATCTGGTTGTGGTTCAACATTGTCACTCTGCTCCATATTCTGGGGTGGTAATCGATACACGGGTGTCGGCAGTGGGTAAGGGTTGCTCGCAGCTACAAGAATACAGTGCCTTTGTGCATCCCCATTTCTATTTTGGTTTCCATTTGGGGAAGAAAACATCTGGTGAATGTAAGGAAATAGTGAAATATCATATAAGCATATAATCCATATGATACAGAGAAAGTACAAATTCTTCAAGTGGTCAGCACTCATTCTTCAATTATTCTCAGAGAATGAGCCAAATGTCAAGATTTGTAGTCATCTTCTTGTCCAGGATATTAAATGAATGATTAGTTGATTACAGATATACTAAATGGTGATTAGTGTGAGTTTTAGACAAAGTTTAGTCACCATACAAAAAGGAAAGGCACCAACATGTTGTTTGGTTAACATAGTCAGAATTATACACATTATTTTGCAATGCAATATTTCATAAAGAATGAAATTGATGCTTCAAAAAAAAAAAAAACTATGACTAAGGTATAGCACAGGAAAAAAAAATAGTTTTATTCACTTCAAATTTGGCATGGAATTGCAATTTGGCACTTCGGAAAAACAGTGCTTGACAAAACTAGAAAGTACAGAAATATAATTATCCAAGAATGCCAAATAGTTAACACTAGTACAAAAGGTAATACTGTAACAACACACCATTGTCAGCTTCCACAGGCTTATTATCCTTCTAATCCATGAGGGAAGCATGCCAATTGTAATAATGATGGGCTTCATATCCATTTTGTTTAAGAATATTACAGATCAGTAAAAGGTTTTACTTGGCAGTTTTGATAGCAATTATCAAGTCAAAATTGTGCCATTAGCCCATTACATGGGATTTCTTACTCAACATTACCATTTTTCAACCATCATCTAATGCCACTATCAGCAGAACATAACTAAGTAAAAATTTATCCATGGACTACGTATGGGAATCCATACATGTTTTTTAAATTGTCCTTTCTTAATCATGGATGGCAGCCATTGACCAGGAGCATATTAAGAAATTATGCTACTAAACTGGAAATAAAAATTGATGCACATACAAGTAGTTCATATTAACAAAAAAGTGGAATATATAGCTGAAGGCAAAGATACCCAAAGGAGTAATGGATGACAAATAAGATTTAGGATGTTCTACTTAATTGAAACTCAAAGTAAATATATGTGCTTCTAAAAGAAACATATCCAAATACCATTAAAGCTTCACCAAGCCCTTCAGCAATTGCAACATCACTGAAACCACCACCTGAAAATGGTAATGCTGAAAGCCACTCAAAGAATAAATCCATGTCCCTAGTCCAACCAGACCGTTGTACAAGGCAAGCTGAATGACATAATAAAAATAACGAAAAGTAAGCTACACATGGTAGAAGCTAATATTATTAAGTCAGAATCTTGATTGGAAAATAAAATTGTAAACAATTCATTTAGAAAATAAAGCATTTGAATCTACGTTTCTTTAACAGTCCACTTCAGATAATAATAATGCATAAACTGTTGAGATCTAAGACTGACCAAACTAGTAGCACAATTGCAGCAAGCAGCAATTTATTGACTTTTGAAACTAATGTCATTGCACAAAGAAATCATAAGGTCACTAACAAATACAAAGTGGAAGAAGAAATCGCAGATCACCCTACAAGATTTTTAATAACTCAATTTAGATATATAATCTTAATAACTCTTAATGTACACATAAATTATTCCCCAATTCACTCTTCCTTCTAAATTGAGTTGGAGGAATGAACACATAAATTTATGTATTTTAATGTAGGATGGCTTTATAAAGGTGGTCTAGACTGAATTTGATTTGAGCTGTTAATCAGCCCCTTAACAATTTTTGGAAAATCTGGAAACTTGAGGCTGAGGTGAAGAAAACTAATTTTCAGGGTATGCGATACTGGGACATTGAGAAGTGTGTCTGAAAGGGTTGTTAAGAAAGCCTGATTTTAAGATTGTATAGGCTGCTAACTATTGTTGAGGAATAACAGACAGAAATTTAGAAATAACACCTAAAAGTCGGGCATCCATGAGACCTGCCGACATGAGTCTAGTTAGATTGTGTGAAAGAAGTTCTTCGAGCTCATGTAAGGAGATAAGAACAGGAAATCCAGCACGTCTGTAGAGCAAAAAGGCTACTCAAAGCACATAAATTCTGTATACATTACATCTCCAGTTGGTTGGCAGCATACAGTTTCAGCAATATGTGTCAAGGGTTGCTCAAGTACAGTAACACCAAGGACAATACATGAATTAACTAGTACTAGTATACTTGCAAACAGCTAAGCTTTAAATGAACACAGAACTTGAAACAATAGAGGGAGCCGTGTGAAGATTGAGCCAACAAAATAAAATTTAGGATTTCTTTTCAAGGAGCCATTCAATTAACAATTGCAAAAAGTATGGAGAACAAAGTACACACCACTGTATGAACCATGAGTGTTGAACATGACCAATGCAAGCTCCACTTGGGGTGTAGACATTGGCTTCTGAAATGGAACAAAACAATAAGGAAGTTGATTTCGAAATGTCAGAGTTCCTATACATGAAAAATATAACATAAAACCAAAAGTGTCTATTAACACCAAATTCTTGTCCTCGTCATAATAAATAAAAACAAGTGCAGTAACTTCGAACTGTGCCATGAATGCATACCTGACCCATTGTTTCATTTCCGCAAAATAACCTGTGGAGATTTAACAGATAAAGACATTAATATTTGAATGAACTATTAATAGAGCATAACAGATTTAGGGGAAAAGTTTATAAGCTCAACTTGCTTTGCATTGCATGAAGATCATATATCACCCAGAAATGAATTAATTATCCATCGCATTAAGATCATAAGAGAGTGTTCCTAAGGAGTGAATTATACATTAAGAAATCCACATATTCACCATATCTCACTTTTCCAACACTTGTTTTTCAAATTTTGCCTCTTTCACCTATTTTTCTTCATAGAATGCTCTATTGTAGAAATCAAGTTCTGAATTTAAATTTACCCTTTCTAGGACAGCGACTCTTACAGGAAAATCCCAGTTCATCATTCTATTACTCAAAAGTTAATTTGACAACAATGAAGAAAAAAAAAAGCGCACCACAACTAAAAGATCAGTACTGTCTTCGGAAGAAAACAATACTAACATTCAATGGCGTAATTTATAAATAAAACCTATTCCCCGATTAAGTCATGTATTCCGACGGGAAAAAATGTGTAGCAAGAAATAAGCACGCGATTACACAAATTACACGCAGTGAGGGGGCAAGTGTAGGGAGTACCGAATGATCTTGTCCAGGTAGTCGGAGATGATGGTTTGCCAGAAGGGCCCGATGGCGGCCGTGCCTTCAACAACCACGATCAACTGCTTCGGAACCATGTGTTTGTAGAAAGTCCTCAATCAATCTCCAATTTTTAGATAAAATTCGACGTTTTCTTTTTTCTTAATTGGCCGCTGTTTCAGTTGATCGGTGAAATGGTTCGGGAGTCTAGTTGTTTTCCGGAAGAAAATTGTAACATGAATGATCTCGATTAATGCGAAGAACAAATTTATTTTACTATTGCTGATAAATCAAAACCCCTCTTTAGTCTACTCTTCGCCCACATAAAAAATACTCCATGTACACTACTTATAATGCAATAAGACAAAAACTTGTTTGAAACCGTTTCACGGATTTCATTTCGTGAGGCGGATCTTTTTTAAATAAAGTGATTGTGAATGACAATTTGAAAAAAAATATATATATAAATAGAGATGGAAAATAAAATAGTGTGAATAATATTATATTTTTTAAAATAAATGAATGGATAATTAATAAATGAAAGTGAAAATAATTAAATTGGACACAGAAGTATTTTTCAATTTTTTTGAAAAAAAATAAAAGATCTTTTTATAAAAAAACTGAAAATTTAACATAAAACTCTTGTAAGTATAGTATAATACAGTATTATGCATATAGTTCATTTGAAATCAAAATAAACGACATTTTTTTATTAAGCGTCATCGTTCTTAAAATTAAAAATAAGGAATTATATTTTTTTTTAGTCCATTAAGTTACCACAATTTTGAATTTAGTCCACCAGGTTATCACTTTTTGAATTTAGTCCATTAAGTTTCGATTTATTTTAATTTTGGTCCAGTTACCTGCTACAGCAGGTTTAACAGGTCATTTTTTAAAACACACCCCATAAAATGTTAAACACACCACACTAAAATTTAAAAACCATTTTTTATTACTATACACACCCCCAACTCTTTCCAATTTAATAAATTGCCAAAAAGAATTAAATTTAAAAAAAAAAAAAGAATTCAAATTAATATGAAAAATATAAATAAAACCTATAAATGTTATCTTCAAAAATTAATCAAAGCTAAAAAAATTAATTCATTTAATTAGTTTTGAAGATTTAGTTGATTTTCTACTATTTTAAAATTTTATTTAGTCTTATTTTCAACGTTTTTATATAGAAGTTAGAACACAAATAAAACATTAATAAAATAATGGAGTTTTAAATTTTTTTATTTTATTTTTCTTTTAAGTATTTCTTTTATATTACATGAACCTACTAACACCCCATAAATTTTATATACACTCTAAACGTTAAACACAAAAATTCAAAAATCAATATAGTTAAATAAAATCATAAATATATTTAATAAATTGCTAAATTTAACGTTTGGAGTGTATATAAAATTTATGGGGTGTTAGTAGGTTCATGTAATATAAAAGAAATATTTAAAAGAAAAAAAATTAAACTCTATTACTTTATTAATGTTTTATTTGGTTCTAACTTCTATAAAATTTTAAAATAGTAGAAAATCAACTAAATCTTTAAAACTGAAGTTGTAAACATAAGCTAGCGCATTCTGTCAAATCCTTTCATCACTATTACCAAGGAGGTTTTCCTCATGTAAATTCGCTAACTACATGTACTGAAGTATTTACATACTAATAAAATTAACACCTTTTCTGATAAAAAAAAAAAAAAACTAAATCTTCAAAACTAATTAAATTAATTAATTTTTATTTAGCTTTGTTTAATTTTTGAAGATAACATATTTTTTATAGGTTTTATTTATATTTTTCATATTAATTTGAATTCTTATTTTTTTTAATTCAATTATTTTTGGCAATTTATTAAATAGGAAAGAGTTGGGGGTGTGTATAGTAATAAAAAATAATTTTTAAATTTTAGTGTGGTGTGTTTAACATTTGGGGTGTGTATAACATTTAATGGGGTGTGTTTTAAAAAATGACCTGTTAAACCTGTTGTAGCAGGTAACTGAACCAAAATCAAAATAAATTGAAACTTAATGGACTAAATTCAAAAAGTGGTAACCTGATGGACTAAATTCAAAATTGTGGTAACTTAATGGACTAAAAAAAATATAATCCCTAAAAATAATTATGGGAGTCACGTGGACAAGTAATTCAAATTCAAACACAAAAAAGTTGTTTGAAAATAATACTCCCTCCGATTTCGCTATAAGTTTCTCCCAAGTGTGATGGTGAGAGAGAAAATAATACAGTAAATATTATGAGAGATGAAGTATGATAAAATATAAGTTATGTGACGGTGAGAAAGAAAATAGTATACAAAAATGGAAAAAAATAAAATGAAAAATTTATTGTGAAACATCATAAAAAGAAAAGTGGAAAATTTA
Source organism: Galeopsis tetrahit (assembly GCA_963675135.1). Classification (NCBI taxonomy): domain Eukaryota; kingdom Viridiplantae; phylum Streptophyta; class Magnoliopsida; order Lamiales; family Lamiaceae; genus Galeopsis; species Galeopsis tetrahit. The sequence goes on along the minus strand of OY776134.1, from coordinate 64,845,125 downwards.
TAGTGAGATGGGGAAGTATTACTCCATTTTGCAGACACTCCCATATCACCATTTGCAAATTGATTTTCTTTTTATGGCGTCTATGGATTTTTTTATTTTTTCTTAAGCCATTACATATAAGTATAAGTTAGAGTATTAGTATTATTTTGTAAATAAAATAAATTATTGCACCTAAATTAAAATTTGGGTTGAGTTGTTATAATTAACTAGATTGGGCCCTATGAAGTCAAGCCCGACAGGCGTTGATCAAGCTCAGGTTGACTTGCTTTAACCGGATTGGGCCATAAGAAGTCAAGCCCGAAAAGGCGTTGATCCGCGGGCTGATGGTCTAGTAGTCACCCCCACAACACCATCAAAGATCCTTTACATTTTAAATAATTTCTTGTGTCGAAAAGGAATATAACAACTTAAAATTATCAAGAAACTGCTAGGAAAATCTGTAAACATAAGAATAGTTTAGGCTTAGTTTGGTAGGATAATCAACATAATATGAATGAATAATTAGGTATAAGATACATAATAATCAGGTCTAAAATAAATTTTTTATACAATATGCAAACACTTATTCAATTTGAATTGATTGAGATATCTGACATATGTAATCCCAGTTGAGACTTGCACATTTTCAACTATATAAAAACAATAAATCCTTGGGGGAATGATAGATTTTTGATGACATATAATTTTTTAATTTTTTTTGGAGGGGATTCTTGTTGACATAGATAAAATAATAGTATCATCACTTTCCTGGAGATTTCAAACAACATTCCATTCAATAACACAGTTTCAACTTAGATTGCCCAAACACTCGCCTTTATAGGATGGGGTTGTAAGAGGAAATAAATAGCATTGTGTTTGTGAGGTATTTTGAAGGACTAATCTGTGTGAGTGTGTGAAGATGATGATTAATTATCCTGGTCTTGCCAAGTTGAAGACAAAGCCGGTATGCTATATCTTTGTCCTTTTTGTTCTTGTTTCATGTTTTCACACATTAGAGATTGTAATATTGTTCACATACAGTTTCTTGCTGCAATTTCTTGAGTTATTAATTATTAGAGGAAGGGGTATACATTCTTGCATAATTAGTAAATAGTAATAGTCGAATTATGTGGGTCTTACGTGGCTGAGATGAACTAATCAAACAATGAATTTGTGTGGAACGAGCTCGCCAGCCTGGTCGATGAGGTGGCGATATGAATGTCGAGGTGGACTCACCTTGTCCTTGCATTGTTGACTCTTAACTGGTCATCACTGACTTTGAGCTGTTCTCGTCCTATTCGCCGGTCCTCGTGATAGCTAGAATGAACTCATTGACTTGACCATACTTTTGAAGAGGGGGTGTAACAATACATTTGGCCTTTCATTTAGGACAAGAATAGATTGATTTTGCCTTCACTCATCAAATTCTTGATAATTTCTGTGTTGAGTCTTATTCTTAGCTTCTTTCATTTTATAATTATTTTGATAAATGGAATAATGTTCTTCAAGCCTTTGAATAATTATTCTTAGATTGATAAATGGAATAATTATTCTTAGATTGATTCAAAATTTGGCCTAACTGCTTGACACTGCTTCTACATGTTTCAATAAATGTATAAATTTGGGTGTGCAGATCATCTACTAAAATATGTGTAAGAACAATCATTGATACTAAGATGTTTGAATTGCTAGATTGTGTATCAAAATGCATTTTTGGCTAGCGACCCGACTACACTCGAACAACTAAAAGAGCTAAGCGCGATGCGCAAAGCTGTCGAGGACTCCATTAATGACGACAGCCATCTCACAGAAGCCATTGCAAGAGAAATATCTGGAGGTTTGACATCACCTTGTGAACAGGTTAACAATAAAAAAAAGTCATAATTTTTAGCTAACATCTTGTAAATTGTCAATTTTCATGATGTTTCCTAAATCAAAAGTCACAAAATCTGTTGTATTTATACAGGCCATTTGGAAATTGGAACGATATTTACCTCTGTTGGAGAACTTGATCTGCCACTTCGACATGAAAGTCAAGAATCAGCGCACAATTTGCTGGATTTCAGACCTTAAAATAAGATGGAGCAGTGTCCTGACTTCATCATCTGCCTTTCACCTTAAAAGTCTGAAGTTCCATCAGGTAAACGATGTGTACTTCGAGCTTGGCACGACACTTTTTCTTTATGGTGCAATGCTTCGTGAGAGGGCTTTCGAAGTTTTATCATCAGGCGAGCATTCTTTTTCCATACATCAAGATTCCTCATACATAAAAATGTAGTGCTTCTTATTGATTATTTTTGTTGGTAATATTATTAGATCTTGTCCAAGCTGCCACACTTTTCAGAAAAGCAGCTGGTGTGTACGACCATTTAGCGCACATTGTTCTTGTTCGTTTGATCCTGGCCAAAAATACGACACCAGAAACAACACCTCAGATATCTTCTGTTATGAGCCTCGTTTGTTTGGCTGACGCCCAGGTTTGTGCCTTAAGATGCTAGAATTTGTTATGAGTTGGTTTTATATAAAAAAGTTTTAGTGTAGTAAAACAACTAATATTTTCAAATATTTTTGGCAAATGTTTAGGCTGCATCTGCTAGAAAGGCTGAAGAAAAAGGCAGTAGTTCAAGCCTTCTAGCAAAATTGCACCACGGAATCACTATGTTTCTGGTTGAAGCTATTGACACGTTGCGATCCACATTAAAAGAATCAGTTGATATTTCATCTCGTCTTTTGGTACATTACAATCACATTCCCCATTTATACTAATTAAGTTGATGGATATTTACCTTAAACTGTGATGTTTTTGTGTATGAAGGATTTCATCTCGAGTTGCAAGGCGTTACACGAGTTGACGTATTACAAGTACAAAGCGAAAGGCCTTAAGGATGATGGTGAAATTGAGGTTGCAATCGGAGTTCTTCGTCTGGCATTGTCGAATGCAAAGAAAGACGTGCCAAAAGAAGAGTCTTGGAAATCAGTTTTCAAACAGATTACAAATGATCTTAGTGTTATCCTTAAGAAATACGAGCGTGAGAATGAGTTTGTGTGCTATCAGAAGGTCCCTTGTAATAGTGATCTTCCTTTGCCTCAAGGTGTAAAGATTGTTAGCCTTATACCTTATCAACCCCAGAAATTGGAAAGACCACTTGTTTTTAAATGGTAAAAACCTTTTCAAAATAAACAAAGTTGAGGTGTAAAAAAAAATGTAAAATATTTTTTTAATTTGCTTGTGTTGGGATCATTAAGACTTGTAAATAAAAGTCTTATGATGTGTGGGTAATTAAAGTCTTTAGTATGGAAATAAGTAAGCATGATTTCGTCCAGTCACAAAGACGACTAGCAAATAAGTTGACAACAACCCAAAGTCAGAGAAGACCGGTCAACCGTCAATAGTTTGAAGGATGCTTGATCACGCCACCTCGTTAAGGTTCCACCCACTATCAACCCTCAAATCGACAATGCAAAGATAAAACTTATTTATCTTGTCCACCAGTATCATTTTCACTTGAAAACGTTAAATCCCCCAACTTTCTCAAAAGATTCCAAATGTCAGAATTATTGCAAGCTAAACTCTTTTGATCTTTTGTGGTTTTTTTTTTTTTTTTTATTACTATTATTGTTTTCTCTTTTGATCCTCCGTTCAACAATGTGAGTTGAATTTTGGTTCCATTAAAAGCCTTAAATGGCTAAATGTAAAGATTATCTGTTTGTTTTTTGGGAAAAAGTTTAGCCGTGTTCTTACTCAAGTAGTTTGATCACACAAAACACTGAAATTGTAGATGATGAGGTAGAAATATCTGCCACGTGGCAACATCAGGATCACCAAACAATTTGCTTCATACATTGCTCGACAACTTTGTAATTTCAAACAAGTCGCAAATGTCGCACTCAACTTCACCAAATAAAATTGATGAGAAAAAATCTGCTGATTTACAGAAATAATAAAAAGGAAACCGCTCATTTTCAGTTGAAGAGCAAGTATGGGCATTGAAATATATAGCTTAATGTATTTGAAAGGACGTTAAATTACTAATTATGGAGTATTAAAGAACATGCTAATCAAAAATATTTTTAAAAACGTGGTCAATTTAATGCATAAAAATAGGTATAGTGTCGTTTGCATTATTGAAAATGAACTTTGATAGTAGTGGGAAGTAATAGGGGCATGTTCGTATTAGGTATCAAATGATATATAGTAATAACAAAACAATTCATGTTTAGCCCGCCGGTTAATAATCGTGCTTGGTTTGACAAAATGAACGTTTGATAGTAGGGGACAAAGTGGGATAGCTCAAGTGGTTAGAGCACCACTACCTAGACCTTAGGTCCTGGGTTCGAGTCATGGGGAGGGGAAAAAGGGATGGGTATTTAACTTGTAACAAAAAAAAACGTTTGATAGTAGGGGGAAGTAATATGTGATTTCTTGTAGTAGTGATTATTTATGTTTGTTTTTTGGGAAAAAGTTTAGCCTTGTTACATCATGAACTGTGGAGTAATATAGAGATTATTGAAGATTCAAACAAAGCCCCACTTAAAGAGAACACAACACTGAAATTGTACATGGATTGGTGAGGTAGAAATATCTGCCACGTGGCAACATCAGGATCACCAAACAATCGACAACTTTGTAATTTCAAACAAGTCGCAAATGTCACACTCAACCTCACCAAATAAAATTGATGAGAAAATCTGCTGATTTACAGAAAAAGAGCAAGAATGGGCATGGCTACTGGATGCAATTCTTTTCAATATTTCACCTGCAAACCATGTCTTAGAAAACCCATGTCCCCAACTGCAACGCCCCACTTCACATCTCCTCATGAAACTCCGTTTCTAGTTAATTCAAATGCATTGAAGCTCTCAAGGCCCAGGTTTTCTCTTTCGTTTACACGACTTTCACTCTATCAAAAACCTAGTATTTTCGCAGTAATTGAGCATAATTGTAGATTGTTACTGTTATTTATTTGGTCAAATTTCAAAATTTGAGTAGGGTTTTGGTTAATTTACAGTTACAGGTTAAATAAGAAGGTTTCTGCTGTGGTATCGGAAGAAAAAATAGTGGAGTCTAATGATTCTGGAACCAATGTTTTTAGGCTCACTTATTTGGAGGTTTGGTTACACTTTCTTCTTGATTAATTGGGAATTATGGTTGAAATTAATATTTTTTCTTGATTCTTGAATTAGGGGAATAGTTGGTTATGGGAAGTAGGAGGGGCAAATATTTTGGTTGATCCAATCTTGGTGGGTAACTTAGATTTTGGATTGCCTTGGCTGTATGATGCTGCCAAAAAGGCCCTCAAGAATTTTAAGGTATTATTTACATGTTGAAAAAAGTAAACTTTGTTGTTCATAGTGAAATTTGAGATGCAGGGGAGTTTATAACTATAAATGATGTGTAATCTGATCAGTGCAGCTTGATGATCTTCCTGAAATCAATTGCTTACTAATTACGCAAAGCCTCGACGATCACTGCCACTTAAAAACGTTAAAGCCCCTCTCCGAGAAGCTGCGAAATCTCAGAGTTATTGCAACTCCTAATGCAAAACCACTTTTGGATCCCCTATTCAGCAATGTGAGTTAAGTAATTGGTTGATTTCGACTTTATGGAATGTGTCGTTACGCTTAGTTTTTGCTTGACGATATATATGTTCAGTGTTTGTTGGATTTACATGGTATTCATCTGCTGCAAATACTTGTGTTGTTTCAGCCATTCGTTTATTGAAATTATTGTAAAGACGTAATGGAAATCAAATCATCTGAGATGCTAACTGATATAAAATCTTAGGCCACATATTTAGAACCTGGTCAGGACTCTGAGTTCCAAGTCCCAAATGGTTCTTCAGTTAAAGTTCGAGCAACTGCAGGCCCCATTTTAGGCCCTCCGTGGCAACGTCCTGAGAATGGGTTCGTTTCTTGTAATCATGATACAATTCCTTTCATAATAGGAGTATTTGACAATGCTTTTCACTTATTTTTCCTACACAAAATTTGGTTCAGATATATTGTCACCTCTCCCAAAGGCGAACTGGCGCTGTATTACGAACCCCACTGCGTATACAATGAGAATTTGGTGGGAAAGGAACGAGCAGATATAGTCATCACGCCTGTTATAAAACAACTCCTACCAAATTTCACTTTGGTATCCGGCCAGGAGGATGCAGTTCGCCTTGCTAAGTTGCTACAGGCCAAGTACATCTCCTTATGAAATTGTTAACACAAACACATGTATTTTTGTAATACTCAATTGTTAACTGTCGATCAAATGTTTGTAGGTTCATTGTCCCGATGAACAATGGTGACCTTGATAGTAAAGGTCCTCTTGCTAGTATCGTTCGGGGTGAAGGGACTATGGAATCTTTCAAGGTATGCATGCATGATTTAGCCTTTTATGAGGCCTCTACTGGATGTTCCTATATTCTTTGTTGATCTAATTTTGAATGTAACTATGCAGGGGATATTGTTGAAAGAATTACCAGATGCAAAGGTACTAGAGCCTACAATTGGAGTACCACTGGATATTCCACCACCTAATGCATAACCAATTTTGATCAAACTTTTATATATATGACTTCAAAAATTGTATACAACGAATATACACACTTCGGAGGCTTTTAATTATACTTTATACATTAACTAGTTTTGTAATTCAGTGTTTCATTACTATTTCCAGTCGGCTTGTCATTAGCATGGCTGATTCTGATTATTGTAAGAATCGATTAAAAATTAGATATTAGAAGTTTCCAACTTGTCAATAGTCAATATTAATATATGTGAAATAAGTATTTGATGAAATATGGAGTATATCTGTATATGAGATGTGAATTAATTACTAAATGAGTTGGCATGTTTCACAGTGTCTGTAGGGGAACCCTAAAGGCCAAGGTTAGTCCATGGAGTCGCACATATATCAACTATTATTTCAGCAAGACTCTCAACATCTATACATAGCATTTGTCTTGGGAATTGAATTAAAAATTTATTTTATTAAGTACTGATATACTCCCTATTTACTCCATCCTTTGAAATTATTAGTTTTGTCATTCAACACACTATACATTTAATACTAAAATTTTCTTAATATTTGTCATTCAACACACTCCACCCATATTAAAAATGTCCACTCAATAGTCTCTTTTCTGTCGTCTCGGGTTCAAATTTCGTGAAAAATAAACTCCACTCATATTAAAATTGTTCAGTTGATGGACCTCTTGTTTAAAGAGTAGATACAATAATTCGACCCATGAATAAGATAAGTGTAAACAAATTACTGTACATGCAAGTTCTAACTTTTTAGATGAAATGCTATTTTTTTTCATTAGTTTCAACAAACCGAATTCAGACGGTAGACATTCATTATTTTTACTGTGGCCAACTGGCCATGAAGAATCGTGATTGGTTCAGACTTAATTAATTTCGACTCTTGGTTATTTGAATGAACAGTATAAAATTATAAGATATATAAGATTAATAATCTAAATTAATACTATAGGAAAAATCGATCCAATAGAGAAACATATGCTATGCATAATTATATATATAACTAGTGTATCATCGACCTTCCACGATGAAATATAAATTAATAGCCACCGGATCTCTTGTTCTAACTGGCTTTCGTCTTACTATATTTTAATGTATATCTTTAATACAAATTACACATTTAGAGGTGATGAATAAGTATGCTATTTAAGAATATACTGTTGTAAAAATAATATTTGAGCAAATTTAAGAAAATGTAATACTTATACTGTATAAGACTAGTATAGCACGCATTAACCCATGTATCACTGTGGAATATTCCTAAAGAATTATCCATTCATTTTTATTTATTTTTTATTACAACAACTACGAGGTTGGAGCGAATTAGCATGTCGAAACAATGAACAATATTTATATTTGTTTAATTAAGAGATATTGTGCATGACGGAAAATGGATCTTGTGTTAATATAAAATGTTGACTTGTAGAGATAAGCACTAATCCATGTGAAATTAGGTCAAACTAAATTGCCAATGCCCAAATATGGCTTTAGTTGCTTCAACACGCACATTCTTAAAATGTTTTTTTTTTAATGATCGACTTTTGGGGATTTTAAAAATACTTTTGATGACTGCAGGAGACATTTGCCCTTACTTTCAATCCAAGGGCCATTTTATACAAGTGTCCCCCACCCCCTGTGTATTCGAGGTAAAAAAATTCGGTATCAATAAAAATATAAATTAATAAATATATCGATATAAGCTATAAAAAAATTTAACCTGTATGAATTTTTTAAAAACTTTTAATACATAAATCTAATAAATGAATTTGAACAAAGTTTGCATTTGTGATAAATCTAAATAAAGTATAATATATAATGTTGTCTCATAGCTATTTATCAATATTTTTTTTAAAAAAATTATCGACATTTTTCTTGACACTTTATCATTATTAGGCTCTATATTTTTTATTCTTTTACGTATAGTTGAGATATTGTTATTTTCATTATTGATATTGATAATCACGCAATTAAATTAAATATAAAGTGAGTATATCGAAGATATTTTCGAAAATTTTCGTACTTGTCAACATACCCCCATTGACTATAAGCTAGTTCGATCTAGCAAATTAATTACATGTAATGTAATTTATTATTGATCATACATTTAGGAAGTACATCATCGGTTCATGAACATTGTTCTAATTGAATTTAATACAAATTTTAAAGAATTAAAAATAGATAAAGTAAAAATATTATGCAATCATTATAAATAAAATAAGTATTTGTATGTACAATTGAATGAAAATTTAAATAAATATTAATTAATAGTTGAAAGATAAAAATAATTAAGTAATGATTTAAAAAAAAACAAATTCATTAAATTGACAAGTAGAACAAGTGAAAATATTTGATATATATATATATATATATATATAGAGTGAGTACTATTTATCCAACCAGAATGGAGTATCAATCTAGAAGAAAGTTAAAAAGTAGAAAACCAAACCAATGGGACATTAATACATTATACTTAATCTCCCAAATTTGTAATTTTACCAAACATAATTTGTTTCATTCATCCTAGATCAAGAAAATATTTTAGCTATGAGTATTGACTACGTATATTTAGGTAGTATAAAAAATAATTAAAGCATGTTTTTCCAACTTTATCCAATCTCAAATTTGGTACTTCTAGTTAACTAACACAACTTCTGTTTTTCACACAGAGGGTTATAGTCCTTTCATAAATTTAATTAGCAAGTTGCTTGTCGGTTGAAATTATTCAACATATATTTGGTTACGAATCTAAAAATTATGTCCTTTTTTTTTTTATTGTTTTAAATTTTCCATCGGAATAAAATAATACTAGGTGTCTAATTATAGTTTATTAATTTAGAGAAGGCAAGATTCTGGTGGGATCATAATATCTTTTGACTCTTATCTAGAAGATAATATAAATTAAAGAATATACCCTGACCAATCCAACCAATTAATGCTTACTAAATTTCCATTAGGAATAGTTAAGTACTGGCCAGTTGATAATCAGCCTAATCTGCATATATGCTTATAATATTATTAGCACAAGAATATTCTTACATGGGGCCATCGAAGTGCTATATAAACCCAATAAAACAAAGCTTGTCTTTTTATCGTTGTAGACTAGCATCAAGAATTGATATGCATTATTTTCTTTAATTAAAATTCAATTTCAATTTCAATTTCAATTTAATTAATAATCTACCTATGGCACAAATATATGATAAAAAAAATATACGATTTTTTATATGAAGTTAGACACTTAATTTTCTTTTATGAAATTCAACATCAACATCAACATCAACATAATATAATTGTATTTGTATTATAATACAATGTGCAAATAATACAGTATGTAATAATGTTGGCTTTATATATATTTATAAAAAAAAAAAGATTAAGTTTGGGTTCAATTGAAATCTGAACGTGGGAGATTAATTGGAGTCCTTTTATTACTCTCAAGTTAATAATCTAGTACTACTATATATTTACAAACATGTAGCACGAACTGTAAAATACAATACATTTATTTAGCCTTATTTTTTTAATTCAAATGAATTACTGTGGTTTTTATTTTTTTCTTATGCAAATTGATCTTTTTTTTTATATATTAACTCAGTCAGGTTTCATTATGATTAAAAAAAAAAAAAACTAAGAGGTGTCTAGACGATTTCTGACTATCGATTTTCAACTTCTATTGAAAAAAATCAAGATTGACATCACTCATCATTTTGCGTGTAGATAAAGTGGAGATGAACACCAGAAAGGAAATAGGTTCATCCCTTGTTTTGGAAATTTATTCCCACATTTTTACCTAACATTATGGCAAGTTAGGTAGACAAATCAAATGTATGGGCGTTTCCCTGTTTCAATTTCGTATAAATTAGATGTTAAGTTTTCGTCTGTTTTTTCAATTATTTATCGTATGCTGATATTACACGATATAGATTTATTATTAATTTTGTTTTACTATTTCAATATCAATACTTTTTTTTTACTGTTAACCATTGCATAAAAAGCCCACAATTTTTATGGTGTTATTAATTACAATATTTTTTTTCTTTGCAATTCGATATATGATATTTTAAAATTGGAATATTAATTCATTTTCCGACAAAATTTAAGCGATTTGGCAATCGAAACTGATGCGCCTACCATGTCGTATTCACGTAGGATTCCAACAACTATTTTCTTTTGGGATCTTTATTTAAAGGGCATAGTCAACATAAAACCTCGTTTAAAAAGTCTTCTTTCTTAATTTTTTATTTAAATGACCCTCTTTTAAAAAAATTGACTGCTTTTTGCAACTTGTGTGAGAAATTTATGGGGACTTCCAAAAGCTATTTAAACAAAATTTAAGGTGAAAGGGGTTACTGGAAATAATTTCCCTTAATTCAATAACATTTAAAAAAACGGAATTCAAAAGTAACGTCCGAACTAGGGATTCAAAAAACTGTTGCCCTAACAATCAAGTTATTACGTCATCTTCATTAACATATTATACAAGATCGTATGCACTCAATTGCATAGTGCAATTGGTGTAATTGAACCACAATTTAATTTTAATTATAATAGTTAAATTAAGTACGCTTTCCTCTCCTTTTCCACAGCCTACAACCTTCAACAAAAATTTCTGGCCACCTCCTCCTCCCCCTAATGTAAATCATCTCCAGGTTCACGTGCTCGGTACCGCCGCTACTCTCGTGGTCTCTCTCCTCCGATCCTTTTCCGTTTGATGTAAGGTTTTTTCCCACCGCAGCCTTACCGTAGCCGTTTACTTCCGCCGTCGCCGCCTTTTCAATCCTTCCTCGTATGCTTATTTATTTATTTATGTAAATTTCTTCTAGATTTTGTTGGGATCAATGGATAAACTATTCCTAACGGAGCCACGGTGACCTATTAGGAAATTTATTCTTGATCTTGTTTACTGATTTTTTTAGATAGTTTCTTTTTTCTTCCTGTTTTCTGTTTTTGTGGTTTGCTCTTTTGTATTGGGTTTTGGTTTAGTTTATGTTTGCCTTCGTTTCCCTTTGTGGACTCCTTCCCCTGCGTGGGGCCTTCTTCCCTTCTGTGGGTCTTTCTCTTCCCCTGCGTGGGACTTTTTTGAGTGGTTGATGGTTTGGTTGGATCTTGGTATTGGTGGAACTTTGTTCCTTTTCTTTTGTTTCCTATGTTTTGATATGGGAATACCTTAGTGTGGGGTAATCTTGTATTGAGAAGGGAGACCTGTACTTTCTGGTGGAGCAAAGGGTACATGATGCAGGGAAGCGTCTCAATTGAAGTGAGAACTCCGTTGATTTCTTAAAGAAATATCCGGAAAAACACAATATCAATTAAGGATAAAATGAAGTGAGAACCGTTGATTTTGATAACGAAATATCCGGAATAAACACAACAACGATTAAGGTTAAAACCTTAAGAATTTTCGTATAATTTCTCCATGTGTAAAATGGTGCATACATTCTCCTTTTAAAGGAGTTTTTAACATAAGAGTCAAGACTCTTTAAATGCAATAATTAAAGGGATTAATTGAATACATTGAAATTAGACTTTGATTGAATAAATGAATGAAAAGCATAATTTGAGGAATCATTTATTCTTCCACATCATTCTCTCCCGGTTGAAAACAATTCGACCTCGAATCACTACTAGCTTCATCCTCATCGTGAAGGTACGAAGACGAGCTGCAACGTCTTTGTATTCTTTTGACCACAAAATAATAACAAGATATTCCATCATCAAAATGGTGCGATTTCCATCATCATTCGTAAAACACACAAAATAATTTGTCTCAACCTCCTTTGTTGAGTTAATGGAATTTGGATGAACATTCTCAACTATAAAAATACTTTCATTCTCCTCGTCAAAATTTGTGGGGTCACTATAGCCAACGTCAACATCATCAACCAGAATATTGACAAACTCATTGAAAATTGGTGGAACATCATAACCAAAATTTTCATTAGAATATTCATTAAAAATTGGTGGTCCATCATAACCACACTCTTCATCAGAATATTCATCGAACATTGGTGGTCCATCATAACCACAATTTTCTTCAAAATATTCATAAAAAATTGGAACCATCATCAAGAATCGTACCTGATCTAGCTCTGATTACCAACTGATGCAGGGAAGCGTCTCAATTGAAGTGAGAACTCCGTTGATTTTTTAAAGAAATATCCGGAAAAACACAATATCAATTAAGCATAAAATGAAGTGAGAACCGTTGATTTCGATAACGAAATATCCGGAATAAACACAACAACGATTAAGGTTAAAACCTTAAGAATTTCCATATAATTTCTCCATGTGTAAAATGGTGCATACATTCTCCTTTTTTAAAGGAGTTTTTAATATAAGAGTCAAGACTCTTTAAATGCAATAATTAAAGGGATTAATTGGATACATTGAAATTAGACTTTGATTGAATAAATGAATGAAAAACATAATTTGAGGAATCATCTATTCTTTCACATCAGTACACTCGTTTTTTCTCTTCCTCACGATTGGAGGGGACAGCGACCGTGATGATCCATCTGTGGGTTGAAGATCATTTATTTTGAGCTTAAAGTTGTAATGAATTTTGACATTGATCTTGTAAACCTCACAAAAAAAAAATAAAAAAATGAATACAATAATTTGCCATTACATTAATTAAAGAAACATAGAGAATGCCTTTGGAACAGTACACATTCACCTACAACATCTTTTTTTTCGTTGGTGATAATTTTGAAGTGACATAGTAATAAAAGTTTGGGTGAGAAACTATATATTTTTTCAGTTCAGTATCATTTTTTAACATACAAAATGTCTTTAATTATTTTGAAATAAATAACACAATACTCAATTATTTTTTAAATAATAATGTAATGATACGCCATATGCTAATATTTTTGTAATACTAAAATATACTACCACTAATTAGAAAAAAAAAACTGTATGTAATCAAAGGAATAATAATTACTACTAATTAGGTAGTATAATCTAATTTTATTCTTCTGTCTAGCACAATGGGAAACTCCATCAAAGATTATTCCAAAATGACTCACTTCACTAATCACTATCAATGCATGCCGCCTAGCTAGTTATAAAGATCAAAATCAAGTACTATATAACTACATATATTATATATAAACTCACAAAAGAAAAGGAGAAAAAAAAGGTACGTATATTACACAGTATTTCCCTAGCTCTATAATAGCATAAACTAATTAATATTACACGAGTTTTATATTGTTGAGTATTTCTACCGGAAAATCAACAAGCATGTGTGACGGCGACCGTATGGGTGGAGGAGGAGGTGGCCAGAGAACACGATTGCGATGATTGCTTAATAACGTGTTGGAAGGGCTGCGGTAGTGCAGCGACTGGAGCGTAGATTTTATTAGAGGCGGGTGCCTCCGTAGCCATTGCATTTGCAGCATACTCCGGTGGCACCCATATGCCTCCCACCACCACATATTGAGGTGTAATTTGTGTGTTATTGGAAGTTGAGGGACTTGGTCTTTTCGTGTGCAAACGATATTTCTGTCACAACAAAAATTATACGTATTCAGAAAATGATCAAAAAGATACTAAAATTTAAGAATTTCAATTCATGACCATGTTACAAGATAGCATTGAGTTACTTAAGAGTTATTTTAGAATTAATGGGTAAAAGTATGATTTTCCACGACTTAAGCTAACTGTTTCAACTTCTCATTCGAGTTGTGAACTTATGACACTAGATTTAAAAACGAAAAATAAAAGATGCCGTGTGTAGGAAAAAGGACTATACACTCATTGAGGAAACGCGTAGCATCTTTCCTATGTATGACCCAGACAAGCAATGTACTAAATCAAGAAGAATCTTAACCTTTGAAAAAACGTACAACATCCAATATTGTACTTTCCAGAAAAATAAGTACTAACATTCCCTAAAAAAATAATAAACATCAAAAGTATGAAAACCGACCTGCAAATGACTTTTCACCTCGTCGTTGGTCAGCCCATCAACCTTCATAAATTCCCTAATTTGCTTCGGCGTTGCAACTATTAAAAAAAAAACATTAATTAGAAAAGTTTTTAATTAATTGAACATCAAATATCTCAATAGATCTAAATTTAATATGTATATGAGAATAAAAATGTATGTACCATGTGGACCTCCAAGTTGTTTAAGGGCTTGCAAGAACCTTCTGTGTAACTCAGGAGACCAAGATCTCCTTGCCTTTCTTTGAGATTGACTTTCCTTCTTATTTCCACATCCCGTCTCCTCCGCCGTGGACGGAGGCGGTGGGGCCGACCCTCCACTTTTCTCTTTTATAAAGGGATGAAATGCACCGCTCTCAGTAATTTTCACCTCGGTTGATCCACAGAATTTACTAGCTGGTTCCTGAAGTCCAATTTCCCCAACAAAAAATTCATCACACTGAATTTTTATTTTTATTTCAAAAATGAAAGTTAAAAATTACATACCACTTCAGGAATTGGATCTGGGGTTTGAATACAAAGCTGAACAGATCTAAGCCACTCAGATTTCTTACAACTTTGGTCATGACTCGAATCATCCTCTCCATCTTTACTAGTATTAATATTTCTCAACTTTTTATATGATTCTTGTTCTTCACCATCAGAATTAGATGCCCTTTTCAAAGGAATAAACTCCTCTAAAACTGGCACATGGCTAGATGAACATTCAGACAAATTAAACTCGTTTGATGTTCCTGATAACTGCCCTTTGCATGACTCAATTGCTGAAAAAACAAAAACAATTAGTATGTTGAAGTCACTTTATTTATTCGATTAATTAGTCGACAAACGTACCTCGGTTAACGAGGTCGAGACAAAGAGGGAGTTCACGTTGAAAAACTTGAATCTTGCGGCGTTCTGCCTCTAAGCACTTGATATAATCATGGCACCTCTCACTGTGATTATGACCGTTGGTTTTCATATTTGATCGATGTGAAATTAAGTTTTGAAATGAAAGTAGAAGATTAAATCCGAATGAGGGTTTGGGAATAAAGGGATCTATGAGTATGAAGAATCAAGAAATGGAATAAACTTGGTTTACAAGAAAATATATACACAAAGCTCTAATTTATAGGTATATACGGACAAAATAATTTAATTTAGGTTAATTATAGTGAGACATAGAGAATTAAAAAAATCAAAGAAAAAGAAAATGGGTGCGTGAGAAAGTCGAGGTCGGGGCGTCGCGTACAGACCGACCAATCTTTGGTTTGAATATTGGAGGGTTTGTGGGCTGTCATTTGACGTAACGCCCTTCTTTTTTTCTTGGATAAGATCAACAAATTTTCTCTATACTCAAACATTTGTTTGGCAACTTTTTTTGGCCATTCATGATCATACTTCGTACGTACCATTAGTATAATCGGACGCTAAAATTAGATTCTTGTTGCTTTGTAGTAGAGATACCAAAAGGGACATGTTTGGTAAGATAAAGATAAGATCAGTCCGTTTAAATTGAAAAAAATAACGGTTATAACAATTTTTTTCAAAGACGTTTAAATTCAGATCATTTTGGCACGTGTTGTTTAGCACGAATGGCTTAGCTAGTTCAATAGAATTAGAGGAGTGGGTTCGATCTATTGAAAACTATGACTCGTCCTAAATTGAATTTGCCATTTACACGGTGATGTGATCTCATCGAGTTCACATAAATGAATAAGAGAAACGAGGTCTAAAAATAATCAAGAGTAATAAATACCTAGATGAGCTCCTTGGAAACCCTTCAGTGGTTGGCAAGAACAAGTGGTGTGACGACTCATAGTTGGGATCTGCAAGAAAATCGGACTGGAGAGGTGTCCGGCAACGGTCCTCCGACGCTCAAGTCAGTCGAGAACGATGAACAGTAGAGAGAGAAAGTGTATAGTAACGAGAGTGGTCTTAAAGACTTAGAAATGAGATAGATGGCTTATATACTTTTTTACCTGAGGGGTAGAATAGTAATTATGCTTTCTAGGGTTTGTTATCGGACTATGCCACGTCAAAGTACGGTCTAACATTCATTAAATGCTTTAGGTAGTGCACCAACATTTGCAGAGATATTCTGACACATTAGGATCGTATGCTCTCTTTTTCCATACGAATTAAGGACATTGTGTTCTGGGGCGAGAACCTTCAGTCAAAAACCAATTTCAGTTCCCACGTTCAGATCTGATATCTGAAATTATTCCCACATGAGTTATTAAGGTCAGGTCTTGGCAAAGGAGGTCTGTATGATCCATCCTCTGAACTCCCAATCCACTATACTTCTCTGGTCAGGAAGTGATTCAGGGGAAAGCTATCTTCCAATATTGAGAGATGAGTAGCTAGGCATGATCAAATGGTGCTTCCACGCACGTTCAACCGACTATGATCTATCTTCGGATGCATCATAGGAGAGATAGAAACGACTTCTTGTCATTCTAAGTTCAGTTCAGAACAACTTCTTAGGCAGAGATCCTAAGATTTGGGAAGGTTTGCACTCGTACATTAAATCTATTAAGGAGAGGTCACTTCCTATAATCAGATATGATCTGGTAAGAAAAATATTTCATATTAAAATGGTCATTTTTAGGTCTGATTAGAGGAGATCTCGGGCATCTCTCCTTTGATCTGGGCACGCGCTCTCGAGTAACAGGAACTCGGACATATTTGTATTGTACTTCAAATATGATTAAACAAGATCCCATATCGGAGCTCATTTTAGAGATATGACTTTGTCATGTCATATCCTACAAGATGAGGCCTTTTCTGGGACGTGGCCTATTCTGGGATGTGGGCTCTTTTAACCAGATCTAATTTGGTATGAGAAATGTACCAAAACAAAACGGTTCTCTTCAGGTCTGATCAGGGGAGATCTCGGATATCTCTCCTCCGATCAGAGCATGCATTCTCAAGTGAGAGGAGTTCAGAATCCTTTATACTATTCTTAGATACAATTTCGCATTTGGACCCTACACTGCCATCCCTATTCCCTACAACATTAAGTTCGATGCTATAATGAAAACACAGGACAAATGTACAATGATATTTCTCAAGAGTAAGTGTAGTAAATCCATTGTTTTAGAAAAGAAAAAAAAAATATGGTTGCAAACCTATACTCCATATATTTATATATCCCTTCGTTTCTATATGAACACCAGAAAGTAGATAGATGATAGTGCCCATTTTGCATTTTCACGTTTCATACTATGTCTTTTTAGAATCCTTCTCCTCTAATTTCCCTATGCCATACAAGGGCGAAATTATCCTTGAAATATTTACGACATATTTAATTTTCGAGACCACTTATATTGATATTGGGGACGAACAATATTTTTTCAATATTAATAAAAGAAATTGATAACATCAAGTTTAATAACGAAAGAGTGTCGATAAATTTTTTTTAAAAAATTTAATAAATAGTACTCCTCGATCCATGATTATTTGCACACTTTTTTTATTGGAACGTCCTAAAACTATTTGCACACTCTTAATACCCTCTCAACATCATTTTATTTTTAAAATTGTCACTCATTTTTTACATACATTTTACTTTACACCTCATGTCGGTCAAATCGTAAATAATCACGGGATGGAGAGCAGTACTCAATATATAAGATAACAATATTCCGTATATTTATATAAATTTATCAAAAAAATATTCCGTATATTTATATAAATTTATCAAAAAAATAAAATTAAAATTTATATACTAAAAGTTCTGTTAAAATTATCATGTTTTTTTATATCTATAATTACTAATTCAATATGATATATATTGATTCATATTTTAATGAATTTAAAGTCTGTACCATTGATATAATTAGTAATTCAATATGGATATATATTCATTCATATTTTAATGAATTTAAAGTCTGGACCATTGATACAGATATTTTCAAAATTGATGTTAGCTATCAATTTTCTCAAGAGGCAAGCTTATGTTGTTGAAGTTTGAATAGGGTACAGTGGTCTGAAGAATCAGGGGAAGAGGAATCTTTTGAGTGCGTGAGAACACGCACCTTTGGACATTAGTGGATTTGTTTCCAAGAACTGTGATGTGATGGCCTTTCGAGCTTACCAAGGGCCAACTTCTTTATCTTGTCGTTGCATTCACGAACGAATCATTACATGACAGTCTGTCATCCTAACTTTGAAAACTACTCCTACGCCTTAGAATATTCTTTCTTCGAGGGGAATCACTAGCCTAAATCAGGGTTTAGACCGACCAGCCAAGCCACTCACGTTTATCCTCTTCCACTGCAATAAATTGTTAAATTATCTGTAAAAAAAATTAAACAAAAAATTTTTATTTAATAGTTATTTTACACTTTTTCAAATAACTAAAACAAAATACTGAATTTTATAAATATAAATGATAAATTTTAAAAGTTAAAAAAAAAAAAATTACCAACAAAATAATAATAAAAAGTTGACAAGTTAATTGAATTCTTTGTATAGAAAACATAATCTTGTCACTGTGAGAATTCGTAGTATGAAAGTGAAATTTTTTGTAATTTTTTTTATATTAAATTAAAAAAAAAAAAAAAAAAAAAAGTATGTGAAGACTTAAAAGTAAAAGTAATGAAACTTTGTATAAAATTATTTATAAATATAGTTATTCAATTTTATGTTTTAATAATTCTAAATAAATACACCACATTTAATCTCATTATCAATTTAATTACTACCTTTATGATTATTGTAAAAAATACTAACTTTTCATAGTGTTAGCAATTACATACACAATTTTTTTCTCCGACCAACCATGAATGATCATCTTTCTATTAATAATTATTCAAGCATGATCATCTACTAAAATTGGTGGTGAAAATTAATCATAAAGAATTCTCTAAAATTATCAATTCATATATTAAGAATATTTTAGAAACTTATTTTCCTTCAATCTTTTCTATTCTAAATATTTTTTATTAAGATCATTATTGCAGATTTCTTGAAACGTTAGTCAAACAATCACCCTTATTTAGATTTATCAAATGAGTAGATTTATGCTTGCAAGTTCTTTTATTGTATGACATATAGAAACATGAAGTACATGTTTTGGAAAAAGATGAAAACTAACCGTGAATTTTGAGAATGCTTATAAGTATAGGTGAATTTAGCACTCAAACCCTATTTGTCTCCGACTCTCCGTTAGTCCTGACATATTGACTAACAATTGAATCGATTTTGATAGAAAATAATAATTGAGTGACCAATTTTTATAGTGACTAAATATGGATAACCAATTTTAATAAAAAGAGATAAACTTCGTTAACAAAATTGATATTTTCCTAAAAAAAAAAATGAAAACATTATGTTGTCACTGTGAGAATCGTTTTAAGTGAAAATTTTGTGATTTAAAAAAAAGGTGAAAATTTTGTAATATTTTTTTTAATATTAAATTAAAAAAGAATTAAATTTATGTATGTGAAGTCTTAAAAGTGAACACTTAAAAATAAAAATAATGATATTTTGCAATAGACTGTTTATAAAGGGAATGACTTGTGTGCAAATCTTTTATGTGTAATTATGTGTAAATCTTAAAATAGGAGGTGAAATCTCGCTAATTAAGGTATACATTTAAAGAGTCAAATTAGTGGGTCAACCCGCTTTCTAAGCGGGTCACGGAAGTAGAGAAAATAAGTACTCCTATCCTAAATTGCTAACTAATGATTAAATTCTAATAATTTACTGTGGTCTTTTTTCCTTTTTTTCACGGAAGTAGAGAAAATAAGTACTCCTATCCTAAATTGCTAACTAATGATTAAATTCTAATAATTTACTGTGGTCTTTTTTCCTTTTTTTTCTGAATGGTATTAAATGTATCTAAAATTTTCTTTTTTTTTTTCTTACTTTTTTTTTTTTTTATGAATGGTATTTTAAATGCAAAATTGAAAAGGTATTACACACAATATTATGCAATTACACTTATCACACAATTCCACTCAACAATTAGTAGTATAACAATTTTATTTGAAATATTATTACATCATTATACTTGACAGTACTACGTTATTACACTTGATTTTTATTTTTTTTTAAGTCTCAGGAATCCGATCCAAGGACCGACTAATCCCGGGGAACCAATCCCACCGGCCACTTACAGGGGGTGCCGTTTAAAACCAGAATTTTGAACTCTGTATAGACTGACCCAATAGAAATTGTCACACTTGATAATATTAGACTGAATGGACTCGCCCTGGCCAAATAGAAATTGTCACACTTGATAATATTAGACTGAAAACATATTATATTCAAAAGCACGCTCTTCATCTATTTTACAACCAAATTTTGTTGTCGGAGCATCATAGCAAAACTGAAGCAATATTACAAACAAAAACATAAAATAGTATTACAAACAAAACATGACGGTACTACATGATAAAACATAACACTATTACATGATAAAACATAACAGTATTACAATCAATTATATCAAAATTCTATCACCTGGACATCAAACAATATTACAAAACAAAAACATAAATAGTATTACAAACTAAACATAACAGTACTATATGATAAAGCATAATTGTATTACAATCAATTATACCAAAATTCTATCACCTCGACATCCTCCTCTTCTTCTCTAAACCCCATTATCCACCACTTCATCATTATACAATATTACATTATACACCTAAATAGTATTAGAAGCAAAATGTAGTAGTATTACATGATAAAACATAACAATATTACATTCAATTATACCCAAATTTTATCAATGGAGAACCTCCTCTTCCCTAACCACATTATCCACCACTTCATCATCCTCACTTCTTGCCCTTGTTTTTTTTGTTCCCATTGTTGTCACATTATTTTGACAGTATCACACTTAAAAGGCATACAATATTACATTATACACACAAATAGTATTACAATCAAAACGCAATAGTATTACATGATAAAGCACAACAATATTACATGCAATATACCCAAATTTTATTATTATAACATCCTCCTCTTCTTTCATCCTAACCACATTATCCACCACTTCATCATCCTCAAAAAAATATATCATGTCTATATATAGACTATTAGACTGAGAGACGGGGTGGATGGGTGTTTTGATTTGTTTGTTTTAACATCAGATTCCAATTTTCTTTCTTCTTGGTTATTTCATTTTTTGAAAATCACACACTCACTATAGAAAAAACTGTTCTGTTTCTCTTGATTTCAGTTTCAGGCAGAATAAAAACAAGAGAGAAAGATAGAAAAACATTAAAAGGATCGAAGGAAGGGTTCTAGAAGGAAGAAGAACAAAGGAAAATCAAAATTGATAAGTTTGTGAAGAATTTTGGCTGGGTGTTCTTCTACATTGCTGTCACCAGGGCACTAATTAAAGAGGGAAGCATCTGCACAGTTTCAAGCTTGCCATATCCCCACAATGAGCACACAAAGATTGTGATAAATTCAAATGAGCATCCAACCCAAAAAATTTGTAGCATAAATTTACCCTTTTAACAAGATTTAACTGTATATAACCAAGATTCTAGTTCTACCTCAACCCGGTGTAAACAAACTGATTTTTATTGATACTTTTGGACAAGAAAATAATTGCATACCTGTTGTTGTCTAGCAAACTTGTTCTCTAAATTCACTTGTTTGCTTCCTTACATAGGTCACGAAATTAGGAGATAAAATAAATAAACAAATTAGAAATAGTACAACAGAGGGAGCAAACACACCAAGAGGTTGATCTATCATTTAACAATCAACTACATGTGTTTTATTTTTCTTAGGATGGCCGTTGATAAGAGCATTTACAAATTCCTATTGGTAAGGAGATTTACTAATAGGAGACTAATCCAATGGATAGCAAAAAGAATGCAGTAATTATACATGCTAGAAGAATACACTAGATTTATGTTGAGCTAACAAAATGCACACATTAAATTTAAAGATAAACTTAAACTTAGGTCTACAGAGTTGCTACATAATTTCAGTCTTCAGATTTAAATTAAGGTGCTTATGTCAGATTTAGATACATAGGATGCAACAAATATGAGTAAAAATATAGAGGAAACCACAACCTTAAAATCAATTATGAGTACAAATATAGAGGAAACCATAACCTAAAAGAAATAGAGCAATCATTATCTACTATTAAGTAATTTAATACGCACGACGTCAAACAGAAAATACCCCCAATTTAAGTACCACGCAGCGCATCAACAGCAACATCGATATAGCACAAGCAGAACCCCAAATTCTACTTCAAACCCTAATTATCTTTCCATTTCAGTTCTTAATTACATGGTCGCTATTGAGTTGACCAAAAGCCATAATCCGATCACAGAGCACCGCGCCCGCAGCCTTCGACGCCGGAGAGAGAACGCGACGACAAAGAAACTTCTCTCGTATCATATTTCGGAGCCATAATTTGTGAATCTCAGAAGGTGTGGATGCAACATTTTAGCCAGAATCTAAGATGCCCTATACTCAAAAGGCGTCCATATGTGGGAATGAAAGGGCAAGTGAGGGAGAGAGGGTCTCGGACTCTCGGCCAAGAGCATGAACAATAGGGATTTGAGAATTTAAGAACAAGTAAAAGGGGTCAATAAAAAAAAGAAAAAAAGCGGTTAAATGGGTCACGTGTACAACCCAAATCTACTAAATGGGCATTTGCACGTATTTACACGTAAATATTTGCACAAAAGTTTTTGCGGTTTATAAATACCGTTATTCAATTTTATATAGTACTTAGTTATTTATGTTTGAATGTTGTGATTTTAAACCGAAATAGAATTGGTATTAAATTAAATGGGAAACATGGAGCGGCCTTCTGAACACATTGGCCTGGGCTGGCCCAGAACTAGAAGGGCTTGGGCTTCAACACTTCTCTCCCCTAATCTATTTAAGGATGAGATTATATACAATATAACACAATATCTAAGTGTATTAAATAAAGAAAGACAAAAATTTATACTAAAACAATCAAGGACAAAATTAATTAACTTGAGACCACTATGCCCCTGATTTCAAATTAAGTAGTATTTTCGAATTCAATTAATTAAGTTAAGCAAAATTAGGAAAGTCAACCAATTTAAAATTCAATTAAGCTATGAG
Source organism: Galeopsis tetrahit (assembly GCA_963675135.1). Lineage (NCBI taxonomy): Eukaryota > Viridiplantae > Streptophyta > Magnoliopsida > Lamiales > Lamiaceae > Galeopsis > Galeopsis tetrahit. The sequence goes on along the minus strand of OY776134.1, from coordinate 64,821,590 downwards.
TTATATTCAACGTCATTCCTCATTTCTCACAAAGCCCTAATGGCCGCCTCCCTTATTTTGAATTTGGTTGAGTCTCAGAGAACCGAGACGACGGACTACTGAGCGAGCTCATCAATGGCGGATTTCGCTTTCTTAATTAACCAATCGGCGGCCTTACTGTCCGCTATTTTTTCTCGCAATCTAGCATTTTCGAGGGAGGGTTCCAGCGATGAGGGGAAGCACGTTTCTTGGTCGGCGGCGGTGGGGGAAACTGGTGGTGGGATTCTAATCTAGTATTTCCATAAAGTAAGTGATTCTGATTCTGCTGAAAAGTTTCTTCTTCTTCCCTCCTCCTCTGTTGGTGGTCTCTATTTCGGTCAAACTGAAATGGAGAATCGTTGAAGCTCGTAAAGTGTGTGGCGATTGATTGTTCTTTGCCTGTATTTACGATTAGGGTTTGTTTTATTTTTTTGATAATTGGGGAAGAGAATGACGTTAGTGTTTTTTTTTTTCCAGAGATTTCTATTGTGAATAACAATTTCTTATTTAAATATTTCAGATGCTTGCTTCGTTAAGGAATGAAAATAAAATCTTGTTATGTGTGGGTCCTTTCAACAGTAAGCATGAGGTATCATTCTTTTACTTGTTTCCCTTATAATATCTTTATTTTCATTAATAAACTTTTTGTTTTTCGTTGATTTGCCTAAATTTTATAGTTTATTGTTGTTGTGTATTCAGTTTAGTCGCACGTGTGTTTTGATGCATGTTGATGATAATCACAATTAATTATTCGCAGAGATTTGAGCAACCATAAATATATCCTTCCTGTTTTTTTTGTTTTTGTTTTTTCTTTATCTGTTTCCCCCTTTTCTTTCAACTTCTTTATGTGATAATGACTATTGAATAGATTCAATTTAATTGAGCAGATTGATTTTTAGATATGTGTATTTTGCTTTTCAGTGCTTCAAAATTGTAGAGAAAAACAGAGTTGAGATTTCAGAACTCCGATTTTGGTGTCAATATTGGGTAAAGATTCCTCCGGGGTTCAATCGAAATGCACCAGGCATTCACCAAGAGCAACGATATTCTCAATCTCTTGCAGTGACTGCACATGATTCATCCGTCTATAATACTATTGATGAATTAAATCAAGGAGTTTGTGATATACAAGCTATTGGAGTTTGCACTAATTTTTAAACATATTTCAGAATTCTAATGTAAATTTTAGATTCAATAGTTTATTTACTCCAAGAACTAAGAAAATCATCATTATTATAACATGTATGATAGAGTGTTATATTATTCTTATGCAATGCACATATTAGATATATGCATCTCCTATTGATAAGCAATGCACATATTATATATATGCACCAAACTATGAATATATGCACATTAGTTTCGCATTACGTAAAAGCCTATAGGCCAATCCGACCTTTGTGTTAATTTTTTTAATGAAATTCGAAATAATTTATTCTAATTTTTCAGGGCATCACATGTAGAAAACACACCTTGAGAATTGAGCGAGTAATCAAGTGTGTGAAACGAATGTGCACAAAATTAATGATCTGCATATTTGAAAGTATATGCAATTATATAAAAAACGCATGCATATTTGAAAGTATATGCACTTGTCGGTTACTAAAATTATGACTGCTTCCCCTTTAAGGATCTGACTACTTACACCTCTATTTAATAGAGATAGTAATATTTGAGTAAAAAATGATAATATTTAAATAAAAAGTTAAATAAAATGTAATAGTCACTTTTATTAAAAACATTATCACTTTCTATTTAAACACTATCATTTTTTTTAACAAACAAAAAATGTAAATAAAAATGGATTTTCTACCCAAAATTTTAAAATATGAGTTAAAAGTGACCGGTCTCACGAATCTTTACCTTTAATAAATTATTAAACACCCTCTGAAGGGAAAAAAAAACTTAGAGAAATAATTATTAGATCATTAGATGAAATGATATTGCATTCGTTGATCAATTAAAAAAAATGGGTATGTATTTCGTAATTATTCAAAGTACAAAAATCCTTTGGGTAATTTGGACGCCCGTCTATATTTTAACTAACAAAAAATTAACAAATTTTTCTATACAATTAGATGTATACAATGATTTTAAATGATTTCAATATATCACTAACTTTTCAAATTGAATATTTTAATCCCCACATTAAAAATGAGTTAAAATCAATTAGGTGCTTATAAGGGTAACTCTTTTAAATATTATTTTATTATACACATTATCTTAATTTGGACAATGACTTAAAAATAATATTTACTCTCCCCATCCCGAAATAAGTTCTCCATTTTTTAGTTTTGTGTGTGTTTAAATTAAGGAATATGATAAAATAATAGATATAGTACAAGTGATATAATAATGTGAGAGAGAAAATAATAGATTATTATGTGATAAAATACACTACAAAAACGCTCGTTTTTACCGACGGACGTATACCGACGGATTACCTTTCCGACGGCTGTACCGACGGATTACCGACGGAATTCAAAGTCAGAAGACTCTGCCGACGGAATTCAATTTCCGTTGGCTTTCCGGACGGAATGCCGACGGACACTCAGAACTCTCTACACGGTGTCGTTTTTGGGTCACCGGTCGACGGATTTTTCAGTCGGTATTGTAAATTTCCGTCGGTAACCGACCCGCATTAACTAACCGCCTCTTGATAGACTCCCAAAATTAAATCTGGTCATTACCGACGAAAATTTCCGTCGGTAATCGACCCGCATTAACTAACCGCCTCTTTATCGACTCCCAAAATTAAATCTGGTCATTACCGACGGAAAATTCCGTCGGTAAAGGCAATTTTTTTTGTATATAAACTGAAGAACAGATTACTTCTTTCTCTTTCGAGAGAAAGAAAGCCCCCCCTGCCTCCTCCCTCCTCGATCCCTCCTCCCTGTTTCTATCTCCTCTATTGCGCGAAGAAGAGGCTCTGCCGAGGTGTTCTCTCAACTCGATTAGAAAATGTATACGGTACGCTTTCTTAATTTGTTAGTAATTAATTTTTAAGTTATATTGTATTGCCTATAATTATGAATTAAATTGCATGTGTTAATTTAAATTGTTATATAGATTCATATGAAATTGTTTGTAGTTGATGTATATAGTTAATTATTTTGAATGTATTTAGTTGATATATCTAATTAATTAGTTGATATTGTAAGTGGATAATTGCCTATATATAGCTAATTGATGTATATAGTTATTTATAATAAATTAATGTGATTTGTTAAGATCGATATTACATGTTTTGCATAATTGATGTTATATATATAGTTGATATTATTGTTTAATTTGCATATACGTTGGAGTGGAGTTAATTACATAATTAAATTATGATATTGTAAGTTATAATTAGCTCGATTAATATTGTTGATTTACTAATTATGAAATTATTGATTAAATTAAGGGCTTTTTTAATTATATTAGGAAATTGTTATTTTAAAGTTATAAAAAATTGTTACTAAATTTATTAGGTTATAGATTGTTAATTAAAATAGAAAATTGTTAATTAAAATTGGAAATTATTGAATAAATTAGTTATTGTTGAATAAAATAGGAAATTAGTTATTGTTGAATAAAATAGGAAATTATTTATTAAAATAAGTTATTATTGATTAAATTAGGTATTGTTGATTGAATAAAAAATTATTTATTAAAATAGGTTATTATTGATTAAAATAGGTTATTATTTAGGGATTAAATTTTAATTTATTAGATTATTGTTTTTTATTAAATTAAGAAATTTATTATTAATTAATTAGTATTATATATATAATTTATTAATTTAAATGTTTAAATTAAATAGATGACTGGAAATGGTGCTGGTGCCTCTGGTGGCTCGGGATCTCACGGGGCCTTCGGGTCACGTAGCCGATCGAGGAAGAGTCGATCGAAACTTAGACCCGAGGCACCGGCACCTACACTGCCACAAACACCATTATCGTCGCCTCCGCCACCCATTCCACACCCGTCGCCTGATCAGCCGTCGTCTCATTCGTCTGTCCGGGACCATCCTGTTGTTCCTGCTCGGGATGGCCGGGAGCGCATTTGGTTTACGGGTGGAGGAGTGTAAGTAATTAAATACTTTTATTGTTTAATAATTAATAATTAATTAATTTCGCATTCGTTTTAATTTATAATGTGTTTTGTTTGTTAATTAATGTCACAGATTGTTACCTGGTAACGAGGTCTCCAGGGCATGCACGATTGCTTTTGGCTCTTTACCGATCTCTGCGGGTGCAATTACCTGGTCGAAGGTCCCAAAACAAAAAAAGTTGGCGTACTTCGAGGAATTTCAGGTAGTAATTAATTACTTAATTATTTAATTAATGTTTGTTAATTTGTTCAATAATAAACAATTTATTATATGTGCAGAAACAAACCACTTGGGATCGGAATATGTACTCAGACCAGGCTATGTTCAAGTATTTCTGTAAATCGGCGCAAGAGCGGTATAAGGATTTAATGTACGAATGGAGAATGGCATGGCGGAGCGATGGGACGACGCAGAGCTTGGGTAAGGATGATAATGATGTTGTGTTGTGGGATTCATTGACGAGGGAGTGGCCGAATCCTGCGTACATCAGGAAGTGTGAGATTGCTAAGGCCAACCGGAGATCCGACGTTGGGGGTGGGATGTCCAGGCATCGGACTGGAGCCCGGTCCATCCTTGAGCAGTCGATGGTCATTGTAAGTGTTTATTAATTTTTTAATTAATTTCAATAAATTTAATTATATATTTAATATATATAATACATAAATTTAATTATTAGGAACGGGATACGGGGCGTGTACCCACTCACTTGGACCGGATGAGCATTGCTCATCCGTTTAATGCTGATACACAGCAATCCACATACGGGCGCACAACTAACCTCCACGTAAGTAATAAAATTGTTTAATTAAATACATTTTTTATAATTTATTCTATTAATTTAAAATTATTAATTATGTAGTTGGAGATGAACCGGAGGATGGCCGAGATCGGAACTCAAGTCGACCCTACTCAAGCCGGAACCAGTAGTGCCCCTACAGTCGAGGAGGTGGACCGGGCTTATTTGGAAGTTGCCCCCACCACCCGCGGACGAGTTCTGGGCCTTGGTCGTATGAGCGCTGATGTCAGGTCCGGCGCTGGTCCGTCCCAGACGGCATCGCAGGGTTCCGTATCTTCCACCCCAACTCCTGATGTGACGATGGCACAATTCAACCATTTCATGCATGTGATGCATGTGAATATGGGTCGAGAGATGGGGTGGTCGGACGAGAGGATCGAGGAGGTTTATCAGAGAACCATGCAAGCTCCTCTACCGACGACGTTTGTTCCCCCAGGCGCCCCCCCAGCCTCCTCAGCCTATGTCCCGACCATGCAGCAGGATGATGACATCGTCAATCTGGGTCAGCAGTTCGTTGGCAACGAAGACATTGATTTGTGGACCTTTGGTCAATGAGTGTCTTTGAACAATTTTATTTTTTATTTCTGTTGAACAATTTTATTTTTATGTCTCGTACAACTATTTACTTTTATGTCTTGTAGAACTATTTATTTTTATCTGCATTATTGTTGAACTATTTACTTTTATGTTTAAGTATTAGTTGTTTAATTTTAGTTATGTGTGTTTTATGTGTTAAGAATGTGTATATTAATTTTAGTTATGTTTTATGTGTGATTTTGGATGTGATCTGTATTGGATCTTCATTTATGTTTGAATGTACTCTGTTTTTTCATGTTTGTGTTTATGTGAATGTGAATGTGATGGGAGACTCTATGTGATAGATAAACAACATTTTCATTGAAAATTGCCTTGAAGAAAGGCTGTTGTTGTGGTTACATTACATGCATACACTTAGCATTACATAAACTTAGCAATACATATTAGAGGCATAAATTTAGCAATACATATTAGAGACATAAACTTATGATTACATCCAGCCTATAAATTTGAATATATAGGGTAGAACACATAATATTATGGCCATGATAAGAAAGTTCCTCTGCTTCTTTAGCTCTTGAACTTGTCCAGCTTGAAATTCTACTTCTGATGTTAGGTGATCAGATGAATCCTTATAGATTTCACCAACTACTTTTGCATTATTTAGCTTGTTGTTGAGCTCTTGATTTTCAAGCAAAAGTGAGTCAATTCTCCTCACCATGCCCGGAAACATTACGTGTGAACACGTTCCTTGTCCGTGGATTTCGTGTTCATCGGCCCAAACAAAAAATGAGCATCCAAGACCACTTAGTGAATCTGGGCAAGTATAAAATAGTCTACCTCTGCTTTTTTCTTGCTTCGAAATGCACACACGAGCTTCTTTTCCACAATGGCATACCACAATTTTCATGAATGTGGAAGATGAATACATGAGTTTCTGTATTTTTTTTGTTTTTTGATGTTTGTTAAGAAGTAGGTTGTTTTGAGTGTGTATATATTTTTCTTCTGTAATTTTTATTTTTTTTATACGCGTCTTTTACCGACGGAAAGGTATTCCGTCGGTATAGACACATGTTCAATGCCGACGGATAATTTCCGTCGGCAATGTAAATACCGACTGGAATTTGTTCAACGGAATCTGACTGATTTGACATGCATTTGAAATCGTTGGTACCGACTGAAATTATCCGTCGGTATTGACAATACCGACGGAATTTAGGCGCGCGATATACCGACGGACTGACATTTCCGTCGGCATGTAGTATTGAAAAATGACCCAGTACCTCAAAACACGCGAAAATTTTGGAGTGGAGCAAAAAATTAAGGGAAAATTTTGGATTGGAGCGAAAATTTAAGGTATGTTTTTCTATTAATTAAGTGTACATAGTTTAATTTTCAGTGTGTAATTTTAATTTGGTGTTTAATTTTTTAGTGTGTAATTTTACTACATAGTTTTTACTTTTAGTGTTTAATTTTTAGTGTGTAATTTTAATTTGGTCAAATTGTTTAATACTTTTTAGTGTACCAAATACTTTTTAATAGATGGAATTGCCGGATCGTCGGTGGATGTATTGTACTCCTAGGCTCGTTTTAGGAAATGTGAATGTTGAATTTTATGATAAACTCGTGTCATTTGTTGAATTTGCAAAGCTACACCCACATTACATGTCTGAGGATTGTATTAGGTGTCCGTGTAATGCTAAGAAATGTAAAAATAGATCATTTAAAAGCATTGATGAAGTCTTATGCCACGTTGTTATGAATGGGTTCGTTGATAATTACTGTAATTGGACAAGTCATGGCGAACAACGGTGGCCTTATAATTTTGATCAAGTCTTGTACTATTACACTACTGCAATTTATGAACAACCAGTACACGTTGAGCATGTCGGCACCAGTAACGATCAAGAGTTTGGGGTGGAAGAACCCGATATGTATCAAACAATGGTGATGGAAGCCGGTATGTCAAATATAGAGGAGGAACCAACGGATGAAGCATTTCAGTTTTATGAGATGCTCAAATTAGTCGATCAAGATTTGTACCCAGGGTGTGATTCTCATTCTCAGTTGTCATTTAATGCTCGACTTATGGCTATCAAGACGGAGAACAAGCTATCTAACAGAGCATATGAGCAAATGACACAATTATGCAGTGAGATTTGTCCTGTCGATAATAAAGTACCTACGACGTTTCATCAGAGCAAACAACTGATGAAGAATATGGGTTTGCCGGTTGAGAAGATTGATTGTTGTGTGAATGGTTGCATGTTATACTGGGGTGATGACGATAGCGATCTTCTTATGTGTAGAATGTGTAGCCATCCCCGGTACAAAGAGCCACGACAGAAGGGACCAGGTGGTCAATCGAGCAAGACAAAAAAGAAAGTGCCACATAAGAGGATGTATTGTCTTCCTATCATTCCTCGTTTAATGAGATTGTTTCAATATAGTGCTACAGCTCAACACATGACGTGGCATGCAATAAATTCTGAAGATACTGAGGCTGGGGATATGAGACATCCGTCCGACTCTGAAGCCTGGAAACACCTTGATAACGTGTTTCCAGGATTTGCTTGTGAACCGAGGAATGTGAGATTAGGCTTGAGTACTGATGGTTTTGCACCGTTTGGGAGTTATGGAAAGAAGTATTCTTTGTGGCCGGTGATACTGACTCCGTATAATCTACCTCCATGGATGTGCATGAAACCTCAAACAATGTTTCTGACTGTATTGGTGCCTGGTCCGTCGAATCCAAAGCATAAACTTGATGTTTATCTCCAGCCTCTTATTAAAGACTTGATCTTCCTATGGGATAACGGAGTTCAAACGTATGATGTTTCTAGGAAACAGAACTTCACGATGCGTGCTGCTTTATTGTGGACCATTAGCGACTTTCCTGCATATGCTATGTTGTCCGGGTGGAGTACAGCTGGAAAGCAAGCTTGTCCGTATTGTATGGAATATTCTGAAGCTTTCAGTCTCCCGAAGAGTAGAAAAGTTTCATGGTTCGATAATCACCGAAGGTTTTTACCTCGAGATCATCCATTTCGAAGGAATAAGGTGGACTTCACGAAGAATAGAACAGTCACAAACAATCGACCGCCCCTTCGAAATGGTATTTTATACATTTATTTTAACATGTTTTTTTGGGTTACATTTATTCTAACATTTATTAATCGTACAGGACAAAGTCTGTTACATGAGATTGAGTGGACGGGTTTGAAAAAAACTACGGAGGAAAATGCAGAAGAACACAACAAAGGAATCCCAGGTAACTGGAAGAAAAAGGGTATTTTTTGGGACTTGCCATATTGGAGTTCACTATTGCTCCGACACAATTTGGATGTCATGCACATTGAGAAGAATGTGTTTGAAAATGTGTTTCACACAATCATGAACACAGAAGGCAAGACGAAAGATACTCCAAAGTCCAGGGAAGAGTTGAACACTATCTGTCGCCGTGATGAGTTGGAACAGGATACCCGTACAGGTAAATATTCAAAGGCTTGCTACACACTAGATAAGGCACAAAAACAGGAATTGTGTAGGTGGATTAAAGAGTTAAGATTTCCAGACGGCTACGTGTCAAACATGAGTCGATGCGTAGACACAACAAAAGGCAAAGTTGCAGGGATGAAGAGTCATGATTGTCATGTTTTTATGCAGCGCTTGATACCTATTGCGTTTCGAGAATTTCTTCCTCTGAATGTGTGGAGGGCTGTCACTGAATTAAGTCTCTTTTTTAGAGATTTAACGTCTACAACAATCAAGGTTGATGATATGAATCGTTTGGAACGAGACATTCCAGTTATTTTGTGTAAGTTGGAACGTTTTTTCCCACCTAAGTTCTTTGACTCGATGGAACACTTACCTGTTCACTTAGCGTATGAAGCTAGGATTTGTGGTCCAGTGCAGTACAGGTGGATGTACCCATTTGAGAGGTGAACAATTCTATTTCTCTCATTTAATTAGTTTTTAGTATAATGAGCCTTATTTTAATTTGTTAACTATTATAATTTTAGGTATCTCCACAACTTGAAGCGCAATGCTAAACAAAAGGCAAACGTCGAAGCATCGATTATTAATGCGTATTTGAATGAAGAGGTTGGCATGTTTTGTTCATATTATTTTGAAGACCATGTCAACACGAGGATCAGGAATGAACCACGTAACTTCGATGGTAGAGGTACGCAACAAGAAGTCGATGGCATGCTCTCTGTATTCAAGTCTAAGGGGCGACCTATAGGAAAAGCCACTGAACGATATTGGTCAACAAACACAGAGGCTGAAATAGCACAAACGTACGTGTTATTGAATTGTGATGAAGTTCAGCCTTACATTGAGTAAGTATTTCATATATTTATCATCTAATTAAATAGCACTAAACGTGCGTCATTTATCATCTAATTGTGTTGTGAATTATTAGGATGTATACACAAGAACTACGACATGCAAATCAAAACATCTCAGATAGAGACATAGATACTAGTCTTCAACGTCAATTTGCCCGATGGTTCCAACGTTATGTGAGTATCATTAATTGAATTTTACGTGAACAAATAATTGTTTTGATTAATGTTAATTTTAACTGTACGTATAGGGACAATCGCACGATTTTCAGAGCCGGTTCTTACAGGATCTCAGCCAAGGACCACTACGGCGTGTGAGGACTTACAACGGCTATATTGTGAAAGGATACAGGTTTCATACATCAGAGTATGCATCAACAAGAACGACTAACAACAGTGGTGTTTGTCTTAGGGGTGCGAATTACAATGCAAATGCAAGTGATTACTTTGGGGTGTTGCACGAAGTCGTTGAAATTGAATATCCGGGATATCCAGTGAAAACCGTAATGTTGTTCAAGTGCCATTGGTTTGACACATCCCCTTTAGGAACCAAAATTCATCCGGAGTACAAGCTTGTGGATGTTAATTCGAAAAGGAAGTATAGCGGGGATGATCCGTTTGTATTTGCCTCTCAGGTATCTCAAGTCTACTACTGCACGTATCTAGGAGCTGGAAAACGTAATAGATCAGAATAGCACGCTGTTTGCAAAGTGAAGGCAAGGTCAATGGTGGAGGTCCCCGAAAAGGAAAACAACGATGAAGATGAACCTCCGTTTCAAATGGAACAAATAGAGAATCAAACTGAAGTGTTTGCGGGAGATTTTAATCTTTCGGTAGACTTGACGGCTGCAAATCCACAATTGATTGTTATTGAAAACGATAGTGGACATGAGGAGGAGGATGAACATGACGAGAGGGAGGATGAAGAAGATGAGGAGGAAGAGGAAGATGTGGCAAATAATGAAAATGAAGACGAAGATGAAGATGAATATTAAATTAATGTAACCTAGCTATTTTTTTTTGTACAATTTATAAGATTTCATTATTTATCATTTGGTTATAACTTATAATTTAATTATTTATCATTTGGTTATTTTATTAATTAACTTATAATTTAATTATTTATCATTTGGTTATAAAAATCCAATGGCGACGGAACATATCCGTCGCCATTTCCGTCGCTAACGACAACGAGCCAAAGTCGACCGAAATATCCGTCGCCATTTCCGTCGATAACGGCAACGAGCCAAAGCCGACCGAAATATCCGTCGCCATTTCCGTCGCTAACGGCAACGAGCCAAAGCCGACCGAAATATCCGTCGCCATTTCCGTCGCTAACGGCAACGAGCCAAAGCCGACCGAAATATCAGTCGCCATTTCCGTCGGCATTTCCGATTATAAATGTAACTTTCTCTCATTTCACACGTATTTTCCTCTCCCTCTCTCTATGTCTCTCCCTCTCCCTCTCCCCCACTCCGACCGTCTCCTCCTTTAGGCTTCGCCACATGCTACCCCTTGCCCACGTTCGCAGCGGCGCCACCCCCTTCTCCGGCCGGAGTCCGCCCATCCCACCGTCCGCGTCGCAGTCCCTCCGCGTCGCAGTCCGGCGACACCCTACCGTCCCTCCCCGACACGCCGCCGTCCACATCTACGAATTACGTTTTGATGGTTAGTGTGCTGCTTTTCTTGAATTCTTCACGAATTGTTTTGATTATTCTCGTATTGTTAAGCATGAACTGTGACCGTTCGAGAATTTCGCCCCAATTTTTTGTGGAGTAGTAATGTTTTTGACTTGATTAATGTGCCTCTATCTGTCAGGAATCTAATTTCATAAGATCTCAGTTCGTGCTTTTGATTGTCGTGTTATCTTTGTTGAATTGAATTGTGATTTTCATTAGGGCTGTCCAATAATATTCAATTATTGAAATGTGTTGGGATATGAATATCCTTAGTTTAGTTTTGATAAACCAAATCAAACATGTAATAGGATAAGTTGTATTGTATAGACAACTTTATTATACATCTTGTAATAGATAGGACTCTGGTTAGAAGAGAAGACTTGTCAATGCTCAAGAAGAGAAGACCAAGACCAGAAGTCTCCTGATAAGATGAGTTGAACTCATCTTACAGGATAAGAAGAGTAAAGACAGCTGAGTAAAGACAGCAGCTGAGAAGAAACAGCAGCTGTGTAAAGACAGCTGAGTAAAAACAGTAGAGTGAAGACTTCTTACCAGCAGAGTGAAGTCTTCTTACCAGCAGAGTGAAGTCTTCTTACCAGCAGAGTAGAAGTCTTCTTACCAGCAGAGTAGAAGTCTTCTTACACAATTAAAGGAAGACCAATCACAGCTGAAATCAAGGATTGACAAGATATGTGCACAAGAAAGGAAAGTCAAAGATATGATTGAAATTACATGACAATGGTAATATTCAATCATATCAAATCAAGAGATTGTCAATTCCACAATTAGTGGAGATTTGAATTGCTATCATCCAACGGTAACATTCAAACATCAACACTATATAAATGAGTCCATACATCATTGGGAACGTAAAGGGGTGTGAGATGTAGAGGTCGAGCAAAGTGCTTAAAGTCCAGAAATAAGAAGAGCTCAAGAAGATCATTCATGAAGATTCAACACGCATCACCTCATCTCCAGTGAGTGAACTCATACCATCTAAGCCAGTTTAACCACTCATATATATCCATAGCTTAGAGAGAATTTCCCAATCCTAGCATGAGGCTAAAACAGATTGTAAGGGAAATTCTCACCTAGTTCATATACACAAAACCCACCTTCTACCATAAAACCCTAGAAGTCAAGTTGAGTGTTCGTCACTGTAAAGAGTCCAAGTGCTCTATAATCACTTGTGGAGTGCAAGTGCAAGTGCTTACAATCACTTGTGGGGAAGTGCAAGTGCTTACAATCACTTGTGGAGACCGCAGCAGTTAAGGAACTGGCTCAGATCTCAAAGTCCTACCCATGGGACTATAAAGGACAAGGCCCTTGTAATTTTTGGTAAATTAAAGGGATTAAACATCACGTTAGGACGTGAGGGTGGACGTAGGAACGTATATCCGAACCACTATAAATTAATGTGTTATTTACATTTTTGCACTTTACATTTCAAGTCTTTTCATACATATTTGTGCATAAACTGTTTTACACACTGTATTTATTAAATAGACGAGTATAATATTTATGGGCACACTACAATTCCGCACTTAACTCCGATAAGTAATTAATCAGTCGACTAACTAGTCCTAGGCCCCTAGTGAAATCAGCGGACTAGTTACTTTGAAGAGTTAGTTTATTTTCCACACAATCAGCAGACATCAAGTCAGCTGATCTTACACTCGTCTCAGGGACCAACAAGTGGTATCAGAGCCGTGTGTTCAAAAGACCATTGCTTTGAATTTTTGATTTTCGAAAATCTGCACTTTTTCTGTTGTTTTCAGAATTTAACGTTTGAGTACACTCTTTAAAGTGGAATTGATGTTTTGAATCGAACTCACTACTTTGCAGTGATGTGTAATGCTTTTTGGCCAAATTCCATCGTTTGAGCCATCAAAAACACGTTTTACTGTTTTCAATGGTCACCTGAATAGATCCGTTTTTGAAAAACTGTTTTGCATGCATACTGTTTTCATAAAAATCATACTTGCATGTATTTGGATTATTGTGTGTTAAGAACAGGTCAACAACTAAGGGGGAACATCAGCTCAGCTGAGTTCTAGCCCTATCTGGATTTACACGCGTATAAGCAAGAAGAGGAGATCAAGATGATCAAGTTGTTAGAAGACCTGAAGACAAGAAGAGCTTAATTGAAAGTCGTCTGATTTGCAACATATCAGCTGAAGAGTAGATAAGAAGACCTTTGTAATAGCTGATTAGGTGAGTCCGTGCTTGTAAAGTGCAATATTAATAAAAACTCATCTTTTTAGCTTTTGGAGATAACATCTAGTTATCTCATCTGATGACAACTTCTCATTGTCCTCATACAAAAGCCTTCTGTTTTTACTCTTCTGCACTATTATATGGACTCTAGCACTGTCTGTTCTTTATTGCTTCAGTTAGTGTTAGATGATTTGGTTATATCAAAAAGGGGGAAATTGTTGGGATATGAATATCCTTAGTTTAGTTTTGATAAACCAAATCAAACATGTAATAGGATAAGTTGTATTGTATAGACAACTTTATTATACATCTTGTAATAGATAGGACTCTGATTAGAAGAGAAGACTTGTCAATGCTCAAGAAGAGAAGAGAAGACCAAGACCAGAAGTCTCCTGATAAGATGAGTTGAACTCATCTTACATGATAAGAAGAGTAAAGACAGCTGAGTAAAGACAGCAGCTGAGAAGAAACAGCAGCTGTGTAAAGACAGATGAGTAAAAACAGTAGAGTGAAGACTTCTTACCAGCAGAGTGAAGTCTTCTTACCAGCAGAGTAGAAGTCTTCTTACCAGCAGAGTAGAAGTCTTCTTACACAATTAAAGGAAGACCAATCACAGCTGAAATCAAGGATTGACAAGATATGTGCACAAGAAAGGAAAGTCAAAGATATGATTGAAATTACATGACAATGGTAATATTCAATCATATCAAATCAAGAGATTGTCAATTCCTCAATTAGTGGAGATTTGAATTGCTATCATCCAACGGTAACATTCAAACATCAACTCTATATAAATGAGTCCATACATCATTGGGAACGTAAAGGGGTGTGAGATGCAGAGGTCGAGCAAAGTGCTTAAAGTCCAGAAATAAGAAGAGCTCAAGAAGATCATTCATGAAGATTCAACACGCATCACCTCATCCCCAGTGAGTGAACTCATACCATCTAAGCCAGTTTAACCACTCATATATATCCATAGCTTAGAGAGAATTTCCCAATCCTAGCATGAGGCTAAAACAGATTGTAAGGGAAATTCTCACCTAGTTCATATACACAAAACCCACCTTCTATCATAAAACCCTAGAAGTCAAGTTGAGTGTTCGTCACTGTAAAGAGTCCAAGTGCTCTATAATCACTTGTGTAGTGCAAGTGCAAGTGCTTACAATCACTTGTGGGGAAGTGCAAGTGCTTACAATCACTTGTGGGGACCGCAGCAGTTAAGGAACTCGCTCAGATCTCAAAGTCCTACCCTTGGGACTATAAAGGACAAGGCCCTTGTAATTTTTGGTAAATTAAAGGGATTAAACATCACGTTAGGACGTGAGAGTGGACGTAGGAACGTATATCCAAACCACTATAAATTAATGTGTTATTTACATTTCTGCACTTTACATTTCAAGTCTTTTCATACATATTTGTGCATAAACTGTTTTAGACACTGTATTTATTAAATAGACGAGTATAATATTTATGGGCACACTACAATTCCGCACTTAACTCCGATAAGTAATTAATCAGTCGACTAACTAGTCCTAGGCCCCTAGTGAAATCAGCGGACTAGTTACTTTGAAGAGTTAGTTTATTTTCCACACAATCAGCAGACATCAAGTCAGCTGATCTTACACTCGTCTCAGGGACCAATAAAATGTTATTGATAGTTTACTTTGCGAAATTTGATTTCATATTCTGATTCCGAGGGACAAACCAGTTGAGAAAACCGTGTTATGAATTCCTTAAACAAAAGATAGAACAGGGTTTTTGTTTTTTGTTTTTGAGTGAGCCACAATTTTTGTTTTTCAGTTTATCTTCTTTAATGGTTAAGGTGTAATTGTAGTAATATATCAGGTAATGCTCTATGAAATGAGTCTGCAAGAAAAATATTAGATTTCTGCTTTTTTTTGTTCCTGCATTAAGAGTCTTTTTCAAGCATTGTGTCCAAAATTGAATTTTATTAGACTGAAGATAGAGTGAATGGATTTTTAATTCGTGATGTTGTAGTAATGAAGTTTGCTGAGACCGACCGAAACTATGCGAGCCTAATGAAGTTATTTGATCTCTGTTGAGGTATGTTCAATTTTTATGATAATTTAATTTATGTTTAAATATATAAAATGACAATTGAATCTTGATTCTTTGGAATTGATTTTGAAATGGCAGGGATGGAGTCGAGTCAGCGAAGGACAATTTAATATACTCCACGGTACGTATTAATATACTCACATTCTTGTTAAATTATTTCTCATATAAGTATTTGTTAATGTTTACTACGTTGTTTTAATATTTCAGAGCTTTTTCAACCATTCTAGTGAGGGGTATAGTTGTCATAATCAGCAGCAAAATTCTATTTGCTTCGTACTTGATCGATCCTCTGCCAATTCCGGAACACCATTAGATTCCTTCGATGCCTTAGCACTCTGGTCTACATCATCAAGTTTTTGCTGTTTGCTCAAGCAAAGGACGACGATTTTGTTTATTCTGTTGGATCTAATGTAGATTTGTGTATTGAATTATTTAAGCAATTTTGATCGGGTCGGATCCCGATCGCAAATAATTTTTTTTTTAAATTTTTGGAACTTACCGACGGACTATTCCGTCGGTTTAGCGTTGGTAATACCGACGGGCGAGCCGGCGGAATATCATTTTTTTTAAAAAAAATTTGATACTTACCGACGGAAAATTCCGTCGGTATATTAAAATAATAAAATTTAAGTCCAAAATATACCGACGGATCTACCGACGAAAACTTGATTTGGGATCCGTCGGTACAGGCGACCCGGTTTGAAAACTTGGTTTGAAAACGGGTTGGCTTGACTGCCGACGGAATTGAATCCGTCGGTACAGGCGACCCGGTTTGAAAACGGGTTGGTTTGAATCCGTCGGGAATCCGTCGGCATATACCGACGGATGCATATTTTCCGTCGGTAACCACTACCGACCAATTCATTGACGACAGATGAAATCCGTCGGTAAATCCGTCGGTAAGAGCCAATACCGACTGAATATCTGTCGGCATAACCGTCGGTAAAACACCTCTTTTTTGTAGTGATAATAGATAAAATATAAGTAATGTCACTGTGAGAGAGAAAATAATTTGCACAGAAACGTATTTTAAAACATCCAAAAAAAAATGAAAAATTTATAGTAAAACGGATAGTATATTATGAAATCTTCAAAAAATTACGACAAAATTCAATCCGCATAAAACTTATTTAATACAAACCGCACCATTGTCATCCTTAATTAAATTACATGTGAAGCAATTTTTTATTTTTTTTTATGGCCACGGTTACAGACACAGGGTTATTGAGTACACCCACCAGAATGAGTACACCCAATTATTGACATTTTATATCCCTCTACTGAATTTTTAAAAAAAAAAAATACAGATGAGTACATTCTAATTATATTTCTCAATAAAATCGTATCCACCACCACAAGCGACGGACGCAGGAATTTTATATGCATTACTATAAATATAAAATAATATTATATCTACAAATAAAAGATTCATTATAAAAATTTTAATAGACCTCATTTTATTAATTTAAATTTAACTATTTTTGTTATGTTTAAAATAAAATTAATTTTAATTGTTCCAACTCATATTAAGTGAAACGGTGTTAAAATTGAATGTGCATTCTCGTTGAGACATTAGTCACTATTAGAAAAATGTAGAACTTAAAATATACTCTCCCTATCTCGTGATGTCTTGCATACCTTAACAAGCTCACTTTTTAAGAAATGTGATTTTTTAGTGATGTGTGAGGTCAAATAAATGAGAGGATTATTTTAAGTGATTTAGTGAGATTTAAAGGGAATTTAGTGAGGTGTGAAGTCAAATAATGAGAAGTATTTTGGTTGATTTAGTGTGGTTTGAAGGTGATCTAGTGACGTGTATGGAAGAATGTGGACACAAAATGAGTGATAATTTTAAAAATAAAATAATTTAGGAGAGTAGAACAAAATGTGCACCCAATATGAGTGACAATTTTGAAAATAAAATAATGTAGTAAGGATATTAATTTTGTAGATTATTTACGTATTATAAATGTGTAAAAAATCTTGAGACGTCTCAATAAAAAAATGTACAAATAATCACGAAAAATTCGAAAATTCGAAAAAGAAAAAAACCCAACAGAAAAAGAAACAGACATTTTAAAACAAAAAAAAAAAAAAACTCAAACAAAATAAATACTCAAACATTTTAACTTACAAAAAAAAAAAAAAAAAATGGATTCGACAAAAACTTTCGGACAAACACAACAATTTAAAAAATTAAATCGAAAAAAGTTATTTGTTTCGGCAAAAAATTTCGGACTAAGACAAAAACTTGAACAAAATAATTAAATTCGGTAAAAAAATTCAATTTTTTTTATTTTGATGTGTCCTATTTTTTTCAAAAAATTGTACAAACCAAAATCCTAAACTTACCGGAAGCGGAACGACAAGGCTGGGAGACGTGTGAACGGCGACGACGAGGGTTAAGGAAGAAGTGAGTGGGCGGCGGCCGTGCCTGTGGGGAGAAGTGGGTGGGCGGCGACTGCACGTGTGGGGAGAAGGGGGTGGGCGGCGACTGCGCTTGTAGGAAGAAGGGGATGGGCGACGGCCTCGCCTGGTAATTGAAATTTCTAGGGTTTTAAAAAAAGTGGTGAGTATTGAAATTTATTGAAGGAGGGATATTTTGGAATTTTTCACGTGAGTGTCCTCATCTTAGGGTATGTGTGTTTAGTCAGTGGGGTCCTCGATAACCCTGTGTGCCTTTTGATTAGTGTGAAAATTGCTTAAAATTCATGGATTTAATTTGCATAATTTTATAGGATTTTGTGCATTATTTACATTAATTTGACTCATTGCTCTTGATTTGGAGAAAGGTAGTGTTTTGTTTATTTTATAGGAAAAAGAGCATTTTTGGAGCAAAACACGTCTCGATTATATTGTGGAGTCAATCGAAGGAATAAACCGGGAAGGAAAATGAATGTACTTGGGCTTGAGAATAAAAGAAGAAAATATATTGAAATTCAAGCCATTTCGGTAGCTGCACACGTGTGTGACAAAGTGGAAATTAGAGCCCAAACATGAGTCCAATTTGGCAGCCCAGAGATTTGAATGCGGGCCAATTTAATTAAGGGTTGGGGTATATACCCCTCCAGCTTTGTTTAATACACTCCTCCTTAATTTTTATTAATTCAATATTCATGGAAAATACCAATTTTGCCCTTTTACTAAATCATGTAAGATACATACACTCCCCCTCTAAAACCCTAATCTTAATGCATTAACCCTAATTTTAAAATCCAGCCGTCGCCGTTCCTCCGACAATCACCATCACCTCCGGCAGTCTAAATCAAAAACTTAAAAATTCAACCAAAACAAAAACTTACTTTCGACAAACCAGAGTCGACCAAAAATTCTCCCGTTGACAATGATTTGTCGACCAAAAACAATTCGGTCGACTCTGGTTTATCGACCAATTTTTTTTTTAAAAAAAATTAAAATTTTTGATAATATTGAGTCGATCAAAAATAATTTCGTCGACAAATCAGAGTCGACCGGATTGTTTTCGGTCGAGTCAGTATTATCGAAAATTAAAAAATAAAAAAAAAAACCTGGACTGACGGAAGCGGCGGAAGTGGGAGGAAGATCCGGCGGCGTCGCTCGAAATAGGAGGCGGCGCCGCCTGTTGCAGCGAACGGGAAAAAAAAGGGGGCGACGGGGCGACGTCGCCGAAGGGGGGAGGGTGGCGACGGGGGAGGAGGGGGAGGCAGAGAAAAAAACTGGAGGCGGGAGGCGAGGCGAGCGGCGAGCAGGTGGCTGGGGGCGGCGAGCGGCGGACAGGGGGTGGCGAGCGGTGGGCGACAGCTATCATGATTGTTGGGGGAAGAAAAAAAGAAGAAGAAAGAAGTTTGGGGAAGAAGAAAAGAAAATTAGGGTTAGGGTTAGTATTTAGGGGAGTGTATGTATCTTTTATTTTATTGTATTTTATTTAAAGGGTAAAATAGGTATTCTCTATAAATATTTAATTAAAAAAAATAGAGGGGGAGTGCATTAAACAAAGCTGGAGGGGTATATAACCCAAACCTTTAATTAATTGAGTCAAAATTAATTGCAAGACAGCAAAACAAGCTGCTCATTGGAGGAGGCCCATACCATTTTAAATGGCACTGGGGCAGCAGCAAAAACATCTAGAATTCTTATGGGCCTAGGCCAATTTCATCAATTAAACCATTCATCAATTTAATTCAGTTGGGGGCATTTTGGCACATAGAACACACAGAAGGAGGCCAATACGCGAGAAACAGAGGGCACGAAACTCAATTGGGGGAGAAACCCTCTTCTCCTCCAAACACTTCACTCAACTCAATAAATTAGTTTAGCTTGTTATTTCAATTTCATAGATAAATTTTAATTGAGTGTTGTATCTTATTGTTAATGTTGGAGAATTTGAAGACCATTAAGGTGATATCTTTCTTTAATTTCATGTTTTGTTGTTTATATTCTATGTGTTTGTTTTATTTTGTTAATTTAGTTATGAGCTAGACTTTGTTTGCTTTGGGTGTTGGAATTTTGAGGGTAATTAATGGGTTTATGAATTAATTGTTTGATTAGTTTATGTCTTGATTAAATTGTTTTTAGTGTTGTGTTTTGCATGATTCAATTGATTAATTCACCCTATTAGCTAGCATTGTTGGTTGTGTCGACTTCAACGACCGTATTGGGTTGCATGATTAAGAGTGTGTGTGTGAGCTTGGATTAATTAATTAGAATTAACATAGTAATTAACTACACCGACCGGGGGTTGATTGCTTAGATCGACAACACTAGACACTAATCGATTAGAGGTCGTCTATTAGATTAGTGAAAGGGCGTCTCATAAACATTAGTAACCGTGTTGAACGTGTTTATGAGACACTATCTTAGGAGCTTATGGTATTAATTAGACTATATAATTGCTAATTAGTGCACGTGTTCACCTAAGCCTCACGAGGGATTGGTCTACACACACGAGTGATAGCCTTTATCATAATTCAAGACATTAAGCTTAATCATTGTGATTAGTTCGTTAATTCATTAGTGATCCCACATAAGGAAGACACCCGAAACAATTCTTCCACTTGCACTTTCATCTTTTTGAGAGTTAGTTTTAGTTGTTTACTTAGTGTTTCTTTTTCTTATTGATATTTGCTTTACTCTCCTGTTTAGCTTCTATAACACCATTTTGACTTATAGTTTTGGGGCTCCACGCTCTCCTAATTAGATCCTTGGAACGAATATCTACTTGGTATACTTATCATACTACTATCGAACCCATACGCTTGTGGGGATCGTATAGTTGTTTAAAAAGTGCAAAAATACGAACCAAGTCACCTTTTCTTATAGAGAACAAGTAGAAAATAATATATGGGCTACACATGGATGGGATAAAATGATAAATCTCAGGGTCTGACTATTTACACCTCTTTTCAGTTTAGAACACTCCCCCGATTGATGCACACCCCCAAAAATATGTCAGGATGGATACACCCTCCCTTAAATTGTCCTAAATACCATTTTATCTATAAAAACTATTTACTAAACACACACCCTCTCTAAACCCTAATTTCTCACACTTCTCCTTCCCCCTTTCCTTTCCTCCCTCCCTTCCCACCGCCCCCACCTGCCGCCTACCACCGCCCCCTCCTGCCGCTCCACCTGCCGCCTGCCTCCCGCCACCGCTCAACCCATTCGCCGCCGCTCTCCCCCTTCCTCGATCTCCCTTCCGCTCTCACCCCCCGTCTCTGTAAAGAAAAAAACTCGTAAGCTGCGCCGCCCGTCCATCGGCCACCTCACTGGTGCCCCGCCGCCGCCATCCCCCGCCACTCTCCCATTCTCTGTTAAATAAAAAAAAAAAGCAACGCCGCGGCCACAGCCCTTGCCCATCGGTCGCCGCACCCGTCCATCGCCGCGGCCGCCTGCCACCGCCCTTCTCCTATTTTTTTTCTTTATTTCCCGTCGCCCCCACCGGTGGCACCCAGGTTTGTTTTTTGTTTTTTTTTTTCTTCTTTTTCTTAATTTCGACCACTCTAGGTCGATCCAAATACACCCTGTCGACAACAGGGTGTCGACGAGTGTATTTTTGGTCGACCTAAAGTTGTCGACGAGTTTTTAATTTATTTTTTTTCGACCAACAAATGTCGGTCATATTCACTCTCGTCGACAAACCAGTGTCGACGAGAGTGAATATGGTCGACACTGGTTTGTCGAAATTTAAAAACAAAATTTGAAATTTTTCTAAGTACTGAATTGTTTGTTGTTTGTTGTTTGTTGTTTGTCGTTTGGTGGTGGTGGTGGCGGCGGCGGCGGCAGCGGTGGTGGCTGGATAAAACTTAGATTTATGGTTTAAAAGATGAAGGAGGGGTGCATTTAGTAGTGTAATATGACTTAAAGAGTATTTTTGATATTTTACATCATTATTTTATTATTAATCTCATAGGGTGAGTGTTCTAAACCGAAATGGAGGTGTAAATAGTCCCACCCTAAATCCCATGCAGCTTCTGAAAAATAAAGTTTGGGCTGGGATGTAAATTGCATCGAAACTTTAATGTACATATAAATTTGATATTCCCAATAATTGGCCTTCCCAACAATCTTCTTACTTCTTAGCTAGGTTTAGGAATGAAGATTTTTCCACCACTAATAATTCGATACACATCTTCCAAAATCTGAATACAACCGCATTGCCAAGCCTACCATTTTAATTTGGTCTCTTACAATTAATTACTGGAGTACCATTACACCGATCATAATACAGTCAAGATTAGATTAATCAAACTTAATTCGAATAACCACATTATTTTATCGGTTGCTATTTACTCCCTACCCATTGTACAATAAATGACATTTTAATCTTTTTTTTTTTTAAACAATTAAATAAGGTTTCATTATTTTTTGAACTACCTCTTTCAATTACACCCTCATTTTATCATTAGAAAATCTCGTAATTTTAACTTACTTTTATTAAAGCTACTCACAAAGTGGGCAATGGCTAGGGTGAGAGTTAGAGAGAGAGATAGAAAAAATAGAGGAGAGGGAGAGGATCTGGATATATAGAAGATAGGAACCCTTCGTCTGAGTGGACTCTGGTGAGGAACAAACGCGAACGCCACCTAAAGCACGAGAGGAGTAACCGACACAAAGGTAGGAGGTATGATTATCGACAGAGAAGTATAGAAATTGAAAGGATAAATTGTAACTTATATGACATATATATTGTTCTAAATTTTATTTTAAAAATATTTATTGTTCTAAATTACATATGTATATTTCAACAATTTCTCATTTTAATTAAAGGATAGATTGGTAAAACAAATACTCCGTATGTAACTTAAACTTTAAACAAAACAACAAAAAAACACAAACATAATAAAACATAGGAGTAGGAGTATATTAAATTAATGGGAACAGATTCATTTTACTAATCTATGGTCAAACTAAGTTTTAAAGGCGCTAATTGCGAAATAAATCGTTAACAATTAAATTTAATTTCTTATTTTGAACAGATAAAATGGTTTGATTGGTCCCATGTTGCATTAACATGTGTCTCCAAATTCAGACAAATGGGCACATATACTCCTTCCAATGTTTGGGTGGACCAGCTTTTTGAGGTAATTTCTTGTTCGTTGGAATATTTGTATGTAACAATAGTTAAAGTCCTATGCATCTAATTTTATTACTCCTACAATTTTTTTAATTTTTTTTGACTAGGTAAGTTTTATTACAATTAACTTAATAATGATTTGAAATATGGCTTGCGAATATATTACTCCATATATACTCCATAATTCATCAAACTCTGATAGTGCATAGGTCAAATCACAGAAACGGAGAGTCAAATTTTGACTACGTACAATGATGAAATTAAGAATTCATTTTGGAACACAGGGTGTATTATTAGTCAACTGATCGCATAGTTGAATATTTAACTCGATTTAATTTGCATTATATTATTATCGTATCTCGTGCTAGAATGTCATTACTCATTGGTGTGGAATAAAGTTTATAAAATAACGCGTTTAATGTATTTTTCGTCCTAATATGGAGTAGTATTTTTCGTCCTAATTAGAAATATAAATAATTAAATTAGTGCCTTCTGTACAAATAAATTAAAAAAAATGAAGAGGTGACGCTATATATAGATTTAATTAGTAGTGGGATCAATATGTACAATTTTTTTATGTAGTTATACATATTACTATTGAAATCAACCTAAAAGTAATTCTCTTACAAATAAAACAAAAAGAAAAACCTATGTGTAACTTGAGAAGTAGTGCTTGCTTAGTGACAAGATCGTTGTATATCACAATTAAGTGACAAGTCTTTTTTTAATGGAAGTCGAATTTTAGTTACCTTAATTGTGTCGAACTTTTTTTCTCATAGTTTTAGAGTTTTGTGTTTGTAATTTATGTAAATTTGGTCATCTTAGCATAATTGACCTGTCAGCTAAAAAATTAACAAAAGAGAACAACTAGGTCATATAGAATTTTTTAGCTAAATATTCGTACACCAAATTCGTTTTATATAAATGTATATTACATATTTTGGCACACCAAAAGTAAATATCCAAAATAAGATAAAAGGTTAATAATGAAGGGTTGGTCTGCTATGCACTCGAGTGCATGTTATGCACCCTAGTCCATGTTGCACTTTTTAATTTTATTGACTTACACTTTTTGGTAAATGGTATTGCACTTTTCAATTATTAAACTGTATAGTAATATTTTTAGTAATAATTGAAAAGTGCAACACCATTTACCAAAAAGTGTAAGTCAGTAAAACTGAAAAGTGCAACATGGACTAGGGTACATAACATGCACTCGAGTGCATACTAGACTTTACCAATAATGAAAATGAATAAACCAATGAATTATTACACTACACACAAACATATTAATTCAATATCTAATTTGTTAGGAAGATATATATAATTGAGACATTTCATTGTATGATATATATACACATAGATGCATATAGATGTGTGTCAGTGCGAGTGCATTTTTTCACTAATATCACATGGACTATTTACATAGTGGGTCTGTAGCCCTTTATACATTGAGAAGAAAATGACATGTTTTCAACTTTCATGTGATATATGTAGATGACTTCATGTATGTACTAGCGGAGTAACATTTTCCATCAACACCCCTCCTACATAAAACTAAAATAGAAAATGGAAAGAGAGAGAGAGATTGAAATGACAAGGGGGGTAAGTGTGGGAAAATGAGCAATTAAAAATTGTAGTGTTGGTACACCATTCTATGCACAATTTTCTTCTCCTTTGCCTATCCCTTGTCTCCTAAACAATCCAAAATTACCAACATCTCTACGTGCACACACATCACACACACAATGTGTCTCTCTCTCCCTACATAATATCCCCTCTTTCCAACATCTCAAATCCCCAACCCTAATTCTCTCCCTCTCTCTCTCTCTCTCTAACCCTAGAAAACCCTAACAATTTTGCCAACATGCAAAGTGATCATTTCCCTTACTTATCTCATGAACAAGACCATGAATGCTCCACTTTGCTCTCTCTTGGCCCTCCGGGCCAACACCACCACCACCACCATACCAGCTTCGCGGCGGCGTACAAGCACCATCAAAACCCTAACGGCGAATCCGGTGTGACGGTGGCTCTTCATATTGGCCCACCGGTGTCTGCACCTGAAGAAAACCCTAATCATCAACCCCAGTATTGGATTCCTACTCCAGCTCAAATTCTTGTTGGCCCCACACAATTTTCTTGCTCTGTTTGCAGTAAAACTTTCAACCGATACAACAATATGCAGGTAGGTTAATTCAATTCACTACCACTCCCTTGTTTGTCGCTTTAATTTGTAATTAACTCTTGTTTCAAAATGTTCTTCGTTTTTTAACTTTTTTTTTTCGCATATTTCCCTAAATTACCCATATTTGTATTATACATCTAAAATTTCTTTCCTTTTATACATAACTAGTATTTCTCCCGTGCGATGCACGGTTTATTAAT
The DNA here is from genome assembly GCA_963675135.1 of Galeopsis tetrahit. NCBI lineage: Eukaryota > Viridiplantae > Streptophyta > Magnoliopsida > Lamiales > Lamiaceae > Galeopsis > Galeopsis tetrahit. The sequence continues at coordinate 64,795,876 of OY776134.1, read as the reverse complement.
TTATATAAATAGTGTGATGTTAATAAATGAATTTTTTTATACAAACAATAGTATAAGAATTTTTTTTAGGACAATTAATTTTAATATTTTATTTTAAAAATAAACGTCACAATAATATTGGATAAAATTAAAATTTGTCAAAAATAATTAATTGAGCTTTATATAATCTTTGATAAGTAATATTGTAATGTTTTACAATAGTTATATTTATAGATAAAAAAAACATATCTATAAAATAAACATGAAGATTTGATCAAATATACTAAAAGATAGATATGAATTATGGAGTATAATATTATATGAATGATACAATATTATATTTCTAAATAGAGATCAATGAAGAAACCTAAAAAAAAAAATTGAACATAGAAAATGGAGAGAGAAAGTGAAAATAAAGGAAGAGAGAGAAAAAAAAAAATTTAAAAATGATATTTTATTGATGGCCCCATAAAAAACAATATTTTAATATTGCAATATTTTGGCGGGAACTTGCTAGAGAAGCCACTATCCTATTATTATATATATATAGATATAGATTGAGCTAGTTATTCTTCATTTTTTCCTCTCTAAATTTGTAAAACAACAAATTACGATATGAGTCTAAACGAAGGGAGTAATTTTTTTTAATTTTAGGGTTGGAAATGTAAAAAATTGTCATTCATTAATTTTTTGTAAAAAAAAAAAAAAAATTAGGGTTGGAATTAATTAATTTTCTCTTAATTTTAGGGTTCGAATTGTAAAAAAATGGTCATACATACATTTAATTTGTGTTCCCTAATTTTTTTATGGGGATTATCAACATCTATCTTTCTATCCCATATTTCAAGATTGAATTTTGAATTATGTAGATGCACATGTGGGGGCATGGATCCGAATACCGAAAGGGTCCGGAATCACTTCGGGGCACGAAACCCGCATCCTCAATCCTACGTGTACCATGCTACTGCTGCGCGGAGGGTTGCAAGAACAACATAGGCCACCCGAGGTCAAAACCGTTGAAGGATTTTCGGACACTCCAAACTCACTACAAGCGGAAGCACGGAACCAAGCCCTTCGGCTGTCGAAAGTGCGGGAAGCCCTTCGCCGTACGGGGCGATTGGCGCACGCACGAGAAGAATTGCGGCAAGTTGTGGTTTTGCATTTGTGGTTCGGATTTCAAGCACAAGAGATCCCTCAAGGACCATGTCCGAGCCTTCGGACACGGCCACGCACCCCATAGCGAGAATTTGTACTCGTATGATCATGCTGATGTGGACGAAGACGAGGATGAAGAAGATAATTAATTGTAATCAATATCAAACATTCGCATTAACTCTTTTTTTTTTTTTAAATTACTAGTGTTATTTTTTTCTTATTACCTTGATTTGTGACTCTTTGGCATTTTGTGTATAGATCAACTCTCTGTTACACTTTTCGAGTTTCATTTGGTGTTTCGTCTTGTTAGTATCTTTTAACTCAAATAGTAGATAGGAGGGGGGACAAATAGTATAGTGAAAGGCGTGCATTGATTTTCAAAGAGGCAGTTCAATTCATTAAAGTCCATATATTTTGTAATTGTGTGACACAATGTGGAGTATTTGGTATAATTTAAATAGAGATAGTAGAAAATTAACATAAGAGATCGAGTATGTAATTTTTGGTCAAGTGAATTCAGAAAAAAGTGCAGAAGGGGCGCAGATATAAGTGTGCAGTGTGGTACAGTCTCAGAATGTAGTACTATTCATGAGGTTTGCATAATGCCATAGATTTCTTTCACACAAACAACATTTCTCCCTTTCTCTCACTCCCTCTGACACACACTAAAAGACACACAGTGAGGGTGCCTTTTATTTAATTAAATTTCATTTTCAGAGTGAACTACTAACACTTTGATGGAGGGCTTTGTCAGTAGGTAACAATGGACCACTGGAAGTTTCTGTTTTTGGGGTTTCACCCCAAAGGATTAACTTTTACCTTTTCAGACCAAAAACAAACAGATACTACATAACATGTTTCAGACAACTCCTCTTCTCACCCTCTTTAACCTTACTTACTCCGTTTTATTCTATGTAAATTTGCACACTTGTTATACTGTAACATCTTATATTAATTTGCACACTCTTTGATTAAATGAAATATATTTTATTACTTAATTTTTGGATCCACTCTATTCATTCAACATTTTTTTAAAAAAATTTGTAAACTACTACTAAGGGTGCAAATAACGTTACATTCATATATATGTATATGTATGTGTATTCACTACCATTGCTTACATATGATACAGTGTCACCATCCTGTCAAGGCCTTTTTTGGCTGCCTTTTTTCCTAGTCTCTTTATCTTTTTCCATTTCTTAGTGTTTTTTCTGTCTCTTTATTTATGTGCTTACCTCTTTCATATTTGTGTATGTGAAATTGATTGATTTGGGCATGCATCCATGCATGCATGCATCAACTTTTTTTGCCTTTTTCTTTGTTTGTGTGATGTACATCAACTACTAATATTTTGTAATTTTGCAGATTTCTTGATTTATGATCCAAAATAGGGGAGGTGATATCCTCAAATATCTGGCTTTATCAGATACCTTAAAATAGCCTAGTTATGTTGATAGATTGGTTGAGAAATCAAGGAGAAATTTAATTAAATTAGTGAAAGAATCAGAGATATGTTATATAGAGTGTTTAATTTCGGTCCTCAAACTGGCACTTTGTTCCACTACTTTTGACTTTTTGAATATCAAGGCTACCATTTGTGAAGTCATCATACCTGAAAATGGAATTTAGGATGTTACAATTTTTTTTTTTGTTTTTACGTTTTTTCAATTGACTGTATTTATTGTCTTGAAATTTTTGTAATTATTTTGGGGAAAATAAAAGTTATTTCTACGTTTTAAATTTTGCAAAAGCAATGTTTAGATGTAAATTTAATTTGATCCAAGCCTTTTCAGACTTCTAACAATTAAAGTAAGAAAACTAAGGGGAAAAAAAAGTATTGTGTAAAAAACTGTAATAACATGTAGGGTATATAAGTGAAATTTTAAAAGTAAAAGCTGTTAGAAACCTTTTTTTTAAAAAAATATGAAAACTGAAGTGGAATAAACTTAAAACTAGAGTATGTAAATTGATTTGGGACGAGGGATTACAACTTTTGGGACTGATTAAATTAAATTCAGTTAAATAATAGGATAGGCAGCAAACATTGTCGTACCGATCAGAAAATTGTATATTTTGTATTAGCTGATCTATATATAAATACATTTTTTTATTGGTAAATAACAGTTTTTTTCCATCATTTCACAATTCTTTAAGAATTAATAAGCGATTTGGAATTCTTTTTATATGTAGTATTGTAAGAAATACTCTCGTTTTTCATGAACTTAAATATAATAAAAATCTATAAATTAGAATATACAACTCCATGGGTGAAGTCAAGTAGCTTTCTTACGGTACAAAAAAAAAGTAGCTTTCTTACCTGAAACATAGTGCCTGGCCATAGTAATTGCAAAATACATTTATTTTTATGGTCCCAAAAATTTCTTTGGGCATCACTTATTCTCAAATTCGAAATTGATAGAATTGAATATTAATTTATTTGAGTCAGAAAAACTCAAAAAAAAAAAAATAATTAAAGAAGAAAGAAAGGTAATTTTGTGCAGAAAACTGTAGATAGATAATAAGGAAAAATATACGTGCCCCATGAATAGTGTACCTGGCCACTACATTGCAAGCCGAAATTTACAACGATTTAGGTTTTGAAATTGAGTTTTTTTTTTTAAGTTGAGTTTTTTTGGGTGTTCAATACAATATTAATTACTTTAAACTCGAATTCGGCAATGAACTTTAACACTGAGTTTCATTTGTTAATTTATGCACATTAATGATCGATCTTGAAGTTCCTATAGATAGAGTACGATTAAAAAGATAAAATAAAAAACTTATAATACTCCACCTTGTAATAAAATATACGCAATGTTTGAATTAATACTCATTTTACGTAAGTACGATCGATTAAGTAATATCTATTTTACATAATTATACTCATTTTACTCGTAGTTTAGGACACGTAATATATCAGACTCGAGATAATGTCGAATTAAGTTTAAAATAAAATTTATACATAATTATTGAAATACACATCATTTGTGATTAAATCCGTTGAGATATTCGATTTGACCATAGATGTTTCAACAAATTTATCAAACCGGACCTTATAAGGTAAATAATATACAATTGTTGTCTCAATTTACTTGACACTTTTACCAATTTAAGAGTAAAATAGGGAAAATTATTTTTTCAGGACTGCATCTTAGGGGGGGGGTTTGCAAAAAGAGGACCGTAACTTTACGGGCTGGCAAAATTAGGCCCTCGACCACATTCACTTTAAGAGAGAGAAAATGTTAATTCTCAGCCTCATTTTTTTTTTCAAATAACAATTAATTGAAAATTAAATAAGGATTATGGAGGGAGTGTGATCATTATTATTAGTACTAAAACATAATTGTGATGAGACGATGAAGTACATAAATTAATTTCATTATGTAGGTATAAATTAATTATACTCCTCCCATTCCATGAGCTAGAAATTTCCAATTTCCAATAATTGTAGATGAATTTTATATATTCTCCCCCTAGTATTTTTTGTTATTTTATTTATTAAAAATACAATAGTCCTACGGATCGGATGTGATGGGAATTAATTAAAATAACAGAAGTTGAGTTGATACAATCCGTATTTTACAGCTATAGAAGTGCAGAGGAAGACGACAATAAAAATAAAAAAGGTTATATGTAGCTGATGATTTATATGCAATTACGTATAAGATTAAACTGTCAGTCAGGACAACAAGACGTCTCTGACCCACCCTCCATTTTTTATCACATTTTCTCTGCCCAAAAATCTATCTTCTTTTTCCATTTAATTTTTGTAGGCCCTCCCTCACCTCTTAACATTGTACCTACTTCATACAGTATATTTTTATAATCCACAATTTTCTTAATTTAATTATTTAAATTAGAAATTAATTAAATCAAGAAAAATGGTAAAGACTTTTTTAGTCAAGTTAATACAAGGACATTTTTATTACTGTAAAAAGAAAAGGTAGAGGAAGAGAGTGTGGCGTGTACTTTGGTGGTGAGGGTGCATGCAAAAGAGTACGAAATATTTTGGCCCAACTAACCTATTTAAATGCCCATTAAGGTTTGGGCCTAGCTGACTCCAGCCTATTTCTATTTTCAAAGCCCACGTCCTAATTTATGTTAGACCAAATCAATACACCATCCATCTTCACACCAAAAAAAAAAAAAAAAAAAAAAAGGACTTTAGTAATATAAGTGAAATAAATAAGGAGTATTTTGAATAATTTGATGAGGTGTGAGGTGAAGTGTATGTCCGAAATAAGTAGTAATTTTGAATATAAAATTATTTTGTGAGTGTATTAATTTTACACGCTATTTATATATTAAGAGAGTTCAAATAATTCCATGAAAAAAAATAAATCAAAGGGGTTAATGATACTTACGAAGATTAAAATATTATAGGAATTTTGTCCATATTCATTTAGGCTCTATAAATTGTGTTTTTTATTAGTGAATGCTTTGTACGAGGAGATTGGATACGTTCTGGACTCATCAAATGATGTTGATCAAGGACCTCATAGCCCATCAAGTGACTAATTTCATGCACTCCAAAATATTTTTATTTTAGTTTATTTAATTTTTTAAGCTTGGCAGCTCTTTTTGAAGGCGAAAACTCGTGCACAAATTTTACAAAAAAACAGAATGAAAACATTAGTTCATATAAACCATTTTTTTTTTTTTGAGACGTAGAGAATACTCCTTTGTCAGAATTTTGTGAGAATTTTTTTTTTCTGGCCTTGTGCCATTTTCCTTCTTTTTTTTTTTCTCTGTTTTCTTGGGGTTGGACCTTAGTGTAGTGAAATATTTATTTCATTTTGAAAATAGAGATCATCAAGGAGGTGCACATTCGTTGACTAAGTTTATACTTATCTCTCAACTTCCTCATAATTGGAAAAGAGCAGCGTTTTCTATTCAAATCTAAGTAGATGGTTCAGAGTTGATTGAAGTTTTTGATATTTATAACATGTTTACAACTTCTTCCTTTAAATAAATTAATACATTTCAATATTTCATAAATACATTAATTAAAATAGACCCCATCATCATACAGATAAACTTCCCAAAACAATCTTGTTGTCTCCTCATCACTTTATCAAGAATCCAAGGAAATACTTTAATGTTTTATTCTCTTTCTTGGGTTTTAACTGCTGTATCATCTGATATGTTGTAATTATCACAAGAGAATGGAGTATATTTTATTACTACATATTTAAATCCCTTATTTTAATTCATTACACACATGACCAATTGAATCACGAGCTTGACTTAATTCTAAAATCCCACATATATAATTTGTTTTAAATAATACTCCATTTAGCATAAAGCATTAAAGCCTGTTACAATTATTTCTCTACAACTTCGCTATCATGCATGCATATGGGGCATAAATCATGAGAAATAGGATAAGTACAACATAGGCCACACCACCAATTATAGATATTTTAACAAAGTAAAAAATATTCCTAAAGCATAGCAGCAGCAAAAGGAGACTAATACCAATTCATAATATATGTATAAATTCACATTGAAAACAACATTTTATATTTCAAATTATTTTTATCTGATTACTATATATACAATTGAAAAAGAAAAAAAAAACCTTTATCTGCAACTTGCATCACGTTCCCACTTCCATTTTCTATTCTCTTTCCAAACCCAAAATCTACAGTCGTGATTACAATGTTGAAATCAAGTAAACAAGAACAAATTACGAGTTCAAGATTAGAAAATAAATTAAAATTAGGTCACAAGGCATCGATTACCCTTTGCTTTTTGTTAGAATTCATTCCCAAAATCTCCATTTCTATCATCATTCTTTTACCACTGCATCTTTCATCACCGGCGTTTGTCGATATGTTGACTCCGAATAACCGGAAGATGTGAGCGGGCTGGGCCCGACCCGGTAACTCAATCGGATTTGATCCGTTGCTTCTGGGTCTCCAATCTATGTGAAGCTGGTTATCCGGTGAGGTGGAGCGCTGGAAAGTGACAATGTCGCCGGCCCGTAAGTTTTTCTCCTTGACAAATCGGCTCCACCCTTTTGTCAGAACGTAACTCTGGCTACTATTCCAGTACGAATAACGGAATCGCCACACTTTCCCCGTGGGATCTTCGAAGTTTAACAGAACACCTTTCGACACGTGTCCATTCGGTAACGGAAAGTGCTTTTCCGCGTGTTGTTTCGGGATAACAAGCCTATTTAGTTTCCCCACGTCGCTAGGCGTAACCGCCTTCTCGAAAAGTTGTTCCCTGTTTCCACCTCCGCCGGAGAAGCAAAACTCGCCGTCTCCGGCCCTCCGATTTCCGCCGAAGTTTCTCCGGCTCTGCTCCAGCTCATCGTCGTACGTGTGTTTTCTGAGCATGTCGACGATTTCAGCTTTCGAATGGGAGTTCAGGAAGGCGGCTTCGACTTCGTCTTCTTTGTCCGACAATGGCTTGAAATTGGTGACGGCGTCGCGGCCGCGGTAGCGCTGGGCGGCGGTGTCGTAAGCCCTGGCAGCCTCTTCTTCCTCGTTGAAAGTGCCTAACCAAACACGCTGATGTTTTTCGTAGATTTGAGCGCCCCACCTTCCGTTAGGTTGCGGCACCACGCCTTTGAATCGTGATGAAGGTAGCTTTCTTGACTCGGCTTCGACGCCGTTTTCGGCGTCAATGATCATGCTGCCGCCGCTGCCGAGGCGGCAGGAACTCTTTAACGGTGACTTGGACGGCGGTGTGATTGATATGGATTCACTGGTTGCAGTGCTTTCATCTAAACTGCTTGCAATATGCATTTTGTGAAAATGTTATTGGAGTAGAGAGAGAGAGAGAAACTGTGAAATATGAAATGAGTTGTTGAGACTATGAACAGCTATATATAGGAGCAGCCTCAAGTTTTTGTTCATGTGGAAAAGTATATTTAATTCCCTTAGTTTTATTATGTGTTTCAATTTCTTCGTTTAACTTTCTTATTTCATTCTACTGAATCATTAACACACAGTGACGGACCCAGAAATTACAGATTGGGGGGCCCAATTTACATTAATACAAAGATAAAATATTTATATATACAAAAAAATTATTATAAATTTTTCAATACATCTCATTTCATTAATTTAAATTTAACGATTTTTGTTATATTTTGAAATAAAACAATTTTGATTGTTCTAGCTTTGAAAAAGTATACACAACTCCGATCGTTGTTGAGACTTTAGTCACTATTAGTCAAATGTAGAACTTAAAATATACTCCCCCGTTCATAGTGATTTTTATATTTTAATTGACTCACTTTTTAAAAAATGTAAATTTAGTGGAGTGTGAGATCAAATAAGTAAGAATCAGTTTGCGTGATTTAATAAAGTATAAAATAGATTTTGTGAGGTCTAAAAAAAATTAGTGAGGTGTATTAATAAGAGAAAATGTGGATATAAAATTAATAATAATTTTAAAAATAAAATGATATAGTAAATGTATCTATTTTGTGAATTATTTTTATATTTGAAGTGTACAAAGTAATTTTAAAACATAAAACATAATATAAATAATTACTAAAAAAATATATATAATATATATATAAAAAAAAAAAAATATTGGTGGGGGGCCCAGTGACCCCCCTGGGCACTTCCTCGGTCCGTCACTGTTAACACATGTCGGTGTATTGTTTACGGTTCATTAATTTATTTATTTAAGATCTACTTATAATTTATTCACACTATGATACATTAAATATGGAACAAATAATTTCATTAGTATACTATAAAGAGATTTAAGAAATAAAAAATGGAGATGTGGGTCAACTCAACTCAACCCTAGAGATGTAGGAAGATTGATGAGGGGTGGACTATAATTAAGTGTATCCATAAGTAGGAAGTATGTGTGGGTGTGGGGGTGGGGTGGGGGTAAATAAAGGGCAAGTTGATGGGATTCACATGACTGTGGACCTTTGGTTTTGGCAAGTGCATCCCCCCTGCTGATTATCAGCATGGTCTCCCCTTCTATACATACGTATACTGTATACATTTAATATTATATTAAAAAATGTTATTTATAAAAACGGGATGTGGATAATAAAATTAAAAAACAATCAAAAAATAAAATGATTATGTAAATCATTTGAGTAATTGAGTTTTGGGCGACATTTTTTTCATGATAGAGAGCAATATTGGATTCTTATGTTATATGAGTATTAAATAATTTATATTTGGATATTTATCAATCCAAGGTACTTATATATTTGTTTAGAGATTTGAATACACACACGAATGTAAGATGTAATTTAGGTGCATGAGTGGGGGGATACATGCATCTGGAGCAGCATTGGGTAACAAAATATAATAGGATATTTTGATGAAGAGGCATCATATGAGATAAGATAGAAAATTATACTTGTAAGTGGCAAGGGGAAGGGGAAGGGAGGGTGAGGTGAGGGGGTAACAATCTTGTTCCACTAGGATGGGGGGTGTATGGGTCACTGATACACTTCATGACAAACACCTTGGAATTTCTTACCTGTCATTTTTCATTTCATACTTTTTTGTCTTATTATTCTATTTAATACTTCTTCACAATTAAATCACCTACATTTCCCAACCAACAATCTTAAATATATATATATATATATATTCCTTACCCAAATTTATATGAAAATACAATATTAGCATAAATTAAAAAAAGAGACAGAAAAATTTGAAGGTTGAAAGCAGATCAAAAGTGGATCCAGCAATCTCTCCAAACTATGATTGAATAAATCTATCTTCATTTTTCACATATTTATTCTCAATAAATCCCTTTGTTCATTTTTCTCTTTTGAATTTTCAAACTTATGGTTGAATATTCTTTTCTAAAATGTGATATTTTTAATGAAATAAGAGACGTTTTAGAGATACACACATGAATTAAATTAATACTCCATAAAAAAAAATTATAGCTAAAACTATATTTATTTTGAACGAATAGGGTATTATTCTTGGACCCAATTTAATAGAGTATATTAGTCTACAATATATATCTAATCAGATCGAAAATAAATTTTATATTCAACACATAAAAATACACTATACTTACAAATTTATCGAAAGATGCATTATTTATAATTTAATATTGATCGATTGAAATATATATTTGGATCTAATCATAGATATCCGAACATATCTACCGTGAAAGCCAACTATAATTGATACCTTATCTTCTCTTTTTATTATTTTTGTAAAGTGAAACATTATCTTTTGCAACATATCCATACACCATACTCAAGTTTCACTATTGCTTGTCCAGTACCTTTTTGCATTGATATTACTATGGGCTGCTAAACCAAAACCTTTATACCAAAGCCGCTATTTGTCAATAATTGTACTAGTAATTTGACATGAAATGAAATATATCTATAATATAAAAATATGATGATTTCTGTACGGATACTTGTCCTCTCCCTCTGGTGGGCCCAATCACAATGTTGCACCAGTTTGAGCTGTATGGATTTATGAATTTTGTTTTTTATTGGTCCCATTCTAAACCAACCCCAAATTATATCATCAATAATTTATGACATTGAGTGATAAGTCCTAACTAATTAAGAATAATATTTGAGGGGATAATTCAATTTGTGCGTTTGCGTTGTAATGAACGCTCTTTAATTATTGCATCACCATACAATAATGAATAATAAACTGATAAAATTACATTTTGGGAGGGTAGTATGATAATTCTTACTTTATCGAAAAGAGTAATGAGACAAATGTATTGAGTTATTTCCAATTTAAAGATGTTTAATGAGTGATGATTGTTTTATTTCCATTTTAAAAAAATGATGCTTCTAGTATGAAACAGACAATTTGATTAAATGTTGCATCTAATATGGGATGGAGTGAATAATTTTTTTAATTAGCATATAAAAATTAGTTTTTATTTTAAAAATATATATAGTTTTCCAAAAAAAAATTTGTAATTTTGTATCTCCAAGTAGAGTTTAAATTTAGGTTTTCTGTTTAATTTATTAAAACTAAATTTTCAAAGCCACTACGTACAAATACACACAAGAGTAATACTCCAGTATGTTTTAAATATAAGCAGGGGCCACTTTGGGATGGCCATGCCCCCTCATTTTATTTTATTTTTTACTATTATATAAATATATATATATATATATATATTATTTAGTTATTAAATTAATAAATTTATTTATTATTAAATTAGTTTTTAACTTATTTCTTAATTATTTGTTGGACTGCATGAGTACCTTAGTTCAAATATTAATATATATTTCAATTTTTAATATTTTAGTTATACAAATTCATTCAAATAAGTTTCACTAAAGATGTACAACATATTTTATATTGTGAAGAAAGATATATGATAAAAAAATTTTTTTTTCTTGAAGTGAATAAAATATAAATATCATGTTCATATTTTGTGCACGATCCGTACGTGCACATCTCATGCACAATTCGTACATGCACATTTCGTGCACGATATGTATATCAATATATGCATGTTTCATGCTATAAAAAGTAATCTTCCTTGCTCCGGCCCTCACCCAATCCTCATTATGTAAAAACGCATTTACTCTCAAAATGTTAGAAGAAATGACTCATTTTTCTTGTTCGCTCTAGGTCTACAAAATCTTAGAATCGATTCTGACAAGATAAGTAGCAGAAATACATATACAAAGACTTCAAATTCTTCTAAAAAAAATATTTTATTTATTATTTATTATTTTTTTCCATTTTCAGTTGATTATAGATTATATGGTCACATGATTATATATTTATTACAAATGATTCATTAATTCTATTATCGAATATATAATAATGTTAAAAATATTCTATTGATCCCCTTCACCACCAAATTTTGGGTCCTATATTAGATGACCTCATACAAATACTTTTTTTTTTTACATATGTTTATATCTTTCTAAATTTATAAGAAATTTACACTAAAAATAGAATTGAGAGGATTGTTTCCGTTTAAGTTGAAGTTTTGAAAAACTTATGAGTTATGAAAGCATCCTCTAAATTGAAGGTCCAGTAAAATAATTTTAATGCCATCTGAATTATTCCAACTTCATCATTTTTATATCAGACAATGAAATTTGCCATCACTAATTGTTAGTTAGATTTCGATTTTATTTTGGGTTAACGGTATACTTGAGAATTAGACTAAGTCAAACTAATTAAAAGTCTTAGAATATTTTTTGTGATATTATTAATAATGACGGTTTAGTCAATGCTATCTCACATAAGTGCATATATGTTGCATGTAGAATAATAATTTAGAACCTTCCGTAAATTATAACTATAAATAATAGTCCTATATAATTTCTAATAAGATAAATTTGTAAACATGGATGAATTATAATCATGAAAATTTGAACTCGGTAATATTTATTTTGTGTCAATTAATATTTTACTCTACTCATTCACAAGCAAGATTTTTTTAATATTTTTTAGAGTTAAGTCTCATATGAATATTTTATGTGTTTTAGTTATACACATTTCAATACACACAATTAAAACTGTTAAAGTGATAAAGGAAAAAAATGTTATATTACATACACTAACTTATATATTTCAACTAAAATTAGTGTCACATTTCATTTAAAGTTAGTATCCCATTTTCACTTATATATTGCAACGACACAATTGGTGTACTGAAGACTGATTATTCTTTAAAATACGATGGTTGAATTAGTAGGTACAAATTTGAAAAATAAAAATATTGGGGAAGAAAATAAAAAATACGAAATTGTACGGTAATTGTGCGTTAGTGATACGGATAGTATGTCGACACATGCTAGTGGCTCTCCTCACAGGTGGGAACGCGTGAAAATGTTGGCTTGTCACGTGAGACCAACCATTTATATACTCTTGTTAATATTAATTTCCTTATTTGTCCCTCGTTAGGTCAATCATGATTGTTTGAACCAAAGTTTAGATCACATGATGAATAAACTGACGTATAGTTTAGTTTCATACTTTTTTTTTTTAAAAATATTTTATAATTACTTTTACACCCTTAAAATGGAAAAACTTTTATATACTCCACTCTCATAATATTTTTAAATTTACACAAATATCATCACTTTTTCTCCACACATACGCAAAAGTTAATTTTTTCTTTTACTTTATACATAAAAATTTACAAAATTACCCTTCAAAATTTCCACTAAATTCATTTTTCTTATTTTACTTGTCATTTAACATGTGAAAATAATCTTGGAACAGAATGAGTAAATAATACTCCAGTATCAAATTTGATAGGGAAGTTGAGATCATATTTTACAACTCTTTAATTGTTGCAATTGTAGTAATGAATATGTTGGGTTTCATTTTGTTGTTAGAGTAGTTTCAAGTCATTAGTTTAAATTGCTACGTGAAATTCAGACCTACAACCTTATTAATATAGAGTTAAAAGTTACATAATTTTAAAACTTAAGAAATTCAAATAGTATGAAATTAAAATCGCCTGCACTAATTTTACAATTTATTCAGCTATGTATAATTAAACCACTTGTTTTTCTTGAACAAATGCCTGATTTTTTTAATTTTTTTTTTGAAGGTAACAAATGCCTGATTTAAGGTGGGACAATTAGAAACGCCTCTATTTTTTAAATATTGGTTAATAAAAAATAAAAATAAAACAAATTGAACATTCAAATAATAAAAGAACAAGATAATGAATATTCTTTTTTTTTTTTAATATATAATTTGATTCTGTTACAGGTTTAGGATCATGCTATGTTAAATATATACTCATGGTTGGTGCATTAATAGTCGTCCGGAATCATTTAATTTTTGGATAATTCCTCGGAGTAACCTAGATTAATAGATATGCTTTTGATTATCAGGCTTATCATATACTCATCCTAGTCATCAATCATAATTATCATTATCGTTATTATTTTTTTCTCACATAATATATTCTGTGCAAAAAATATTACTCCATATTTTCAGTATAAAGTAAATTTAAATATAACAAGAGATCTAGCCTCCTGGGCTAGTTTGGATTGATGGACGGAAAAACATTGGACAAATTAACTCACTCTTTCTCTATAACTATTAATTAATTTCACAAATGTATGATAATAGTAAAAAAATTAGCGGGTCTTGCATTAAACCCGGACCATAATTAATCAAATTAAAATTTTGATTAGTCGAGAATAAAAAATCGATTAAGCCTAATCCATTGAACCAAACTAGCCCATAATGTATACAATATTATAAGTTTCGGTAAATTATGAAAGCACCTAGAGATATATTTATTCAAATTATCAAAATAATTATGAGTTTGTAAATTATAAATATATACCGCCTAAAAGTAGCCAACTACCAGGGATATACCTAATTTCCTAGCTAATTTGTTTCCTTTCATATCTGTAATCTTGGTATCTTACAGATATAATATTGATTTTTTAAATAGTCGTTTCTGGAAGGCTCTACTTTCGGAAGGAAAATTAATAATTAAGCATGACAAATTCTTGAATTTCATTAAATTTTAAGTTATTTGAATATACTTGTTATTCATATGAACCATGATTTGTCTTCTTATGACTCATCAAGTGACCCCTTGCTACTTGCTACTAATTGATTCTTGGATCTACCTCTCCTCTCTTCTTCGATTAACTAATGATATTCTTTGTTATTTTTAGATTTTGTTCTTAAAATTGAAAAGCCCAATATTGAGGTTCCACGGACGGTATTTTCTAATATTGTTGTTCAAATTCACGGACGGTATTTTCTAATATTGTTGTTCAAATTCCTTATAATAAGCAACTAAAAAAAGTTCTTGCTAATGGTAAGAAAGGAGGTTTAATGTGGGAGTGTTCTTATTTTACCGAAGGGGTTTGAATTAGCTCCTCCCGATCGTATTTCTTTCGAGATAAAAGAAAAGATAGACAATTTATCTTTTCAGAGCTATCGCCCTAATAAACAACTATGTACATTTTAGGAAAATATTAGACTGCACATATTCAATATGAATGTCTTTAATTAATTTGCATATTTCACTTTATATCTAATCATGTGGTGCAATTTGTGTACATGAGGTTGACTCATCCAAAAAGGAAAAAAATGACACTTAATTAGGATATTAGTAGAGTATTTATATACTTTCTCCTTTTTTTCAATAATGGATGTTTTCGTAAAATTGGTTGGATTTAAAAAAGAATATGTACTAATAAATATAACCTTACATAATAAATGAAGTTTCTAATCACGTTAAAAGTAAGTTGGAAATTATGAGATTTATTTTGAGATGATTTATTAATAAAAGAAAGTTAAAAAAAAAATTTAAATTAAAGGAAGGACATAACGAGAACCAATGTAAATTCAAAACATACTTATTTATGTACAAGTGTATTATGAACTTGCACCAAACTTCCTTGTGATTTGAATATGGTGCATAAAATTTTCTTGTGGTTTAAAAAGTATATGAAACCACCTTGTAGTTTATTAAATTAAACGAATTCTCTCTCTCTCACTTTTTTTTTTTTTTTTTTTTAACGAGTTACCCATTTTTTTATATTTTATGTTATGTGTTTCATAGAATAATCTATGAATTTCAGATTTTAAAACCATGCCATTTACTCCACTTATTTGAATTAAAAAGTAAATCAATTGAAGATTTTAAATCCTCCCTAAAACCATTTAATTTAAAATTCATCTATTTTTAAAACATTTCATTTGAAATACCTCTCAAATTAAATTCCTCCAAAATGCCATGATTTTAGTGTGAATTTAAAATTCTTGTCAATTTTAACTAAAAAGTGTATAAGTAAAAATCTAAGTATTTAAAATTCATTTATAATCCAAACAAATTGAGTGGATTTGGACGGTGGATTTAAAATTCATAAATCAAATCCTTCCTTCCAAATGGAACCTAAGGTTGTGTTTGGATAGAATGATTTGATTTGAAAAGATATTTCAAATGAAAGAATTTAAAAATAGCTTGATTTCAAATGACATGGTTTTGGTTCCATTTGGATGGAAGGATTTGATTTGAACAGATATTTCAAATAAAAGAATTTAATAAAAGAATTTAAAAATAGGTGGATTTTAAATGACATGTTTTAGTGAGAATTTAAAGTTATCTCAATTTTAACTAAAAAGTGTAGTTTTTGAAATGAGTTGCACTCTTGTGTACCAGTTACATGTATGTAACTACTATATCCAATTCAATATATGTAACTACTATATCCAATCCAATAACTCATTACAAATAACACATGACTCATTTACTATATCCAATCCAATAACACATGACCTATTTACTATATCAATTTAACACATACATTTTTTCATGGGCCTTTATTTTATTTCAATTTTTTTTTATCATTAAAAAATAATACTCAATTAATTTTTTAAAATTTTATTTTTTGATTTTACTCAATTGATATTTATATTTATCTTTTTAATATTATTTTTTAAATTTATTTTTCTTTCTGCTTATCATTTGTGTTTCAAATGATAATTTTTTTAACGTACTTTCTTTTTATGTCATAAATAATTATTCTAAAATTTTAAAGTCTAATAAAAAAATTTTAAAAATAATATTAATTTTTTTTAAGTATTAAATAGTATAATAATAATTTGTTTTAAAAAATAAAACTCTCACCTCTCTTAGACAAGTGTTCAATTTTATTGGTACTATTTTACTTTAATTAATTGATGTATAATTTTCACCTTATCCTTTTAAAATTTTACTTCATTCCTTACAAATTTCACTTCGTTTTACATTGTTTAATTATTTTTTTCATTTGAACTTTCATTTTTTAATCACTTTATTTTAATTTTTTATGAATATAATTTTTAGTTTATAAGTGTTATGATAACCGTTGATAAGTATTATGATATATTATTAGTTAATATGCAGTACTGTACATATTAGTTCATATACAGTATAATATTAGTTTATATTGGTACATGTTTTAATTTTTTCGAGTTTCGAGTTCACATACTTTATGGTAATAGTTCAAATATAGTATAGTATTAGTTCAGATATTATATAGTATTAGTTCACATACTCTATGGTACTAGTTCAAATATAGTATATTATAAATTCAAATATTGTATAGTATTAGTTCATATATTAAATACTCCGTAATATTTTTATATCCACATTAATCTCTAGTACTATACAATATATTAACTAGTACTATACCATAGGCGTACTAATACTATATCGTATTTAAACTAATATTTATATTTAACAAAAAATACATAACTTAACACATTTATAATTCCAGGCATACCATGCAAATTAATACATCAATATTAAAAAAATGATATTAACTAACTAGTAAGAAGAACAAAAGTGAGAATGAATCACACTGAACACACAATTCAATTAATAGATACGATCACACTCAATAAACATATGAATGCATCAACATGACGATGACCCCAAAGAAAATAATAAAGCTGATGCAATATTATGTTGGTTTCTTCCCCAATTCTCAACTCATTTAAGTTTCTAAATATAAATTTTATTTTTCAATTAGATTATATTATTAATTAGTTTTAAAAAATAATCTACAACGTTAAAAAACTTGTAACAAACCAAATATCATTTTAGAAATAATGAAGACATAACAAAATAATCTTAGTTATTATAAATCAGATTAAAGCTAGAAAGTGAGCATGTCATATTCATACATTTATACCCAAATTAGAAAAAAATTGAATTTTTTTAGTTTAGTTTTTTTTTCAATTTTTTTTGTATTTTTTTCCTAAATTTTGGTCATTATTTGAAAAGAAAAACTGAAAATTTTATTTCATAATTTTATTTTTGAGTTTCATATTTTTTTAATATTCGTTATGTTTTTATATTTATTTTTTAAAAGTTAAGAAAATAGAATAATATTTGATTTCGTGGTGATTCATTGGTGAATCGATAGTCGGTGTATAATTATAATTTTAATGAGTTGTATTTTAATTTAATTGATAAAATGGTAATATAGTATTTTACATGTGTTTTTCTTTCAAAAAATTTGGGGGTGAAATTAATAAAAAAGAAGGTAAATAACTAATAAACCATGTAACTTGTACACATAAGTGCCTAAAAAAGGGAGTGTGGATTTATTAAAAAAGGAAGATAAATAGCCAGTTACATACAGGTAACTGATACACATAAGCAATTGTCTTTTGAAATTCATTCATAGTCTAAATAAGTGGAATGAATTTAGATCGGGAATTTGAAATCCAAACACTAAATCTCTCCATTCAAATGGAGCATGCAGGTTTGGTTGCAATTCTCAAATATGAAAAGCACACGTTTATCCTTATTTATTGCTTTCGATAAAATTAAACGCGCCTAATTCGAATGAATTATCTAATCAAATTATGAATTAATAAATCTATTCGTTACCAACGAAACGCACTTTCCAAGTCTCCAAGTTTTACTTTACAGTTTCTTCTTTTTTATTTGATTTTTGTTTCAGTTGGAAATGACTTAATCTATAGATGGGAATGCCACCTCAATCTCACCAACTAAACGCGACTTTACTATCACCTCTCCCATTAAATATCTCCTTGTTGGCACGTTTTTTGTCGGAATCTTTGATTTTTTTTTTCTGCAACTTTAATATTTAAAATATTAATAGATGACGATTACACCATTGCGGCTGCTATAACCAAAAGTGCCAAATAGTTTTAGGTAGATCAATGACTCAATGGATGACGAAATAACCAAATTTCATGTGATTAAATTAATTGCTTATCTTGCAACTTCATTTTTTTATTTGGTGGAGTATTTATGTTGAATTTGCTGAGTTAGTAGCCATCAAGGGATTGTTCATATAGTATTAAATATAAGAATTATATTATGCAACTCAATGGTGAGTTTATGGTGAAACTCACCACCTACATAAAACAATTGTATATTTTAAATGTACAAATATTTTGTATATACAAATTTATTGTAGATTTCATTAAATCCCGGGTATGTACTGGTGGTATATATATAAGAAAATATTATTTATGACTTTTATGCAACATTTTTCTATTAGTTTTTTGTCTAAGTAAATATATACGTGTATATCTAATAAATTGCTTTCATATAAATTAAAAGTAATTTAAAACCTTGAGTGAGATTGTAAGTCTACAACGTAATTTTATTTGGGGGTGGGAGCAGTGGTAAGAGAGTGGCATGAATCGACTGGAAAAGAATATGTAATATGAAACATCTAGGAGGGCTAAGGATAAGAGACATTAGTATCTTCAACGAAACTTTAATGGGAAAATGGGGCTGGAAATTCATAAATGAAAGAAATAGTTTGTGGGTGAGGGTTCTTCGGTCTAGATACGGGGTAGCCTGGGGAGACGGCTTCGGCCTCTTTCCAACAGGAAGGGATGGGAGGGTTTCTCTTTGGTGGAGGGATGGGAGGGTTTCTCTTTGGTGGAGGGATGTTCTAAAGGTGATAGGTGAGAGTAATGGGGGTTGGTTCCATGGAAATCTGACTAAGGTCCTAGGGGATGGGGAAAATTCGTTCTCTTGGGAGGAAAACTGGACGGGGAAAGGAATTCTTAAGAACAAATTTAAGAGATTATACCTGATTAGCATAGACAAGGGGAAAACTGTGGGGGGAATGGGCATTTGGGAAGGGAATACTTGGAGGTTGACTTGGAGATGGAGAATGGCACTTTTTTATAGGGAACAAATATCTTTTAATGATTTCTTATCTGTGATGGACAGGTTCAAACCAAAAGCAGGAATTCAAGACTCATGGAAATGGAGAGCATCGAACACATGAGAGTTTTCCACAAAAGAGACGTACTCTACCTTATTTAACCAAAACCAAGACACTCATCTGGAAGTCAAGCTGACCCAAGGGTTCAAGACCATATGGAAGAATTTTGCACCCTAAAAAATCAAGGCCCATGCATGGAGGCTCTTATGGGGAAGGTTGACGACACGATCTAACCTTAGAAGAAGAAACATCCTCAACCAGAATGATGATTTAAGATGCGCACTCTGTGGCGATAGTAAAGAAATCGAGAAACACGTCTTTTTGGAATGCCCGCAAGCATACCAAGTATGGATGGAATGTTTATTCTAGCTCAAGATCTCGTCAGCACTCCCGGCAAACATCCTGGATAACTTTTTAGGCTTTGGGGGCATGATAAAGTGCAGAAATGGAAAGAAGATCGCTACATGTATATGGCTATGTGTGGTATGGATGATATGGAAATGGAGAAACGCAGTACTCTTAAAAATGAAACCTTCTCTATCATAAAAGTCAAGGAGGAGTTGAGAGCAAGAATGTGGAGCTGGTTTACGATTAAATACCCCACTCGGAATAATCCATCCTTCAAGTCATGGGTGTTAGATCCAATTAAGTGCATGAACTGAAAATTATGGAAATGTAAGAGTTAGGACTACTTTCATATGTTATATCCTGTACACTGACTTTATCGAGTATTTCTTGTACCCAATTTTAATATAATCTTTTTACCGATAAATATATATATATATATGTATATATATATATATAAATTAAAAGTAAACTAGAAAAAATCAACTACCCTAGACTTAGGCAATTAGATTTGCACTGGTAACATATACTCCCCCCATCCCACAATAATTTTCACACTTTTCTTTTTTGGACGTCCCACACTAACTTTCACACCCTTAAAATGGAAAATTCTTTATAAACTCCACCCTCACAATATTCTCAATTTTACACAAATGTCATTACTTTTTCTCCACACATACACAAAAGTCAACTCATTTCTTTACTTTATACTTAAAGGTTTACAAAATTACCCCTCAAAACTCCACTCATTATTACACTTTCTTAATATTTGTGCACATCTACCTATACAAATTAATATGGGACGGAGGGAGTATGATATATCATTACTATTACTACATAAGTATATATTACTATCCCTCTTTTCCCTACTTACCAACTTATCGTATAGTAATTTTTTGACATAGATTTTAATGCATAAATTGTTTATAAGTATTGTTAGAGATAAAAGTAAATATAGACTTTTCAACTTTATGAATAATAAAATTGTTTTATAGACTTTTTTTTGAAGCAGTTAATAAAATAATGACATAGTATAATATAATATTTTGAGGGTATAGTTTAAATATATATATTTATTTAAATATGAGTAAATAAGTAAAAGAACAGTAAAAAGTTAATAAAATAAGTGTAGGAGTGGAGAGAGTATTATTTAATTTTATAACTTTTCATAGAGAAAAAGACAGCAAAGTGTAGTACTCCGTGGAATATATATGATATTGGTCTTATCTAGAATAGGGTACAATTAACACGCTTTCAATTATGCCAATCGCCAGATGTTTATTTTGTTTCTTGCAACTTGTTTCTTCATCACCATTCCACACGCAATCAACCATGTAAATATCTACACCATACGTTTAGGAGAAAATTACCCACGAACTTTAAATCCGGAGAGTTAAAAAATATGATAAAATAAGAGATATATATCATATATTAGAAATAATGAGATTAAGAAAGAGAAAAAAATATAATAAAATGTGAAATAGAGTAATTTGTAAAAAAAAAAAACTAAGTATCTTTTACTGTGAATGGTGGGCATCTTTCTCCATCAACTTGTTTCTTTATCACTTTTTTTTCCATGGAGTTTAATTCAGGTCTATTAGATCATGCAACCTTTTCCATGTTTGACACAAAACAACGTTAATTCATCTTTAAATGAGTAACCCCTTTATTTAATTTAACAAAACCCTTAATTGATTTTAAGAAACAACTGAATTTCTGAGTTTGTGGAAATGGGATATGAAAAAATTGTCAAAGATGTAATGTCACTTTCTAAAAGAATTGTAAAAACTTTTTTTTTCTTTTTAAATACACCAATTGACGCTTAAGAAAAAAGTGAATTTTGAGTTGATTGAATAGATATATGAAATATTGTCAAAGATGAAGGTAGCTAGTAATGTCGCATTCTAAAAGAATTTTAAGACATGGGCTTCAATTGTCTCAATTAGAAGACTTAGAATTAGTTATATCCAAAGTCCACCCTACATGAAAACTTTGACTTGGCCAACTCCATACTCCAACTCGTTTAATTTTTATTTTAATTTTTATTTTTTAGATCATGTATGAGATATTCTTAATATAGAATTTTCTTTTTGATACATTTAATTTCTTGTGTGTTTGAAATTTTTGCTTCAAAGTAGTTGGAGCCAGTTGATTTGAGAAGTATTGAAAAAGGAATAGGGCCAAGTCGATTTTGTTGACTAGCCACTACTACTACAATAATAATAAAATTATTATTATGATTATTATTATAATTTATAACCCTGTGTGCCACATAACACTTCCCATCGGTTGAGGAGTTTGTGTCATATATTCCCTTCTATCTCTCTCAAATGAAATACTTTCTCCCTTGATTTTTATACTTCTAATTTGAGTTGGCAACCTTTTTTTTTTTTAAATTATTTTTATAAAAAGTGAAAGGTTTACAAGTAAGATAGTGTGTGAATATTTTTTTAAAAGTTAAAATTATAAAATTTGTTTTTTTTTTAAAAAAAAAAAAAAAAAAAGTGAAAATAAAAAAGATGCAAGTGTAAAATTTTGTCAATTTTGTGTTTCATGTTTCACTATTTAATTTAGAGTTATATTTGGGTACAACTGATTGCACTTATACTATTGAAATTGAGTTCAATTAAATTGAGTTAAATGTTGAGTTAAATATTAAATTGAGTAAATTAAATATTAAAATTCAAATGTTTATCAACCTATATGCTCAATTGCCTAAAATTTGTCAAAAATAAACAACATCTCATTTATATCTTTTGGGGATGACATATATTAAAAAATAATAGGATGTACGTAGAATATGAAAAATGTACAACAAATAAATTAATATAGTCGGTATGGCCTGTTCCCCCTGTTTATACGTTTTAAAAGTTTGTTTGAACTTTCAAATTTAGTTGCCCTAGCTATTCTAATCCATGCTTCTAGAAGTCCCACGGTGCCCTAATATGTGAATATATATATTCTTCTTCCTACATATATGCAATGTCCGTATACGATATCAAACACTTATTAATATGAAAGAAATAAGAAAAAAAAAATATTTGGCAGATTTAGTCGCTCAAATTAAGATCTTTAATGAAATAGAACATGACACCTAATTGATTTTTTTTTTTTTATAAATACAATATTCACGAAAATCGGACATAATTTGTCAAAATTCATTCTTCATAGATTGCTGTAAACCAGTAATATTTTTCCTGTGTGCGTTCTCAAATTAGTTCAAATAGCCCTGACAAAAATTAGAATACACTAAACTAATAAAAACAATTATTTAAGTTTTTTTAAAAAACGTAAAATTAGGGAATAGATTCCGAGTCAAGAATATTTGAAGTTGGTGTAGAAATAAATAATTAATAAGTGGGGAAAAGGTCAATATATATATATATGAGATATGGCTATGCATAATATTTGCAGCCGACATGGCACCCGAATATTTATGGTTATAAAAAAAACTCATTGTGGAGTTTGGACAACTTGCCTATGTTGCATTTCGATTGCTACAATTTTGTATTTTTGTTTTATTTTTTGTTTTCTTGTGGTGTAGATAAGAATTCCGTAATAACAAAGATATATATATATATATATATATATATATATATATATATAACCTTAATAATCCCAACTTCTTAATTTGTGTAAAAAATCTTGCAAATATCTATTTTTGTGAAACTGAGAGTATATAATTTTGTGAGATAGTTACCGAATGCATTTTATAGACATGTAAGAAAAAAAATTAATTTGATTAATGGTTCGATGTTTCCTTGTGTTTCTCTCGTTAAAAAAAAATTTATACTGTTTTGAACTTTTTACTTTTAAAGTGAACTATTTTGTTATAAAATGATATTTTTTTCAACATGAAATACTGTATACAAGACATTCTTGTACAAAAGTTGTTCTAATATTTTTTTTTAAAAATATTTATCGTTAAAAAATATTTATGCTTTCCTATCAATTCTATATTTTTTTTAATTATTTTCTCTTTCCTCTTTCAATCAATTTTTTTTATGATAAATAAAATTACATGCATACAGTACATTTTTAAAAAAAAAATTATTAAATACGAAGTAATATTTTTTTTTACAATCCCACAAAATATATAATGGAGCCAGAAATATGTATAGTCCAAAACAAGTGCGTATAATTCCACTTCATGAACGAATGAATCCTTTTTATTAAATACAGATTGAAAAATATCAAGTGAAACACGGAATTTAGAACGAATGAATCGAACTGATAAAAATGAGAATAAAAAATTAAGTGCACACATTTAAAAAAAATTCTCACACTTTCGTTTTTAGACACATACTCTACATTCTTATTTTTCACTGCCGATGCAATAGTACTTTTGTTTCGTATAATTTTATTTTTTGTATGTCACCGTGTTTTTTTTATACTTTTATTTTCATTTGACTTTAGTGTAAAGTGAAAGTTTAAGTATAAATGGCAAAACATATATATTAAAAATTATAAAGTGAATTTTTCGTTTTCATTTTCCTTTGAATTTTACAATATTGAATATGATATATATTTAATATTGAAGGACGATGAGATAAGAGTAGCCCATGCACCGAGTCTACTTGACTTGGTGGACCTCATTACACGTAACAAAGTCTTCTCTCAAAAAGGCCATACACTTTTTCATTTATTTGTAAACTTGAATTTGATCCATTTTATTTTACTAAATCCGAATTTGTCCAAATCTTAAATGACAATTTAATGATAAAAGTTTACTTAGTCAAATGCATAAAATAAAACGACCAACTAACAAATTAATAAGAAAATAAATACTACTATTAGGGGCCGGTACATAACACATAAACCAATAATTTTATTTTCAAGAAATATATCAAATTGCTGAATTATTAACACATATCAGTGTTGTGTGTTTACCGTCGATCGTCTATAGTTTATTTTCACCCACCACATATCATTCTTCCACATTATTATACAAATGAAACACCAAATATAGAATATATGATTTCAATCGCATTTTTCATGTTCCTTCTGCCAAATAAATTGATGCAACTAAAATTAATAAGTTTGTTCTATAACTAATAGTGGACACTTTACGTCGCTGGATAACTTTGATTGTTTTTAAAAGAAATAATAAAAAAGGAAAAAGAAAAGGACAAAAGAAACTG
This sequence comes from Galeopsis tetrahit, assembly GCA_963675135.1. NCBI lineage: Eukaryota > Viridiplantae > Streptophyta > Magnoliopsida > Lamiales > Lamiaceae > Galeopsis > Galeopsis tetrahit. The sequence continues at coordinate 64,770,616 of OY776134.1, read as the reverse complement.
CCCAATTGGGTGATTTGAATTGATGATGATAATAATAATAATTAATTGATTATTATAGTAAGTGGTAATGTGAACGTCGACGTGGTTCATTTAAACTCACGTCATTTGTAATAATTAGTAATTAAGCAAGTGATTAAAAACATTATTTGTATGATCAACCAACATAACACAACATGTAGACCTCCAATTTAATAGTTAAAAATAGAAGCCCCACATGCGAAAGATTGCTTCACATTGTAAAATTGTGTTTGAATTCCGATTATTTTAGTCAAAAAAGCATGATTTACTAATTATTATTGTTCAAGTTGCACAGCCTGGATTTAATTATTTTTTTGACGTGGGTTTCATGTTATCATGGAATATACATTATATTCGAAGTCATTTTAAAAAAATATATATATATATTATCCCTGTTTCAAATGATGTATATTTTTAAATTCTAAATTATATTCGAAGTCATTTATCCTTTTAACAATTTTAATCTGATCTTCTCAATTTACTCAAACCTAAAAATCTCGTTTTATTCATCTTATACGTAATTATCATTGGTTTCTTTCATGTAATTATTCGGTAAAAATGTTTAACTTGTATTTTTTTTATCGATTAAAAAAAAAAACTTAATCGGAATGGAGGTAGTAATATACAGGGACTTTGAATGATACCCTTTACTAGAAATAATGATTTAGTCCTATATATTTTTCATATCTGTAATTACTTGTAGGTTACTCTGTAAACCCTAATTGTAATCTTTATATATATTGAATAGACTAAATCAAAATCCTCAATTGAGGTAAAATATATTTTCTCTTATTCTTTCATGGTATCAGCCTAACAAGGCTGAGAAACCCCAGAAATTTTTTTTACCGAAATTCTCTTCACCATGGCCGGTGATACACCTTCTTCCACCTCCGTTTTTGATTCGACTCTTACTCTACATGCTATGACTCACCTAGTCACCATTAAACTCAAACCCACAGATTATCTCATGTGGTATGGTCAAATCTATCCTCTTCTTGCCACTCAGAAATTTCTTCCCTACGTTGATGGCTCGCTGCCCGCTCCATCTACCAAGATCACCACTGATTCTGGTGATTCTTCTAATCCTGCCTACGATGAGTGGCTTGGCAAAGATCAAATAGTTAGAGTTTTTCTCTTGTTAACCCTAACTGAAGATGCCATGGATGTTGTTGTTGGATGCTCAACGTCCGCTGCTATGTGGTCTACCTTGGCTACTGCTTTCAATCGGCCATCCAAGGCTAGAGAGCTTCGTCTCAAGGACGAATTGCAACTTATCAAGAAAGGCTCCCGTTCTGTCACGGAGTATGGTGCCACGTTCAAGAATCTGTGTGATCAACTTCTTGCCATGGGTTGTTCGATCGACGATACTGACAAATCCCATTGGTTCCTTCGCGGATTAGGTACGGATTTTCATGGCTTTTCTACTTCTCAAATCAATCTCACGCATCTGCCCTCCTTCCCTGAGTTATTGTCCAAGGCCGAGTCGCACGATATGTTTACAAAATCGCTCGACTCCGCTGCGCTTCTGCTTCCTCTCAGTCACCGACTTTCCTTGCTCAGCAGCAGCGATCAAATAAGAAATCTGGTAATGTTTACCAGTCTGGTTCGTTCCATCAATCTGGCCGTGGGGGAAATAATTTTCATTCTAATCGTGGCGGTTATCCTGGCCGTGGTGGTCGTTCCGGTGGCCGTGGTGGTCGTTCCGGTGGTCGCTATCCCCCTAATTGCCAAATCTGCCGTGGTGAACATGATTCACGTGATATGCAACACTAAATAAACAACCGCAAGTGTACGACGTCTATTGTAGCGTGATAAGCACGAGGTCGATCCCACAGGGAGGTTAAGCGTAAAAGGGTAGTTTGCTAGTCAAGTTCTAAGTAGACGTGATCGATAATTTGAAAGTTGAATTACTCCTAAGATTGTCTAACAATGTGTCACAAATAAACAACGAAAGAGTAAATATGAAATCGATCAACTAACATGCAAATCGATAAAACGAAGGTAAAGTGGATGAAGATGCAAAGAAAGAAAGTGGGTTCCAAGGCAATTGTAGTGCCTAGATGTCCGTTTATGAATGTTATCTCGTTCAAATGGCCATTAAGGTTATCTCATATAGGGTGATCACACAAGAAGAACTAATCGATCTCTCGATACAAATTAATCCAAAGACGCAATGTAATATAAGCTCGTATGTCTACATCACAAACATTACACCATCTAAGATAGCTCCTAAGATCATTCGATTCCCTCTCCGATAATTAATCCTCTCTCGAGATCATAATAATACCGGGTTGCACATTCGCATACGATTAAATGGAATAAATCTCTCGATACTACCCCAATTAACAATGGATCAAGCAAATCATCATGGCCACTAACAACATGCTTTACAATGAATAATTAAACATGCAAATAAGAGATAAACACCAATTAAAGCAGGAAATTACTCATAAACATCAATCCAAGTCTCTACAATGCCTTAGAACCACAAATTGTTTAGCTACCTACTAACATAATCAAATTACAAATTCCAAATGAAATAACTAAATAAAAAGGGAAAGAAAGAGAAAGCTTAGTCTAAATTGTGGTAGGAGATGAAATTCCCAAGCTAATGCCTCTTGTCTTGCATGAATTGGTGAAGAGATGAAGAAGTTATGGCCAAACACCTCCAAATTTTTGTAAATGTGTGAAGAACTCTTGAGAAAGGGGTAAGATGGTGTGAAATTCAAGACAGGGGGTATTTATAGTGTTGGGGTAGGGTTTAGGTGTGATATTTGCAAGTAGGTCCTTCAAAAATGGAGAAAACACGCGTTTGGCACCGAAAATGGCGCGGCCCGGCCGGGTAGGGAAGTGGCCCGGCCGGGCGGAATGATGATCGGCCAAAATTGGAACAGGGGTCGCGCGGCCCGGCCGGGCGAGTGGTGCCACCCGGCCGGGCGGAAGTTTCGTAAACATGGGCAGTGGACTGGGCATTCGGCCGCCCGGCCGGGCCGAAACTTCGTCTTGGCCAGAATTTGTGTTGCTCGGCCGCCCGGCCGGGCGAGTCATGCCACCCGGCCGGGCCAAAGTTTCGACTTTGGCTCCGTCTCTCGTTTTCGTCCCCCAACTTCGTCCCTCCGTTTCTTGAGCTTCCGACCTCCGATCGACTCGATTCTTTTGGCTATTCCACTCCATTTTTCGAGCCGGATCCAATGGTGCACTCCTATTTCCGATCCGATCATTTGTGGTATATGTTTTTCTCCAAATTCCATCGTTTACCTATAAAATTGACAAAACAATACCTTTCTCTCATTTTGGCTAAAACAATCATATTCAATGCATAAATCAATGAAATCCACATCAAAATACGCTTCACATGTGCATCTAAAACACGTAAATTCCACCCGAATCAGAACATTATGCTCGAGTGTGCCTAGAACGTTACTCTTCTCCTCCGCAACAAGCCAATCTTGCTCATGCCTTTCAAAACGCTTGTTCGATAAATCAGAACTCTCCAGATTGGTATGTCGACACGGGTGCCTCATCACACATGGTTAATTCTACTGATGGTTTGGACTCCACATCGAACTACTCTGGTTCTGATAGGGTTGTTGTGGGAAATGGTAACACTCTTTCTATTTCTCATACTGGCTCTCATACTTTATCTCGTGATTTATCTCTACTGAATGTCCTCGTGGTTCCTCATATCACGAAGAACCTTCTTTCTGTTAGCAAACTTACGAGTGATAATCCGGTGAATGTTGTTTTTTCTAACAACTGTTTTGAAATTCAGAATCGGGTAACAGGGATTCCTTTAACACGAGGCAGACGTGAAAATTGATTATATATTTTGGAGTGTGGTCATGCGGCTTTGGTGGCAGCTTTATGGACTCGTCGTACACGTGCCTCTTTTGAATTGTAGCATAGTCGTTTAGGCCATGTTAATTTTGATACTATTAAGTTGTTGAACAAACTTGGTTTTTTGTCAGTTACTTCTGTTTTACCTAGGCCTCTTGCTTGTTCTTCTTGTCAGTTGGCTAAAAGTAAAAGACTTCCTTTCATCAATAATGAAAAACGCGCTTTGCGTTTGTTGGATGTTATTCATTGTGATTTGTGGGGTCCGTCTCCTGTGAAATCTTGTGATGGTTTTCTATACTATGTGGTTTTCGTTGATGACTTCTCTCGTTTTACGTGGTTTTATCCGCTTCGTTTGAAATCAGATTTTTATGATACGTTTGTTAAGTTCAAAACTTTGGTCGAAAATCAATTTTCCACAACTATCAAACGTTTTCAATCTGATGGGGGTACCGAATTCACAAATAACAAATTGCAAGACCTTTTCAGAAATTGTGGCATTCTACATACCATGTCTTGTCCATACACCCCTGCTCAAAATGGTCATGCAGAAAGAAAACATAGACATATTACAGAAACAGGGTTATCTATGTTGTTTCATTCATCTGTCCCTATGGAATATTCGGTTGAAGCTTTTGGTGCTGCAGTTTATGTGATTAATTGTTTACCCTCTTCTGTGTTATCCGATAAATCACCGTTTCAATTGGTATTTTCCTCTCCTCCAAATTATGATAATCTTCATGCGTTTGGATGTAGGGTTTATCCATGCTTACGAGATTATGTTGCTAACAAGTTTTCTCCTCGTAGCATTCCTTGTGTTTTCTTGGGTTACAGTTCCAGGCATAAGGGTTTTTGCTCTCTCGATACAATATCGTCTCGTTTGTATATTAGCAGGCATGCTCGGTTTGATGAGGAATATTTTCCCTTTGCACCTTCCACACGGTCCTCTTCAGCCGACTCGTTAGATTTTTCGGCTTATAGGGATCTTGGTTCGGCTCCCATTTTTCCTTCGCCTTCGAGTCCAGCAGTGGTTCTGATGGATTTGGCTGCTTCGACTTCTTGTTCAGCATGTCCGGATCTCACGTGTACGGTGAAATATAAAAAATTGTAACATATGGTTTGAATATCTGATGAGTGGAACAATGCATTTTTGTTTAGACTCGGACATGGGCAACGGTTACAAACCGCCGGTTTCGGTTAGAAACCGGCGGTTACGGTTTGGGGTTTCGGCGAACCGTAACCGAACCGCGAACCGCCGGTTACGGTTACGGTTTTCAAACCGGCGGTTCGGTTTGAAAACCGCCGGTTTGGCGGTTTTGCGGTTTAGGGTTTTTTTTTTTTTTTTAATATTATCTCCGTTTTCGCTCGTTTTCACTCCGTTTTCGTTCGTTTTTTATTCGTTTTAACTCATTTTTTAGAAAATACATTACTATAATTGAATAAAAATTATATAACTTAAATTTATACATTAAAAATAGAAGAATTGTGTATTAAAAAAATAATTTTTTTTTTTTAATAAAAAACCGCCGGTTAACGGCGGTTTGCGTTTTGTCAAAATGCCGAACCGTAACCGAACCGCCATTTTTCGGTTACGGTTCGGTTTGTAAACCGTAACCGGCGGTTTGTCAAACCGGCGGTTAAAAACCGGCGGTTTGGCCGGTTGACCGGTTTGGCGGATCGGTTTTGCGCGTGTCTAGGCTCAGGCTTTAAAAGTGTTTATTCTCGTATAAAAACATCTGAAATTCATCAAAAGGAGTACAACATTAATTAATTTCTATCTACCGCCTAATTTAGAGTCAAAAGTCAAAACTAATTTTATGCTAATTAGGGTTGGGGCCTAGGAAACTTATATACTATTGTTATAATCATTGCAGATTGGACCTCCTACATACAAACTAAACTATTACACGTTGGTTAGATGTACGAAACAGGCCGACTTTTGACAATTTCTGCTCATCAATGGGAAACCATTCAATATTCCATCTCCTCACCCAAATTTTTTTATTTAAATTTCGAAAATTAAGTATGAAACCTATTTTCATCTAAAAATTAGCTTTTCACCCAGGATGTTTGTCAATATTTTAACACGAGCACTTTTGTGAAATTTAGAAAGTGTATATATTATTATATCATTATTACAATATTACTACGGTTACTAGTATATTGGTATTATTTCTCCAAAACAATTATTAGCATACTAGTTGTCATGACCCTCATATCTTTATAGATGAGATAGATGATTGAATTTTTCGAAACAATAATACTAATCAAACCAAATTTGATGTACTGTATATATATATATTGATACTATTGGTATTTGCTTACACTCATTTCAACAGCTTACAGTTGTATGTAATAATATACATGGTACTTATGAATGTATTCAGCAAAAAGTGGAATATGCACCTTTATATATTTTCTTGTCCATATATAATTACTTGATGCCAAACACTGTATCTAACTGAAACTGGGGAAATAATTTTATGTAATGGACCATACATACCATACCATACCATACCATACCATACCATACCATACCATGCAATAATAATAAAGCTGTTAAGGGACCACGCCATGGCACTGCATTTTAATTTAATTTCTTATGAAACATGCATCAAAATTGATTCATGAGGCCTCATTGTTTCTCCATTTAATGTCTGATAACCATATTTACCTACTCCATGGGATTCAAAATTTAAATAAAATTGATCAATATATATTACTGTATTCAAATTTCGCAACAATTACATATGTCGTTTTCTAGTGATCATTTTAATGTCAGTTCCTAGCCGTATAATTCTATCAAAAGCACAACTTCAGGAGATTCCTCATTTTATTTATTTATTTATTTGGATGTTCTCAAGATTGTTAATTTGTTAGTATAAGAGAGAGAGATGTTTACTTACACGTATAGACGTAGCAATTTGGAGTATATATGAGTACACCCACGCGATGAGAACACACACAAAACGGATGAGGACACCCACGTGAAAAACTCAAAATTGCCCTTAACATTTCTCCCCCTTCCTCCCTTCATTCTCTCCATTCGGTACACCCACCCCTCCCATCTTCCCCAAACTTCTACCCCACTCTACTCTTCTCCCCCATTCCCGCTCCCACTCCACCGTTCCCCCCTTCAAAAAGAGAATCTCACTCCATTTCACCTGCGATGTCGAACAAGAGAGAGAAAACACGGGCGCATCGTTTTTTTGAGAGGAAGAGGAGGACGCGATTTTTTTTTCTTTTTTGCAAAAATAGTTAAAGGTTAGTTTTTCTTGCTTATATTTGAGAAGAAGAGGAGGACGCGTGTTTAATTTCGATTTTTGTTGATTGAAACATTGATTTTATTGTTGTAGGGTTTAGGTTTTGTTTTTTGAATTTGGTGTTAATTTCATGCATGTGTTGATTAAGGTTGGTTTTTTGTATTATAATCATGTTTATGTGTACAATGTATCAATATTTGATGTGTTCGGATGAAAATAAATCAATGGGCATCTAATTGGCATGGTTTAGGAAGAAATGAAACGGTTTAGGAAAAATTGTACGAATTTTGACTGATTTTTCGAACATGGAGGAGATGTCCGGGACAAATTTTCGAACATGGCTTATTTGTTGGGAACTAATTTTTGAACATTGGTGTCATGTTGAGAACTAATTTTCAAACATTGGTGTCATGTTGGAAACTAATTTTCGAACATTGAGCATATGTTCGAAAATTTATTCCCAACAGAGGGTTTTGGGTTTTTAAATTCGACTAAGTAAAACTTATGGAACTAATTTTCGAACATTGGTGTCATGTTGGGAACTTATTTTCGAACATTGGACATATGTTCGAAACTTTTTTCCCAACAGAGGGTTTTGGGCTTTAAATTCGACCAAGTAAAACTTGCGGAACAAATTTTCGAACATTAGTGTTATGTTGGGAACTAATTTTTGAACATATTGGTGTCATGTTGGAAACTAATTTTCGAACATTGGGTAACCCTAAATATAAAAACTATTTCACTTTCAAAACATAATAAATAACTTACAAATGAGTCTTTGGCACCACCACTAGTAGTTATTACATCATAATCGACCATTTTTGACTCCATCTGCGCTCTCAAAATCGAATTTGTAGAATTGAAAAGTTTTGGGAAAGGGAAGAATGATCAACTGTCTGTATTCCTGCGTTAGATAGACGGTGGGTGTACTCATCCGCCCTTTTTTTTAAAATGTGCAGGAAGGGTACAAAAGACATTTCGCATACCCCTAGGGATAAAAAAAAAGTTTATATGGGTGTACTCATAGTATCCTTGGGTGCCTTTAGCCGCACCCTTTGAAGTTTGAACTCGGATACTGCCCAAATATACACTATTATTTGGCGGCCCAAATGTACAGTATTTTTTGGCGGCCCAACATTCCTAATGATCCCTTTTTTTTAAAACACTTACCATTCAGTTTCTTGAAAGACATACCTCCTACTTCTCACTTATTATCACATTAAAAAAATTGAATATCATTTTAATAAAATTGAAAGTAGCTCACAATACTCTTACTTTATTATTTTAATAAAAATTGAAGAGTCTCAACACCCTTATTTAATCACTTTTTGTTAGTTTGACACCTTTTTGTTAGTTTTCGTGTCAAGATCCGTGTGGAAATTAATTTGGGTTGGAGAGAGTAATTAAAATTGTACTACTATATACTACTGATATATAAATTATACTGTATGTGGTTTTGATTGGAAGCCAAAGAGTGTATTGACACGCATATTATGTAGAAGAATGACATAGTGTAAAAAATTCAGACAGTAGAATATATTATGTAAAGTGAAACAGAGAATTAAACTCGTATTGACATTGAACAAATTTAGTATTACATTGTATGTTTACTAACTGGCAAAACTGGTTATTCTACAATAATAATATTATAAAGGCATTTGCCTTTGGCTTTTCGGATGCAGACAATTAATTGACAAGGATGCAACGCATGCACATTACAAACACAAGCTATAAATCTAATCTCTAACACAAGCTGTTGAAAGAATCAGGCAAGACCCCTCTCTCTGTCATCTTTTTTAAAGCAATTGCACCACTCTTTGTATCAACACCATCAGAATACTTACCTACAAAAGTTCATGTTTCTCGTCTCTGTAGAACACGACCAATCAGCTCACGTTGTAAGTCGGTATAAACCCTTTTGCATGTTGGCTCTCCATTTCGAGAGCCATCAATGATTTTTGTCGGTGATATCGATTTCTCTTTGCAGCAAGAGCTGCAAAAACAGGGGGAAAATGTAACTATTTGTGGGAATTTCCGTATTAAGTCATTATCTTTGCTTAAATTGCAGTCAAAACCAATGATTTAATCTGCAATTATCACATTCTATATTGAATTGGTTTATTAATTTCATATTTGAATTGAACTTACATGTGAGTTCAGACGGTAAACCAAAGTCATAGTCATTACGCCGCCTCCAAACAACGAAATAGTATATTCCAATCAGCAGGGCAGAAAAAACAACTAGTGATGAGATACCAATTGCAACTTTTCCACCAGTTGATAAGCCGTGGTTTCCCCAAAACAGAGAACAGGCGGGTAGTGAAGGCACACCGCACAATCTTTTATTACCAGAAAGACTGCAAAAGAAGATCTAGTGTGAAAAAGAAGTGACATAAAAAGACAATTGATGATAATCGAGGTATAACGTACTCTATAGCTCCACCATGAACCCCAACTGAATAAAGTTCTTCGGGAACTTGCCCTTCCAATAAGTTAGTGTTCAGTAACCTGAGGAAAAAGTAGCAATTGAGAACAATGTTGTGTTTGAAAGACAAAGGGACATAAACTGTTTTAATTCAGTCCTTATGTGCACGATTAGAAGTAATTTCCAAACATGAAGATTCACAGCACTTACACGAGCTGCAGGCTGGATGAGGTTAGAGTATCTGGTATATATCCAGTTAACTTGTTATTCGATAAATCCCTGCATTAACAGAGCAAGAAAAAGATGAGCACGAGATGCTTTAGTCATCATAAGTACTACAGGTCGATTCAATGTAAGCTTTTGATTAATAGTTGAGCTAAAAACAAGACTATGAACAACTTTTGAGTGTTGAAAATGATAGTATTAGAAGAAGAATGGGTCTACACGTAATCTTACAGCTTCACAAGAGACTTTTGACCCAACCCTGAGGGTATCTCGCCACCCAAGGAATTGGAGCTCAAATTCCTGCAAGGACAAAATAGTATTATCCATAAGGAACGAACCGAGTAATTGATCAATCAGGAAACAAAGAAAAATTTCAGTGTTTAGCAGATTTATCATATAATTGAAAATGCACCTGTTTAACAATTCAGGTATACTACATAAATATAAAAGAGTGCAACAATTCCACATCATTTCAATTACCATTATTATCATTCAGAACAATTCAGTAAACCTAGAAAAATACTTCCTGTTAATATTTTTGTGTAGCCGATCAGCAGAATTACTATTTTTAAATGTATTGATTAATTACTACTTTGTATCTCTGCATCAGTTCTTCCATCCATCAACAAAAAAGCTTTAAAATTGTAAATAAATAGAATAATTGTAGATACTTACAGGCTTACCAAATTCGTCAAAAGGCCAATTTTATCACTGATAAAACCTTTCAAACCTTGGCTCCCAAGATCTCTGAAAACGATATGCAAAAAGTATTACAATTTGATCTCAATTAGAATATAACTCATAATAGTAGAAAAAACTCCCAAGTTGCCTAATTGAGTTACAACACGCAGAAACAGATGCTTAGCACTATGCCACTATTAATGCAATAAGTATTTATCAAAACGCTGCGATTAAGCAAAAAACTGGGCAATATCCTGCACCACAAGACCTTTACAAACCCTTCAACTCTGTATATTTTCAAAACATATTGTGTTTAGATTGCTGTCCTACATATCCATACCTTCAAATAGAGAGGAGACACTTACATTTGTGAGACCAGAAGGGCAGATTCGTCCTTCGATAGATGACACGTGACACCCTCCCAAGCATCCCAACTAGTAGGAGCACACGGATCTCCATTCCAGCCCATTCTATCCGGCACACGAAGTGATTCCTTCAGTGCTTTCATTGCAATAACTGCTTAAAAAAAGTGTTGCTCAGCTTATCAAAAAGATGTGTCCTAAGCAACTTCTCAACTATTTTCACAATTTGTGCTAATTACCAACTGCAATTTCTCACTCATACCCCATAATCCAATTACAACCTACAACCTCTAAACTATCAAAGCAAACAGTGGGATTATATGCTATATCAGTTCATCAATTTTTGCAGTTATAGTAATGCAATTTATCAACAAACATGAATTCATTATCTCCTTAAGAATTCAGCACAAAACTATCATAATTCGTACCCTGATCAGGTATAGTCTTGAGATCAACGGGCACAATCGCGTAATTCTCGAGACCACAAATGATGGGCGAACCGACAACCGAATCGAGCTTCACAACCAAAGTAGTGGTACTCAAATTCTTGACCACGTAGCTCCAATCATAGGCAGTAAAGCCACCAACCTCATTGAATATGTCCACTCTTTTCACAATCTCCCCGTTCACCATCACATTAAACACCCTTTGCCCTGGCTTCGTCACACTCACATCAATTTCAGCAAAATGGAACCACAGCAAGTAATCAAGCTTAGCATCAACAGCCAATTCGTATTCCAAAACCCCACCCCCATCTCCCTCCGCCATTTTCGCGGTGTGGTAAAGCTTCTCCGGGAAGTAATTAGGGCTTGTTTCTACTTTATCTATAGGTTTTATCGCTGAAATCGATTTGACTTCAGCTCCATTAGTAGTTGTCACCACTGGTAGGATGAAATCAGAATCCGATTGCCACGAACGGCTGAAGAAATCGGTGTCGTTGCTGAATCCGGGGCCCCACTGATCCGACCCGGACGAAAACCTACCGTAATTGACCAAAATGTAATTGGTGGAATTCTTTGTATAATTGAAGGTGTAGGCGTTAGGGTCAATTTGGGTCAATTCCAAAGAGGCAATGACCGGCGGATCAGTGGCAATGCTGTAAAAGCAAACGTCAACGGCGGAGTCGTTGTGGTAAAAGAAGAGATCCGAGTAGGCGCCGGAGCGGGAAACGGATTCGGGCCAAGGGGATCTCCAGGAAAAGACTAGAGTGCCCTCGACGGAGACGTCGAAGGAGGGGGAGTGTCCCTTGCCGTCGAAATTGTCGTACACGGTGAATGTGCGGAGGAAGTAGCGGGCGGCGGGGGGGTTTGTGGGGATGGAGTAGCAGTTCTTCTTGCCGGAGGAGATGGGGAAGTAGCGGAGGGTTTTCTCTTGGTTGTGGGTGAAGCGGAGGGGCTCCGAGACGACGGAGGTAGCGCCGCCGGAGTAGAAGGCATCGGAGAGCCACGGGGTGTTGAATGCGTCGGTGGAGTTGACGGGGCTGCCGCAGTCAATGTGCAAAGTGTAATCTGGCATCAATCAAATCAAGTTAGAGCGAAACAACAAGATAGGGGTTAGTTTAGTTGGTTAAGTGAATGAGAAAAGAGAACTTACTGAATGGTGGGTTGATGAGAGAGAAAGAGGAGGGGATGAGAGAGAGGAAGAAGAGAAGGAATGACATGGTGGTGTTGTCTGCTAATGTTTTTCTTTTGGACATAAGGAAGGAAGGAAGGAACTGTGTGTGTGTTTTAGAGAGAGAAAGGGAGAGGAAGAGAGAGAGGCGCAATTAGCGGGGAATATATTACACACTCCAGTATGAAAGGGAAAGTAAACGGGTTGACGCGGACAAGCAACACTAGGGAAATCGTGCTCTTCAATAGTTTGATTTATTGGGGATCAATCTTACTTACGCTTGTAGTATTTATAGAGTTTTGACTTTTATAGAGTTATATTTATAGAGTTGACTTTATAGAGTTATAGGGTGAGATTTTGAAATCTTGAATCAAAATCTCAAATTGTAACGGGGTGAAATTTCGAAATACCAAATCCGAATTTCTCATCCCAAAACAAACATGCCCTAAATGTGACATTGATTCATTTTTTGGGTAGGTTGGGTGCAGTAAATATTGGCTTTAATGTAATAATTGAGATTTCGGTCAATTTAATTTGGTAATTAAATCACCTCAAATGCTGTTAAAATTTAGTGCTACTATATCTGTGGTGGACTGGGTTAGTTGGATGATGAGAAATTTATTTGGAAAAGAAGCATATTTGTTTCACATGGCAGAGTCACATTTATTATGCTCAACCAAAAGTTCTATTGGATGTGATTTGGATTCTCTCTCCCTCTTTCTTTCTGTTTTAAAATATCTATAGTCACATTAGATATTTTAATTTATTTAAATTAAATAAAAAATAATAGTGTTATATTTATAGTTATTTGGTAATACATACCATTAAGTGTTTGTATGTGTTAAGTACTTCATCCGTCTTGAAATTACTTGCATGGTTTAATCGACACAACTTTTAAGAAAAGTGAATTTAGTGGTTGATAATGTAAGATAAATGAAGGGTATTTTAGGTGATTTGATGATGTATAAAGTATATATAATGAGGTGTAAAATGTATGTAAAAAATGGTGTCAATTTTGAAAATAAAATGATGTTGGAATGGTATTAATTTTGTGGAGTATTTACATATTAGAGATTATTCCCTAAGGGCATGATTGGTATGCGGTAATAGGCTTAGAATGGAATGAGCATTCATGGGCTCATTCCTAATCTCACGATTGGTATATTTTTTTACGTGGAATCCCAATTCCTTAAGGAATGGTGATTCCCAAAAATAAAGAATTCTGATTCCTCTCCATCCCCCTGTCTTTCCCCATTCCATTCTGTGTGGAATCGAATTATATTTTATTTTATTTTTTAAAATAATCACTCAAATTTGTTTTTTACATAATTATCCTTTTGAACAATTAACTCAGTTCTCCAACCCTAATTCACAATTAAATACGGCGATTTATAATTCAACATTCTTCCACCCTAATTTGAGAGAGAAGACGCTGAGAAAATAAAATTTGTATTGTTTTTTCTCTCTATATATGTGCAAAAAAGAGAAGACGTCGTCACTCTCGTTCATGAACAATCAATGTCCTCTATAAACATAAACGGGTTTTCATTAAAAATAATCCTCAAATTTGAATTAAATATGGGAGTGGGGTACAGCATGAAGGTCGGCGACAGAAAGGTGGGAGACGACGGCGCAGTTCAGTTGGGGGAGAAGAAGAACCGTGTTTTTTTTTAATTTAATTTACTTAATTTTTAATTATTTTTACTTTTAGTTAATTGAATAAATAATTCAAATCAGAAAAGGATATACATGAGTGATAAAAATGATATTATCCCTATATTTTAGTTATTTTTATATTTATTAATTTATATTATTAGTAGAGATGTCATGGGAATGCTCATTCAGACCTCATTCCATTCAGATCTTCATTCCATTCTTGAGTTCATTCCATTCAGTCTTAAATTCATTCCATCATACCAATCATGCCCTAATAGAGTCATTTATATAGACTCTTAAGCAAGTAAAACCTACAACTTTTAAAATTCTCTAATAGGGTCAAATTAATGTAAAAAAACCTTAAATGCCCTTAATATTCATATAACTCCTTAATTAATATATTTTACCCATTAATTCGAATTTTAAATTTAAATCATAATTGCAGCACATCAATTCCCCAATTATATGGCATATTCAAAAAAAAATTGACTTTCCCAAAATTGCTGCAATTGGGAAGAACACATCGATACATTTTGGGAGGAACGAAGGAGAATTCACCATTGTGTTGTTGGGCTACAGAAACGATTCAATCTATGCTGCCATTGATGCGATTTGGAAAAAATCACAAACGGTTAGTCTTAATTTCTGCCATTGTTGATGAGCTTTTTCGAAATCTGCCATTGTTGATGAGCTTTGTTCGAAATCTGTCATTGTTGATGCGATTGGTGCGAAATCGGCCACGGTTCACGCCATTAAAACTGGAGTTTCTAGAGTCCATTGGTGAACGTTCACTGCTGGAATTGTTAATCTTCGCTTGGAAGAATTCAGATCTGCTGGAATTACCGGTTAGTATTTTTCTGAGCAAGAATCGCCCTAATTATTACGTCTTTAGGGTGCAACTTAGTATTAGGGGATTAGGCGAAAAAATGAGAAGTTTCATGGATACATCAGCTTGACATGGAGGTGAACATTAGATATGCACATTACCGTATACATGTATACATGCATATCGTATAGTGCATTTTCACATATGCACATATGTAAAATGTATGTACCCCGTTTTCCGTGCATATTAATATGTATATCCATGTAAGAACTTTTTTCTAAGCTTATAAACTCATAATTTTATTATGACCCATTTCTACATACCAAAATGCATTTCACTGTTCATATTAAACTTCATAATCTATTTTCATATATGTATGTATATTCAAATAACCGGGAACTGCATCCACTATGACACACTTATTTAGTCTTTTTGTGATTTAATTGTGTTATGAGTCTTGTGTAATTTAATTCTGGATCATAAAATGCAGAATTATTAAGATTATAAAAATCAGCTAATTAATTCGAATTGCCTTATTTTTAGGAATATTTGAATTAAGGAAAGTGAGAGATTTTCGCATTTTTCAAGACTGTGCATTTATAAAATTGATTTGATGTTAATTTGTCTAATATTAATTAATTTGAAATTATTTAAATGGGAAAAGGGCAACTTTGTCTTCTCTTAAATGTCAATTTGACTCTATTGGATAAAAATTAAAAATCTATTCCCTATTAGATAAAAGTCTTAGTGAAATGACCTTATTAAGAATTTACCCTTCATATTAAGGAGGGTGTATTCAATTGAGATTCTGTTGGATTTTTTTGGACTTTAAAAAGTCAGTGGATTTAGAAAATTCATAGACTCTATGCATATGCAGAGTTTGATTGACTTTTTTATTGATTTATATGGATTTTTATAGATTTGACAGGATTCCGAAATACACATTTTTTTATTGATTTACATGGATTTCCATAAACTACGCCCCTAAAAAATTATTATTTATCATTATTATTCACATCTTCATTTTCATCACAGTTATACCTCGGCCTCATTTTCACATAGTTAGCAATACTAGTTCTCCATGCATTAGCTTAAGTTCTTTGTTGTAGTTGTCTTTGTGAAAACAATTCCAAATTTTCCTCTTTCATGTGGTGAATCTTGATCTTCTTTATATTCGACCGGAAATTCATCAGAGCAACATTCTTTCCGAAGAAAGTTATGTAATCCAGCGAACTTGTGAATTGCAATTTGAAAATACCAAAAATTCGATTGAATAATTGCATTTCTGGGATGACGACCTTGACCACCAAAATCTTTTAGATGATATCGAACACCACGTAATGGGAAATTGACGTCGATTAGATATTATTGACGGTGTCCTATATACTATAATTTTTAAAGAAATAACATAATTTTAAAATACGGAGATGTAATTTTTTTCACGATAATAATAATAATGGTGGTGAAGAATCTGTGATAAGAACATAGTTAACACATTTTTTTTTTCTTCTCTTTCAGAGTCTTCTAAGAGAATCCGTTGAAATCTCTACTTTTTAGAAGAGATTTTGATTAGTGAAATTTATTTATATTTTTGAAAGAGAATCCAACGAAATCCATAGAGTATTAAAATCCATAGATTGTTGAATACCTAAAAATTTCTAAAGACTTTTTAAAATCCGTATTGAATACCTCAAAATTTTGAAAGACTTTTAAAAATTCGGATTGAATACCCCCAAATTTTAAAAGTCCAAAAAAATCCAACAGACTCTCAATTGAATACACCCCCTAAGAGTGTGCAAGTAATTTTGGTACGTCCAAATAAAGAAAGTTGACAAGTAATCAATATTTGTTTTATACATAATTTTAAAATCAATTTTAAACTTAATTACTCACCTTCTTCCTCTATTTTATTAGAGGTGTCACTTTGACATTTTAACTAATTTTAAAATAAATGTCATTTTAGATTATTTTCTTTAATTTTTGACTAGTTTAACCTTACTTATTTATTACAAATATTTTTCATAAATAAATTTTATAATTATCTTTATATTAAAATTAATTTGATTTGTTACCACATTATTTATTAAATAAAAAATATATATAAAAATTAGTTATAATTAATAAAGAGTAATATAGATCACAATTTATAATTTTAATTTATTAAAAAAAAAGTGACACTTATTAAAAATATATATATATATATATCCATTAATATATCCAGTCAAAGTGGTTTAATGTGAGATAGTGCCAAAGGAAAGTAGGGGGGCCTTGGGCGTTTGGGTTGGGGGGGTCCGAGTCCGATGTGCTCTCCATTATTTCCCCAAACTTCTTTTTTTTTTTTTGAAGTACAAATTATTTTTTATTATAAAAAAATCAAACTTTAGGTTTAATGCTTTTTGCCTATCGAATTTAATTCTTTTCCTTTCTGTCCAATTATATGACGCGTGCATTTAATTATGAAACACATGTTAAGAACAAGCAATATTTAGTTGATGAATTCGTATATCTGTTTTTAAATAATCATTATATTATTTTTTAAATTATATTTAACAACAACAAAAAGTCATGGTCATGAATTCACATCCATGTACCCTCGGACAAGGTGCAACAATAAAAGACACTTTTAGAGGTTCATGATTTGGCGATTATGAGGTTCATGATTTGGCGATTATATTTAACAACAACAAAAATATTCTATTGTAAAATATTATGGGCTAGTCTTGGGTGAGACCGTCTCACAGAATGAGATCCGTGAGACACCCTCATATATAAAAGTGATAATGTTTGAGTAAAAAGTGATAGTGTTTAAGTAAAAAGTGACAGTCACTTTTGTTAAAAATATTATTCTGAGTATCAATTTTTATTTAAACATTGTCACATTTTTTACAAACTAAAATTTAAAAAAAATATGGGTTAAAAGAGATATGTCTCACAAAAAAAGATCATCTCACACAAGTTTTTATCAAAAATTAAAGAGTCAACGTAGTCATCACTAGCCAACCCATCAAAATATTAAAAAGATGATTCACGAAAAAAAAATATACTTAAATCTTCAGAAAACTGAGTACTTCATTGAAAAATTGAATATCTCCCTACCTCAAATCGTCAAAAATATAATTTATTTTTTTGTAAAAAAAAAAATCCACATAAAGGTAATTTTCTGTTAATTATTAGAATACCTGACATACACACACGAACAAATGAACTTAAATTCGTTAATTCTCTAAAAAATATAAAATGTTGTATGTTGACGTGATTAAAGGTGATAACTTAATTGTTAATTCGATAAGAATATTAAAAAAAAAACACAAATAAAATAGGATAAAAGAGAATAAACACAATTTTTTAAAATAATTCATTCAACTAATACCATAGATTATCTATCTATTTGTAATATGAAATACTATTGTAAAAATGAAAAATATATAATAAAATTAAATCTTCTAACCATAGATATCTAATCAACTATTCATATTAATTTTATCAGGAGGAGTGGGTCTCTGGTGACCAGTCAACCCTTATTATTTGAAAAGGGGAAGAATTTAAACAAGATAACCTCGGAACTGTTACAGGGTCCTCAACATGGCGATAATAAAAAATACCACTTTTAATTAATAAATATCCACTTAAAAATATTACCACTTTTTAAAATTTTAAATACGTACATTTTTTTTTAAAAAAAGGATAACGATTTACATTAATTACAACCACTTTTCATCAAAAAAAAATTTATAGAATTTTCCGTTTTTCAATAATAATAATATTTACCACTTTTCAGTAATAGAGATTACCACTTTTCACTTATAATATTTACCACTTTTCAATTATATTTACCAATTTTCACTAAGAGAGATTACCACTTTTCAAATAATACCACTTTATACAGTTTAAATACAATTACAATATTTACCACTACACTTTTCAGCAAATAGAGATTACACTTTTCAAATAATACCACTTTATACAGTTTAAATACAATTATAATATTTACCACTTTTCAGTAATAGAGATTACCACTTTTCACTTATAATATTTACCACTTTTCAATTATATTTACCAATTTTCACTAAGAGAGATTACCACTTTTCAAATAATACCACTTTATACAGTTTAAATACAATTACAATATTTACCACTTTTCAATTATAATATTTACCACTTTTCAGTAATAGAGATTGCCACTTTTCACTTATAATATTTACCACTTTTCAATTATAATATTTACCACTTTTCAATTATAATATTTACCACTTTTAAGTAATATAGATTACCACTTTTCACTAATAGAGATTACCACTTTTCAGCAAATAGAGATTACACTTTTCAAATAATACCACTTTATACAGTTTAAATACAATTATAATATTTACTACTTTTCACTTATAATATTACCACTTTTCAGTAATAGAGATTATCACTTTTCATTTATAATATTTACCACTTTTCACTAATAGAGATTACCACTTTTCAGCAAATAGAGATTACACTTTTCAAATAATACCACGTTATACAGTTTTAATACAATTATAATATTTATCACTTTTCACTTATAATATTTAGCACTTTTTAGTAATAGAGATTACCATTTTTCACTAATAGAGATTACCACTTCTCAGTAATATTAAACAAACACTAATAATGCTACTTTTCAAAATCATAAAACAACACTTCATTAATATAGAAACACATATTCACCTTAAAAATATTATACAATAAAACATAAAAACTCCTTTGTCTCCATATTATCTGTTTACAACAGTCGAATAAATTTACTAACTAGGAAACTATAGTTGAAATACAAGTCGATTGTGATGGCTAACCTTCGGCCTTGGTGCTATGCGCGGATTTGATACTGGCTGATTGGGGTTTGGTGGTGTTACTGCACTACAAAAAAAGGGCGTTTTAAAGACGGATTTACCGACGGATTTTCCGTCGGCCGCCGAGGTTACCGACGGAAAGTCGGCCGTCCCCTTTTTCGGCGTCAGCTTTTTTTGCCGACGGATTTTTGAATTCCGTCGGAAATACCGACGGAAATGCCGAGGGAAATGTCCGTCAGCTTTTTCCGACGGAATGTCCGTCGGTATTCCGGACAACCCGTTTAACAAACCGGGTCAACATTCCGACGGAATTTCCGTCGGAAAGAATGAATTAAAATAATTATAAAACAAATTAATTTTTGAATAAATTGATTTCGAAATTCACATATCGACGGAATATCCGTCAGTAAAACGAAATATGAATAAAAAAAATATGATTTCGAAATTCAAATGCCAACGGAATATCCGTCGGCATTTGACTGACGGAATATCCGTCGGCATTTTTCCGACGGAATATCCGTCAGTAAAACAAAATATTAATAAAAAAAATATGGGTGGCCGGGGAGGCCCCGACCAGAATTTCATTTTCCGACCAGAATTAATTGGCATTGGTTTATCGAAATACTTTTTATTTATTTTAGTGAGAATTGATCAATGTTTTAACTTGGAGATAAAACATCTATTGCAAGATATTCATGAATTTAGAAGTAATGAAAGTAAGAAATGGAGATAAAATTACCATTTTTTCTTGAAAATCAAACATCAAAACCTTGTGAAAATGCACTAAATTAGTTGAGAATATATGTTGTTCCATTTTGAGAGCTTCTTCCTAAGAACAAAAGAAGAACAAACGAGTTTGAGTAGTTCTCATATTGGCCGGCCGGAAAATGTTGGCCGGAGTTCTCAGGGCCATTCCGTCGGCGCCGATGAAATCCTCAAGTTTCGGCGCTGCAGAGTGAAAAAGAGTGTTAGTATTAGCATTTAGATGATGTTCTTGAAATAAATTAGTGAAAAAGATTGAACCTTGGGGCTCATTTGATGTGTTGATGGCTTCCATTTGATGTCGCCGAAAATGATGTGTTGATGGCTTCCATTTGATGTCGCCGATTCCGAGGATTTTGAGGTGGGGGGAATGGGGCCGAAGAGTGGAGGGAGGCGAGGTGGGGGGAATGGGGCCGAAACAGGAATGTAAAGAGAGGAGGGAGGCGAGGTTGAGGTTTTATATAAGGGGTTATTTTCCGTCGGCATGTACAAATACCGACGGAATATCCGTCAGTATTTATCAAATGGTGAATTTCGACGGACATATATAAATACCGACGGATAATCCGTCGGTATTTGTTCAAAAAGTAAATACCGACGGAAAGTTAATTCCGTCAGCATTTTGGCTTTTTTTTTTTTTTTTTAAATAATTCAATTTTTTCTATATACTTACTAAATTACTAAAATATTTTTTAAAAAAATCACAAAATTCATTTCTTCCACATATATTAATATATATATTGGTTGTGACTTATATTTATAGTAAATTTAATTTTTATAATTTGTACCTAAATGATAAATAATTAATTAACTTTTATAAAATAAGAAATAAATACATTACATTAATTGAATTAATTTTCATCTTCATCGTCTTCATCCTCCTCTTCGTCCTTATCCTCCTCCTCCTCATCATCATCTTCCTCCTCCTCCTCCTCATCCTCATCTTCTTCATTCTTCTCTTCATCCTCATCTTCATTCTCCTCTTCATCCTCTTCTTCATCCCCCTCCTCTTCACCTTCAATTTCGATTAATTGGGGATTTGCAGCCGTCAAGGGTACAGAAAGATTGAAATCTCCCGTAAAGACTTCAGTTGGAGTCTCTATTTGTTCTGTTTGAAATGGAGATTCATCTTCAGTATTTTTGTCCTTTTTAGGGACTTCTACCATTGACCTTGCCTTTACTTTGCAAACAGCGTGCCATTCATAACCATGTGGAGCTCCCGGATATGTGCAGTAGTATACTTGAGATACTTGATGGGCAAATACAAATGGATCATCCGCAACATACGTCCTTTTCGAACTAACATCAACGAGTTTGTACTCCGGGTGAATTCTTGTTCCTAGATGGCCTGAATCAAACCAATGACACTTGAACAACACTACAGTCTTTGCTGGATATCCTGGATATTCTACTTCGACGACTTCCCGTAACACCCCAAAGTAATCACTTGCATATGCATTGTAATTCGCACTGCTAACGCAGACGCCACTGTTGGTAGTCCCCTTTGTCGATGCATACCCAGACGTATGAAATCTGTAGCCCTTCACAATATAACCGTTGTAAGTCTTTACACGACGTAGTGGTCCCTTGCTGAGATCTCGTAAGAATGGACTGTCTAGAGCGTTATCCCGTCCCTATACGGCTCAATTTAAAATTAATTAAAATAAATATTAATTTATTTACGTAAAACATAATTAATTAAATGGTACTCACATAACGTTCGAACCATCGGGAAAATTCACGTTGAATACGAGCATCTATATATGCATCTGAGATGTTTGGTTCTGCTCGTCGTAGTTCTTGAGTGTACATCCTAATTCACAACATTCAAAAACTTGGTTAATATTAAATGACATAAATGAAGTGGTATTTAAATAGACGATTTATATATGAAATACTTACTCAATGTATGGCTGAACTTCATCACAATTCAATAACACATACGTTTGTGCTATTTCCGCCTCCGAGTTCGTCTCCCAATATCGTTCAGTGGGTTTTCCTATTGGCCGTCCCTTAGACTTGAATATGGAGAGCATTCCATCGACCTCTTCACTGATATCGTCAGCGGATGTACCACCGAAGTTACGTGGAGCACTTCTTAACTTTGTGTTGACGTGGTCTTCAAAGTAATAAGAACAAAACATGCCAACCTCTTCATTCAAATAAGCATTCACAATCGATGCTTCAACGTTTGCCTTTTGTTTAGCATTACGTTTCAAGTTGTGGAGATACCTGATATACACACACACATATATATATATATATATATATATATATATATATATATAAACTTATAAGAATGCATGTGTAATTGTAATGAAATAAAAAAAAAAGTAAGATTTTACCTTTCAAATGGGTACATCCACCTGTATTGCACCGGACCACAAATTCTCGCTTCATACGCTAAGTGAACGGGTAAGTGTTCCATCGAGTTAAAGAAGCTAGGTGGAAAAATTTGTTCCAACTTACACAAAATCACTGGAATGTCTTCATCTAAACGAATCATATCATCGATCGTGATCGTTGTAGCCGTTAAATCTCTAAAAAATAGACTTAATTCAGTGATAGCCCTCCACACATTGAGAGGAAGAAGTTCCTTGAACGCAATCGGTATCAAGCGTTGCATAAATACATGACAATCATGACTCTTCATCCTTGCAACCTTACCCGTTGTTGTGTCTACGCATCGACTCAAGTTCGACACGTAGCCGTCCGGAAAGTTCAACTCCTTTATCCACCTACACAATCTTTGTTTTTGTGGCTTATCCAGTGTGTAGCTAGCCTTTGGAAATTTACCTGTACGCTCATCCTTTTTCAACTCTGGACGGCGACAAAGAGTGTCCAAATCCTCCCGAGACTTTGGAGTGTCTTTCGTCTTGCCTTCGGTGTTCATGATTGTGTGGAACACATTGTCAAACACATTCTTTTCAATGTGCATCACATCCAAATTGTGTCGTATCAATAGTGAACTCCAGTATGGTAAGTCCCAAAAAATACTCCTTTTGTTCCAACCACCCTCAATTCCTCTGTTGTGTTCCGCTGCATTTTCCTCAGTACTTTTTTTCAACCCCGTCCACTGAATCTCATATAACAACCTACGTCTTGTACGGAGAGTAAATTATAAGTGACACTAAAAGCAATAGATAAATATACGTTTAATACTCATTAAATAAATGTATAAAATACCATCTCGAAGTGGAGGTCGATTGTTTGTGACTGCTCTGTTCTTTACGAAGTTCTTCTTATTTCTTCGAAACGGGTGACCTTGAGGTAAGAACCTACGGTGATTATCGAACCATGAAACTTTTCTACTCACCGGGAGACTGAAAGCTTCAGAATTCTCCATACAATACGGACATGCTTTCTTTCCGGTCGTACTCCAACCGGACAACATACCATATGCAGGAAAGTCGCTAATGGTCCATAAAAGAGCAGCACGCATCGTGAAGTTCTGCTTTCTAAAAACATCGTACGTTTGGACTCCATTCTCCCATAAGAAGATCAAGTCTTTTATAAGAGGTTGGAGATAAACATCCAGTTTGTCCTTTGGATTCGTTGGTCCAGGCACCAATACAGTCAAAAACATTGTTTGAAGTTTCATGCACATCCACGGAGGAAGATTATACGGAGTCAGTATCACCGGCCACAAAGAATACTGCTTCCCATGCATCCCAAACGGTGCAAAACCATCAGTACACAAACCTAATCTCACATTCCTCGGTTCACAAGCAAAATCTAGAAACACGTTGTCAAGATGTTTCCAGGCCTCTGAGTCTGCCGGATGTCGCATCTCCCTCGACTCAGCCGAAGAGGAATCTGTAGCATGCCACGTCATGTGTTGTGCAGTGGCACTTGATTGATATAATCTCATCAAACGAGGAATGATAGGAAGGTAGTACATCTTCTTATATGGCACTTTCTTCTTTGTCTTCTTCGATTGACCACCAGGTCCCTTTCGACGTGCCTCTTTGTACCGGGGATGGCCACACAATCTACACATGTTCAGACTGCTATCTTCGTCACCCCAATATAACATGCAACCCTTCACACAACAATCAATCTTCTCAACCGGCAAACCAACATTCTTCAACATTTGTTTGCTTTGATGAAACGTCGTAGGCACCTTATTATTTTGAGGACAAATTTCACTGCATAACTGTGTCACTTGCTCATATGCCCTGTTAGAAAGCTTGTTCTCGGTCTTAATGTTCATGAGTCGTGCATTAAATGACAACTGTGAGTGAGATTCACAACCCGGATATAAATCTTCTTCGACTAATTTGAGCATCTCATAAAACCGAAATGCCTCATTCGTCGGCTCCTCTTCCATGTTTGAAAAACCAGCTTCCCTGATCATTGTTTGATACATATTCGGTTCTTCGTCCCCAAACTGTTGTTCTTCGTCCCCAAACTGTTGTTCTTCGTCCCCAAAATGTTGTTCTTCGTCCCCAAACTGTTGTTCTTCGTCCCCAAACTGTTGTTCTTCGTCCCCAAACTGTTGTTCTACCTCGTTACTAGTGCCAACATGATCGAAATTTGCTTCTTGTTGATAGATTCCAGTAGTGTAATAGTAAAACACTTCATCAAATCTATAAGGCCAACGTGTTTCGCCATGACTAGTCCAATTATAATAATTATCAACGAAACCATTCTTCACAATATGCACTAGGACCTCATCAATCTCTTTATATTGCTTATTCTGACATTTCTTAGCATTACACGGACACCTAATGCAATTTCCACTCATGTAATGTGGCTGGCTTTTTGCAAATTCAACAAATAACACGAGTTCATTATAAAATTCCACATTCACATTTCCTCTAATCATTCTAGGAGTACAATACATCCAACGACGGTCAGGCAAATGAAAATGAATCACATACTTATTTGAGCTCTGATACTCCTTGCCGGTCGGATTCTAATGTTGATCATTTTTTCTGACGTGCATACTCCTAAATTCCTTAATAGTTTGAAGTGTTTTGTGTTCCTGATCATGAATTGATTTTAAAAATTGGCACACCTGTAATGTTATTGCGAATTATTGATCACTTAAGGGGTTTATGTAATGGAACCAGGTGCGTTATTTTTAGTTTTTAATTATTTTCTTGATATTTATGAATTTAATTTTTTTTATTTAATCTTTTTATTTGTTTTTCAATTGTAGGTAGATAATTACGAGAATGAGTGATAAAGTACTTGAAGGCAAAGTTCTTACTAGTAGTAGCTCTGGAGAATTGGCTTTGATACCTCAACTTTCATTGACTCCTTCTGATTCTAGATTACCTTTCAAATTTCAACGAAGACAATTTCCGTTAATTGTTTCATATGCAATGCCCAATAATAAAAGTCAAGGACAATCGTTTTCTAATGTTGATTTATTTTTGTAGAAGCCTGTTTTTAGTCATGGTCAGTATGTAGCCGTCTCTAGAGTTACTAATCGTAAGAGTTTAAAGATAATGTTATGTCATGATGATAATCGTGATTGTAATGTAACAAAAAAATGTTATTTTTCATGAAGTTTTTAGGAATCTTTAGTTTTTTTTAAAACTAAATACTTTTAATGTCTATATTTTATTAATCATGTATTTAATCATTTTTATGTTTTGTTTGTTTGAAATTTATTTATACATTTTATATATTAATTATATTGGTTTCTATTTATTTATTTACAGAATATTTAATCCAAATCATTAAAGCTCAATTCCAATTATATATAAGTATCATTCATAAAAACAATATATTAATATTAAAAATGTATAATCGATAATTATAAATAATTATCCCGTGCTCTAGAAATAATATATTAATCATATTATTTTCTACACATTTATCTATACAATATTTAACACAAATCATTAAAACTCAATTTTAATTATATATAAATATTATTTATTAAAATAACATATTACTATTAAAAATGTATAATTATAATTATAAGGTTACCCCCTGATAGCACACGGTACAATACTGGTACATGTTAATATGCCAATATAGTTAAGATACAATTTCACAAACCAGTCAATGATTTGTGGAGTGTAAAACAGCCAACATCAAATACAAGCTATCACGATTAAAGGTCAACTTCTATATTTATTCGACACGCCCCCCAACCCCAAGTATATGTTCATCACAGAAATAAATCAGTCAACATTTTTTAGAAACATGAAAATGTTAATAAAAGAATGTTAAAGTTACAACAAATAAAATCCATTCCAACAAAATGGAAAATTAAACTCAAACTAAAAATAATTAATTGAGATTGGGAAAAAGAGAATAAACAAAAAAGACAAAATTTTGTGTGATACGTCATACGTGACGGATCTCTTTTAATTCATATTTTTTATTTATAAAAAAAGTGATAGTGTTTAATTAAAAAGTGATAATGTTTTTAACAAAAGTAGTTATCACTTTTTAATTAAACATTATCACTTATTTTACACGAGGGTTAAGAGAGACCCGTCTCACGGGTCTCATTCCGTGAGACTGTCTCATCTAAGACTAGACTAACAAGAAAATTGTCCGATGGAGTTTGTATTTCATCAAGTTCAAAAACATCATATTTTCATGTAACTTCTTGTAGGCCAACAATAAATCTATCCGACTCAAAAAATTTAAAAACCTGCAATATGAAAAAAGGTTAAAACGAAAATTCAGGGTCGAATCCGTATTAACTATTAATACAATAAAATTAACAGGTACGGACTATAATATTAATTAACTGGTTAACAACTTAATTGTAATGAGACTTATAAAATAATAACATGGTTATTTTTAATTTTTATATTTTTAAATACAGTTTTAAATTTATTTATTTTCTTATCGTATCTTTTTGACACTATATTTTTTGTATTTGTGTCAATATATATATTTATCATGTTGTGTTCATGTTTGATTTTAATGTCGTGTCAGAATCGTATGGATACGAAACAACAGACCATCAACATGGTCGTATGACTCGTATCCCTCCATTCGGTAAAGTAGTTCATGTGGTAAAAGTAGTAGATTTGCATAAAGCATCAGAGATGGGAAAAGTTGTGCACATCTTAATTACAAGTCATTTTACCAAAACTTTTTGTAATTTTAATCACATATTCAACATCATAAGCAATCACAACACACCCTCTGGATTTTAGTTTGGCAGTTGAAGCTGTTGTATTAGCCATTATTTTAAAATAAAATTAAACATTTAATCCCTTATTTTATTTATATATGCATGTGTAAGTGGTATGCTTTGATTTTCATTTTCTTGATTCAAGAAATAGTTTCTCAGGAAATAAATAGTGATTTGGGCCGGGCCGGTAGAACTGGGCTGGATATATACAACTGAACTTTAGAAGATTGAAGTCCCCAAAACTTCTCTTTGCCCAATCATAAAATTCCAAATGGATGGGGTATATACCCCTCCAGCTTTGTTTAATACACTCCCCCGATTCGCAAACTCCCCCCTTTATACAGAAAAGATACATGCACTTCCCCCAAATTACCTTTTATACCCTCTTCACTTAAATTTTTTTAAGATAAATACACTCCCCCACTAAAGTCCTATTTTTTTCTAAACCCTAATTTTTTAAGATAAATACACTCCCCCACTAAAGTCCTAATTTTTTCCTTTAATTTCTCCTCTCACACTCATTCTTTTCTACTCCCTTCTTCATCCGCCACCGTCGCTGCCGCCGCACATCCGCCCTCCGTCGCTGCGCCATCCGTCCGCCGTCGCCGCCGCACGAAGACGCAACAGGTAATTTTTTTTTTTCTTTTTTCTCTATTGCCCAAGACGGCCTATCTCCAGCTATCTAGTGCCGCCGCCGCTCTTCGCCCCGCCCCCAAGAAGTGTCGCTCGTACGCCCCAGGTAAGTCTTTTTTTTTTCTTTTCTGTTGAGTTTCTCCCGTCTCCTCTGCTTTTTTTTTTTTTTTTTTTGTATTTTCGACAATATTGAGTCGACCAAAACCACTCCCAATGACAAAATATTGTCGACGGGAGTGTTTTTGATCGACTCAATATTGTCGATCGAAAAAATCTTATTGACCAAAGTGTTTTTGGTCGACAAATCAGAGTCGACAGGAGTATATTTGGTCGACAAACCAGTGTCGACGGGAGAAATTTTGATCGACTCTGGTTTGTCGAAAATAATTTTTTTTTTTCAACTTCTGAATTTTTATTTGCGGCGGCGGTGGATGCCGGAGGTTGGGTGGCGGCGACGGATGCCGGAGGTTGGACGGCTAATACCTCTCAAATAAATTAGGGTTAGGGTTATAATTAGGGTTAGACTTAGTTTAATTGATGGAGAGTGTATGTATCATTTTGTATTTTATTAAAAGGGTAAAACAGACATTTTACATGAATATTTAATTAATAAAAATAGAGGGGGAGTGTATTAAACAAAGCTGGAGGGGTATATACCCCATCCCAAATTCCAATTGAGGAACTAAAATTTCTTATTCAATTGAATAAATGTCTTACACTTGTTTGAGACAGTTTTACAATAAAACCGTTCATAAATTAATATTCAATCTCTGTTAAAATGTTAAAACGTAATGTTCAAATTATGCAAGGTATCATTGTGAAACCGTCTCAAGCCATCCTCTCAGATCTTTATTTTATAAAAGTTTGTCTTTGTTGATTTGAAATAATATGATATTATGATATAATAATAATAAAAAAAAAGGGTTAATTCTAAATAAATACACCACCTTTAGTATCAGTATCAATTTAATCACCACCTTTACGATTTTTTTTTAAACCCCAACCTTTCATCGTGTTGCAGATACACTTTTTTTTTTCTCCGATCAACAATTGATGATGTGGCTTGCCGGAGCTCGCCACGTCATATTACACATATTTTTTTTATTTTCTCCATAAAGATTACACTTTATAAAAATATAAAATTTTATAAAAATAAAAATAAAATTCCATACGTCTCCTCCGCTTCTCAAACTAAATCAATCAAGTTTTCTTCTACCATTCTCAAACTAAATCAAGTTATTCTCTTCTAACCATAAAAATTAAATAAAAATAAAACTCTCGGCATCTTCGCCGTCTTCTTTGCTTCTCAAACTCAATAACAGAGTTCTGGTTATGTGCGTCTCTCTCACTTCTCAAACTCAATCAATCACGAAAAACCATCAACAAGGTTATCTTCAGCATACACCCAAATACAATAATTAATTGAGGTCCACGAAAAAAATTATAGTTCTCGAACTATCGAACTAGTTGAACAAAACAACAAAATTATTAAATAATTTAAGAATTACCAAAGAAATAAACAACCAAATCACCAATGGTCTAGATGCGTGAGTTTTTTATGGTTAGGAGAGAATAACTTGATTTAGTTGAGAATGGTAGAAGAAAACTTGATTTAGTTTGAGAAGAGGAGACGCGTGGAATTTTATTTTTATAAAATTTTATATTTTTATTTCTATTTAAAGTGTAATCTTTATGGGGAAAATAAAAAAAATATGTGTAATATGACGTGGCGAGCT
This sequence comes from Galeopsis tetrahit, assembly GCA_963675135.1. NCBI lineage: Eukaryota > Viridiplantae > Streptophyta > Magnoliopsida > Lamiales > Lamiaceae > Galeopsis > Galeopsis tetrahit. Next base: position 64,740,656 of record OY776134.1, on the reverse strand, counting down.
CCGGCAAGCCACATCATCAATTGTTGAGAGCGGAGAAAAAAATGTGTATCTAATTGCAACACAATGAAAGGTTGAGGTTTTAAAAAAAAAATCGTAAAGATCGTGATTAAATTGATATTGAGATCAATTGTTGAGAGCGGAGAAAAAAATGTGTATCTAATTGCAACACAATGAAAGGTTGAGGTTTTAAAAAAAAAATCGTAAAGATCGTGATTAAATTGATATTGAGATGAAAGGTGGTGTATTTATTTAGAATTAACCCAAAAAAAAAAAAAGCTTCACTAACAAAATTCTAGATACATCTCTTATACAAACTTATTCCAATTGTAAGCTCAAGGCAAAAATAAATTCCAGCAATTTCAAAACATTTATTTAGATATATTATAAATGATTCATACTTACGTGCACTTAATTGTATAATAAATTAATGAAATTGCGTCATAATTTTAACTTTGTTTTAATTTAATGAATTAAAAATTAAATCGGAACAATTTAATCTATACCAAAATTACTTAAAATTTAATTATATTATTCATCAAGTTGTATTAAAAATTTTGTCATTATTAAATAATTGCCGCGTGAACCAATATTATCGACACATATATGTATGGCCATTTATAAAAATAAATTTAAAAAATCAGGTATAGAGGTCAGTCAATTGTACAGGTAAGTCAAAATAAAATAAAATAAAACAAAACATGATAACGATTAATCCTACATAATTTTTGTCGTTTGGCATCTTTATATATATGTATGCATACACATAAATTCTTCACCTCTTCATTATTCCCTCCTAAAATTATGGGCAAAAGTTGTATGCATATTGCAGTCGTAAGCTCACCCGTCACCATCCCTTACACTTATTAATTTTGTGCAACATATTTGTTCAAATTCTCCATCTTTTTCTAAAATATAAAATGTATGTGGATAACAAATATAACTTAAATATGAGTTGGATTTTATTGAAAAATGTAAAATTACAAGCTAATATAAGTGAAATGTATAACTGAGTGCACCATGCATCCCGTACATTTAAAACACTGTGTACTTAAATATGAACAAATTTGTTTTTTTTATATACTCTTTACTAACGTTAACTAAATGATACTCCCTCCGTCCTACAATAACTTTCACACTTTCATTTTCGGGACGTTGGAAAATCTTTTATAAACTCCACCTTTACAATAACCTCAATTTTACACAAATGCCATTACTTTATCTCCACACATACACAAAAGTCAACTCATTTCTTTACTTTATACCTAAAGTTTTACAAAATTACCTATAACTTGGTGTAATTATAAATTCGAGTCTGTGAAAAAATTTAGATTGTGATTTAAAATAATTGACCAAATTATTAAATTATTGAACAATGATTGTTAATTATACGTGACAATTTATTCCGACACAATTAAATACCGTAAATACCGTACCTTGCCACCTCCATTTGCATGTCTAAGGTCTGAAATAAGTCTAAAACATGCTTCTTTAAATAAACATCCCCTAAAATATAAACAAATAATACGTAATAAAATGCGAGCAAGTAAGTTGAGCGACAAATCGATATCATGATTCATTCATAATCTTATAAAATACTCAATTTCCACACAATTAAATGACATTTTAACATAATATATCCGTCTATATTAATTAATTGATGTTTTAATATTTTTGTATCATTTCTCCTTTTAACTTTTAAAATATTCATAATTTTCAACTTATTTTTTTAATTAATTCTTTCTCGTTCCTACTTTAGAATTGTAGAAAATATTTTTTATTATGGTAAACTAAAATCATAAATTTAGTAAGTGAATTATTCATTAAATATGAACATACTTTCATAAAAAAGATAAAACGTCATTTATTTATGAACGGGACAATAATTATTACATTAAATACACATTCCTTTTCCACTCCTCATAACTCGGGACAAATAATTATTAAATTAAATACCCATCCCTTTTCCCCTCCTCATAACTCGGGACAAATAATTATTAAATTAAATACCCATCCCTTTTCCCCTCCTCATAACTCGAATCCAGGATCTAAGACCTATGTAGTAGTGCTCTAACACTTGAGCTATCCCACTTTGTCATACAAATAATTATCAATTCCATATATATATATATATATATATATATATATATATATATATATATATATATATATATATATAATGCTATTTTCCCAATTCCATTATTCCATATCATAGTCAAATAGAATTAAACTCTAAATCTATAGTCAACGCACAGATAATAATAATAATATCACTACCTAAACTAAAAAAACACGTTTGTTTAAGATAAGAAAATTGAGAACTAGATACGCTCAAAAAAAAATAAAAATTGAGAACTAGTAATAAAATAATTTTAAAACTAAAAAGATTAAAAGTGCAAGTTTCCATAATTATGGGATTAATTACAGCTTCCATTCGGCGGCGATGAGATTTTCAAACGGGGACTTTTGTAGAATTTTTTTAAACTTTAAAAAGTAAATGAATTTTTAAAATTCATAAATTTCGATATTGATGTGAACAGTTTATTTTAACGTGAAGTGTTTTTTTAAAGGTAAAGTTTAGTATGCACTCGAGTACATGTTGTGCATTCTAGTCTAAAGAAAAGTTTAAGTTATTAAACTGAAAAGTACAACACAATATTACTAAAAAGTGTAAGTCACTATAACTAAAAATATTATTATACAGTTTAATAATTGAAAAGTGCAACACCATTTACCAAAAAGTGTAAGTCAATAAAACTGAAAATGACAAAGTGGGATAGCTCAAGTGGTTAGAGCACCACTACCTAGGCCTTAGGTCCTGGGTTCGAGTCATGGGGAGGGAAAAAAATGGATGGATATTTAACTTCCATTAAAAAAAAAAAAAGTAAAACTGAAAAGTGCAACATAATAATATATATATATATTATATATCGAGTCCATAGCAAACCCAGGTCGGACATAAGACTCAGACCCGACTCATACTCAATATGGGACGGATCCGACCTGATCCAAAGCTCGCGGGATGGGATGGGTACCCGCAGGTCGGGTCAATATTGCCATCGGTACTTCAGGTCGGACATAAGACTCAGACTCGACTCATACTCAATATGGGGCGGATCCGACCTGATCCAAAGCTCGCGGGATGAGATGGGTACTCGCAGGTCGGGTCAATATTGCCATCGGTACTTTTGATCTTTCGTCTTCAGAGTTTTATAAGATAATCCTTTGAAATATCTGATTTAAAAAAAATATACAATGTTGAATACCTAAATATTTTTAAAGATTTTTTAAAATTATATTTAATACCTCCGAATTTTTAAAAACTTTTAAAAATTTAAATTGTATTCCCCACAATTTAAAAGTCCAAAAAAATCATACAGGTCCAACCAATCCACTCTCCGAAATTTCGTAATTGACAACACCTTAGTGCCGCCAATAAATGATGATGTGAGATCTGGACCGTCGGCTCGACAACTTACGGTTCACGAGTACGGTTGCAGAAAATTGTTCGTGCAACCACCACCACAGGATTGTTGCCCCTTCATTTAAAAAAATAATCTAACCCTTTCCAGCCTGGATTTCATAAAACTTTGGTCCCGGCCCCCCTCTCGCACTAAATACAAATACAATCATTTGAATTCTCATTTATACCCCCAAACATATTTTCTTTTTAGAATTTTGGGGATCTGTATATAATATTTGACTATTAATTATGAAGGTGCATGGTCATTAAAAATTCCTTTGACGACAAATTTATGAGTCACAATATATTCTTGAATTAAATTGCAGGGGTATTATTTTAATGATGATGATATTAAAGATCTATACACTAATTTGTTGAGATTTTTCTTTTTCTTTTCATAATTGTACAATTGAATCACTTTAATCAAATTATGATTTTCTTTTTCACAATTTCAACGTAAAACTTAAAGGAGATTACATTATTATTATGATTAGAAGAATTTAGAGAATCAAAATCTGTCTATTTTCTTGTTAAAATTCGTAACCAAAGAATTTATCATGTCGGTATAAATCTCTCCACTTGATTCAATTCCCCAAATTTTTTATGTAGGGTATAAATGTCATTCCACTATACATTCACGGATTCACCCATCACTGTCGTCCTCTTCTTCCTCTCTTTATTTCATTCATATGCAATTCTACATCCTCTGTTGAGGCCTCACCGCAAAATCAACCACCATGCTCCGCCTAATCGCCGCCACAATCGTCCTCCTCTTCCTTCCACACTCCGGCGCCAACCCTCCGCAGTTCCATGAAGCTCCTGCATTCCGCAACGGCAATTCCTGCAACTCCTCCGACGTCCACATCGCCATGACTCTCGATTACACCACCCCCTACCTCCGCGGCTCCATCGCCGCCGTCCTCTCCGTCCTCCAACACTCCACCTGCCCTGAAAACACTGTTTTCCACTTCCTCGCCATTCCCCAACACCACCCCCACCTCCGCAAAACCATCGCCTCCACCTTCCCCTACCTCCGATTCCATCTCTACTCCTTCAATCCCGCCACCGTTATCCACCTCATCTCCTCCTCCGTCCGCCGCGCCCTCGATCAACCACTCAATTACGCCCGAATTTACCTCGCGGAACTCCTCCCCTCCTCCGTCTCCCGCATCATTTACCTCGATTCTGACCTAATTGTCGTCGACGACATTGCAAAGCTCTGGCGAATAGATCTCGATTCTCACGTCCTCGGTGCGCCAGAATACTGTCACGCAAATTTCAGCCATTACTTCACGGAGAAATTCTGGTCAAATCCGTTTTTCTCCGGTACGTTCCGAAGCCGATCCGCCTGTTATTTCAACACCGGCGTAATGGTGATCGATTTAATTAACTGGAGAAGCACGGGCGTGACGCAGAAACTTGAGCACTGGATGAGAATTCAAAAACGATACAGAATTTATGAATTGGGATCTCTGCCGCCGTTCCTGCTAGTTTTCGCCGGAAATGTTAAAGGAGTGGAGCACCGGTGGAACCAGCACGGCCTCGGCGGCGATAACATCGAAGGGCTGTGTAGGGATTTGCACCCCGGTCCAGTGAGCCTGTTACACTGGAGCGGCAAAGGAAAGCCTTGGTTACGGCTCGACGCTAAGAGAGCTTGTACCTTGGATAACCTGTGGTCGCCGTACGATCTGTTTAGGCATGAGTCTCTATTGTCAGATAGCTGATGCTAACCGTAGAGGATCACAGCTCAGCATTGATGAATAAGTGAGCTGTGCGTGAGTTGGAGCCAGATATGGAAAGGATGCTTCAGGACAAAATTGGGAGGAAAATGATGGCGCAGGGGTAACTTTGGAATTTGTGAATTGGATTTACTCTTTCCGAGGAATTTCACTGTGTCGGTGGCGGTGGAGGGAGGTGGCTCAGCCGTGTGCGGTTGCCTAAAATCTTTTTAAAAAAAGAGTGGTTGTGGTTGAATGTGAGTTGAGATTTTGTCCTGATGTTTTTGGAGTGTATATATTCTATAGTAGAGTGTTTGTGCGATTGTGATTTTTGAACTAGTACTTTGTTTGTTCTTCATTATTTTAAAAAAAAAATCAAAACTCGTAAATAATTGTTTATATACTTTGATTCTTGATTCGTCCCCCTTAATCATATAGTATCAATTAGTACAATTATATCATAATTATGATATTTTGAGATAAAAATTCAATTGAATAATTGAAAATATATACTTAAAATACAATTTCATACAATATTTTGTCATAATACTTTTATTGATGTTTATAATTTTGTCTATTTCTCTTTCTTCTTTTAATTGTTTATTGTATGTAGCTATATCCACGGGAATTTTGTAGGTATGCTGTAACATTCTTGTAATAATTCTCTTATTTGGTGGGAGGTGTTTGTTGAGGTTACAAGAAAAAAAAAAAAAAAAATTATGGGCCAGGTTTTAATCCATATTTTGGCCCAAGGAAAAAAATATATTACAAATTATCAGAGCCAGGTTTCGATCCTGGGACCTGTGGGTTATGGGCCCACCACGCTTCCGCTGCGCCACTCTGATTTGTTGTTGTAAATTGTCAAATATATTTATATATCACCATGTTTTCTCTTTAAGTGAAATTATGCACGAAAATATAAAAAAGCAAGCCTTCATATTTCAATAATTAAAGTTAATTATTATCGAGACAAGTGAGATTAGTCAACTAACTAAGCCTACCAGTCAAGGTTTGTTATTCACGTTAGTTGTAGGTCAATATACATCCAGCCAATTTGGTTAATATTTTATATGCAAGTTTTCCATTTATTAACTCGTGGTTTTCTTTTTTCAAAAAATAAAAAGAAGGTAAAAACTCTTGGTTTCCTGCACCTGTAGGCTTGATTTGGAGGAAGATCATGGAACATGTTAGTGAAAGAGGAGTTCTAGTTAACATATTATAGTTGATATTAAATTTGTTTAGCCGATGTTTTATTGGGGAATTTGTATAATGTCAATTTATTTTCCGTTAAGGGAATGAATTTAAATAACATTTTCTTGACTTCAAGCTACCATCCTTCAATTTGCTGGCTAATTTTTCAACTGGACGAGACTAGACATGGACGGTTCGAACCGACTAAACTGCCAAACCGTTCAATTTGCTGGCTAATATTTCAACTGGACGAGACTAGACATGGACAGTTCGAACCGACTAAACTGCCAAACCGCTAGTTTGGTCAAACCGACAGTTGCGGTTCAAAAATCGAATCGTAACTGGTATTTGACGGTTCGATTTCAGTTAGCTAAAATGAAAATCGTTGTTTTGTCAAAAAAAAATTAATACACAATTCTTCTATTTTATATGTATAAATTTAAATTATATAATTTATATTAAGTTTTAGTAATGTATTTTCTAAAAAAAGAGTTTAAACGAATAAAAAATTAGCAAAAACGGAGTAAGAAAAAAAACCAAACAAACCGGCAAACAACCAAATTGGTGATTTGGTTTCGCGCGCTAAACCGGCAAGAAGGCGTATGCCAAGGACAAACTTCTCGACAAAGCAATGAAGATTTCACACCCCATTTTACATATTGAAAGGAAGCGTAGAGAAGCGTGACCAAACCGGCCTTTTGGTAGTCGATAAAGCTACTGTTAAGGATATGAATAGGTAAGAATATCATTCTCTTACGGCGTAGATTATAGTACGTAGTGAGCATGAGTATCGTATCCACGAGAATTAGCTCTAATATCTATTACGATTTTAATAACCAATTTTTATCTAGAACAATAATAGCTTGGATGATGGGCTTGATTAAGCAAAAAAATATTTAAAATACTCTAAGTAACCAAATAAATAAAATAGCATGCAAATATCAATTTAACGTTGTTTTGAGAAATCAATAAGATATGGCGGAGCGGATCCTAGGACTTACGATTTCAATTGAGATCAAATTTACATACAAATTAATTCAATTGACTACTCCGTTTAGTATTTTATAGAGGTAATCACAAAGGAAGATTAAATCATCTCTCGATCTCATTAACCTTGTTAGATATAATTATTTAAGAGTTTGTATCTCTACTTTGCTCCAATAATTACTCCTCTCAACAAATCAAGATTATATTCCTCTTCTATTATGAATCTCCTCTCTCGAATATTGGCTCATAATAAATCATGCAATCCTATGCTCAATATTTAAATCTCCTCTCTCGAATGTTGATTTAAATAAACAAACGAATTCAATCACGTGGCCTTTGCAATTAAATTCACAAGATAAAAGGATGCACAAATAAGAATAACAAAACGAAATTAATCAATTAAAATTAATTGTTGCAAAAAATAAATCTCAATCTACTTTCATGTCCTAGGACCTCAAATGAGATTAGCTAGAATAATTCATCAATAAAGAAATAAAGAAAATAAATTAAAGAAAGGCATAAAATAAACTTATTGAATGGTGCGTTCAAGATGCTGCTGTCTTCTTTTCTTCCTTCTGAATTCTCCCCCCAGCGTATTCTCCTCTATTCAATATTCCAGTTTTTGTCCAATATATAGATCTCTCCGCTGATATCCTTTGTGAGGAGATAAAGATGAGTTCAAATCTCCTACTTTTGTGCAACAAATAAATCTCCTACTTTTGTGCAACAATTAAATCTCAAGATTTAAGTAATATCTTTTTTTTACTTCCAACTAAATAGGTTGCTTAATTATTTTATAATCCCACTTTCATTCGGCTGCTCCCAATTATGTTTTACTCATATATAGGCCCATAACAATATTCACGTCCAAGTTCTACTTTTCGCCATACTTATGTGAATCCTTCATAATTTTATTTATAACTTGTACTTCCGAACTCGGATTTACTCGATTCTTGTTTCGTTGTGACCCTCTCTTCAACGCGCTTCTTATGCGATAGCTTTGAGTTATCTTTGGCTGACTTTTAATTCTCGTTTTGGCCTGAAAACACTCGAAATAACACAACTTGTGCTATTCTTCAAGAAATCGTCATTTCACCTCTTTTAAGATATAAACAAATGTAATACGAGTTAAAATGACACGTAATTGAGCATTAAAATTATAGAAAAACCCCGTTTATCAACTCCCCCAAACTTAAACCGTTGCTCGTCCTCGAGCGACAAAAGAAAATTAAGCACAACTTAAGGGGAGTTTTTAACTCTAAAAAATACTCATGATAGCACCTCAACACAAGATCATATGAAATCTCGTAGGCTTTAGTGAGAATCACCAACTCATGATCATAATCTTACATGAAAAGTAGAACAGTTTCAAGCACATCCATTGATCAAGAAGAGAAACATGTGGAAAACGTAACACTTACAAAGGATAGTGTTTTCACTCTTGCACTCAAGTGTTTAGGACGTGTTTACACTCAGGTCAATATATATGTCGTCTACCATATGCTTGCCGATTATCTACATCTCCACCGCCTTAAGTGTTAATGAAAAAGAAATCAATAAGGTCTTTATTTTGGACCGTAATGAGGCTCTTTGGAAATGGTGCGAAATATTTGGATGAAAGTGACTAAATTATTGGATCAATTATATCAAAGACTCCGCTTATCATCCAACATTTTGTCGCCATCCCCTTTCAAATTTCAGAAAAGCTCTAATAATTAGCTTTCTTCACTATATATTTTTTTTCTACGGCTTTGAGCTTCTTGTCAATCAAGCATATATCCTTGATTTTTTTTTTTCAACTTGTACTACTCTTTAAGCACACTTTTGTAGCCTTAACTTAGCTGTATTCCATTCCCTTTTTCTTTTATAATTTTTCCAGTACGCTGCTCCAGCTTATCCTCTTATAGCAGCTATTTGACAGTCCAATTTTTAAGACTATTCTCAAGCTCTTCCTTTAGCAATATATTTTTTTCTTCCATCTTTTCGCGAAGCCTATTGATATAATATGATCCTTAAAGGGACGAAGGCTTATAGGCAAAAAGGTTATGTTTATATCATGGTTAGCCAAAGAACAGGTGTAAAGGCTCAAGGGGTTAGCAATGGATAAATGTTTTCAGGTAGGATTATTTTTCATGGCCAAGTGACTAAAATTACGAAAGATGGCCTTAAATCATTTTTCAATTTTACTAACAACATGCGGCCTCGAATAAGAACCTCGGCAAGTTCTAGAGACTAATATAGGGATTGACTTTAATTCACTCAAAGAAAAGGAATGAGACTTCAAAATTTGAAAGTCTTATTTTTAGCTCAAAAGCTCACAAGTTCATGTTTTGTCACCCATCTCCACATGCTCTTTCATAAATCAATGTAATACTTTAGACTCAGTCACCATTCAGTAAAGACTTAAGCATCAATAATTGACAAAAATCACCTTAACCAATCAAGACTCATAATCGCAAGCCTTAAACATATGAAAATAACTCGTATTTCTATTTGTTAGAGTTATATTTTCCACAATATGAGAATTCAGCATATTCAAAACGCATTTACCTGGTTGTAGACCATTTTTTTCCATTATTTTCCTTGTGCATAACATCACCAACAAAAGAGATAAGAGTAAAAGGACAGAGAACTAACAAGAACCTCACTCCCTTGATGTGTACTTTATCACCTCGTGGGGTAGCTCCAATGGTGTAAAGTGTCTTGCTTGCACATGGTAGTTGAACATTCTGCTGCTCATGTTGTGTATGTTTTGCACTTGATCTTGAAGAATACCCACACGTGAGTTCAAATTGTTTATTCCCTGTTGTACGTGTTCAATGCTCCTTAACACCTGCTGATCTTGATCATTTGCTGCAGTTGCATATCCATCTCTTTCCTTGGTTTCATCATCCTCACTCTCTTGGTTTTGAGCTTGACCATGAATGTGTAATCCACCAATTTCTACAAGGTGAAAATTTGTACAAATCTGTTTGTGCAAAGGTGATATCATAGCCCAATTTTCTATTTTTCTCCCCAAAATTGTGGTCATCGGAATATCAGGCAATGGATATGATACGTCATTATTTTGAGTGAGACACAACTTGTTATGCCTCCGTTCCAAAGTTCTCGTCGCTATCATTGCTTCAACATCCAAAGTCATGTCTCCTTCCATAACTTCATATGCGTCGGTTGGGATCCCAAAGTGTTCTGCAATTGGAGTTATCAGCCCTCCAATTAACACCGTTTTCCGAGGAAATTCAGCTAGCAACTCAAACTGTAACATTATATACGCAGCAGTGTTCATAGGTCTTCTATTAATCATACACCATAGGATGTATAATTCTTCCAGCCGGATTGATTTACCCTCTCCTCGAGCAAAAACAGTGTTCGAAATGATCATTTGGATGTATCGAAACACTGGGTTTCGAATTAATGCAGATTTAGAGGAACTTTCGTCATAGACAGGAACATATGTTGTGCTCTGTTTTGCAATCTCCCTCCAAAATACGTAGAATAAGAATTCGTCACTCATTAAGAAGTTCTTCCCTGTTGGATCTATGGGGGTACCATAAATTTCATTTAACTCTGTCGTGGTTAAGGTTCGGCGTTGAGCGCCGAGGCGAAAATTCATCCTTACTGGGCATAGAGTGTGCTCAAGAACTCCTAAATAAGCGTTTTATAAGTCGGTCTCTTTAAACTCATGAAACCTGTCCATCCAACTCTTCTAAATAGTTCATCCACATCTCTCTTTATTCCCATTTTCATCATACATTCATCATCAGGATACCGAGTTGTCTTGATAGTTAGGCGGCGAATTCGATCATATCTGATTGCCACACAACTCCAATCTTCTTCAAAGAAAATTCCATAAAAGATAGGTAACGCCTTTTTCTTTTCCAGAGTCCTGTCTACCCAATCGAGTACTGCGGGGTCGATTTCTTCGGGTTCTCGGTTCATTTTTTCTAAGAAACAAATGAAAATGTTAATTATCATAAAATCCCTGTTAAAAAATCTGAACATTATTTGAATTGAATCCTCAGGTTATTATCTCAAATTATGAATATGGCTCACTGTGTCTTTTCATCAAACACTTGGCATGCAATTTTTTCTTTTTAACAGATACTTGATTGTACCGTAAATTTCAAAATTTATGCAGAAATCCCAAAATTGAGCAGAAAAAATATCATCACAACTTGTTAAGAACTTTGAAATCGAAACTCATTCATCTTAAGATTTTGACAATTTTTTGAATTTTTGCGCAAGATTGTTGAACTCTCTTACCCAGAAATTATGTCACATGATTATACCCTTTCTTCTTCACGACTGGAAGACATAGTAGAATTTTTTTTGGATTACATACCTTGTACGTTTATTCTTCTAAATTCTTGATAAAGACCTCCGTGCAGAAGTTGAGAGAGTAGTTTTGGTAGGTGAAAGAGTTGGAAACCATTAGCCCCTTAATATTGATATAAAATGTGCGTACCTGAATTTAGTCTTAATGCATCCATCCTCCCACTTATTCACAGAACTCCGTACAATGTGATTTTAAGTGTAATTAGCATTAAGTGAATATCTTTGCACCCTCAAACTTGTGTTTGACTTTATCATTTAAATCATTTTCTTGAAACACCTGCAAAGAAACAATTAGAAACAAATATATAAAAATAAAAATAAATGAAAATGAAAATAACATAAAAAAAAAAATAGATAGAGATTATTGGGTTGCCTCCCAACAAGCGCTGCTTTTTACGTCTTTAGCTCGACGTCTTTATTCTTCTCTTTAAGATTCAACTAGCTTAAGGCTGTACGCCTTCTCTTGTAATTCTGAGCCATAATATCGTTTTATCCTTTGTCCATTCACTATGAATGTTGTTCCATCATGATTTATCAACTCTACTACTCCGGTTTTCATTACATTCTTAATCACAAATGGTCCCGACCACCTTGATTTGAGTTTCCTAGGAAATAGACGCAGCCTTGCGTTGAATAAGAGAACTTGTTCACCAATTTTGAATTCTCTCTTTTGAATCATTTTGTCATGAAAATGCTTGGTTCTCTCCTTATAAATCTTTGAATTTTCATATGCCTCGTTTCGAAATTCATCCAAATCATTTAGCATCAACATTCTTGTCGCTCCCGCATTTAAGAAATCCATATTAATTTTCTTTACTGCCCAATAAGCCTTATGTTCAAGTTCAACAGGAAGGTGACAAGACTTTCCAAAAACCACTTGATATGGTGATGCTCCGAGTGGAGTTTTATAGGCTGTTCGATAGGCCCATAATGCATCATCAAGCTTTACGGCCCAATCTTTGCGATTTGTTCCTACTGTCTTCTCCAAAATCTGCTTGATCTCTCGATTTGCTAACTCGGTTTGACCATTAGCTTGTGGATGATATGCCGTAGTAATTCGGTGTTTGACCCCATATTTTTCCAAAAGTTGATTTAACCATTTGTTACAAAAATGTGATCCTCCATCACTTATCAAGGCTCTTGGTGTTCCATAACGTGTAAAAATATTCTTCCTTAGAAAACGTAACACGACCTTAGCATCATTCGTTTGAGTTGGAATAGCTTCAATCCACCTTGATACATAATCGACGGCTAGTAAAATGTAGATATACCCATTCGAAGACGGAAACGGTCCCATGAAATCTATTCCCCATACATCGAAAAGTTCCACTTCAATAATGCTTTTAAGTGGCATCTCTTGCCTTTTAGAAATATTTCCCATTCTTTGACATCTATCACATTGCATTGTAAATACATGACAATCATTAAAGATTGACGGCCAATAAAATCCACATTGTAAGATTTTCGCGGCTGTCCTGTTTGCTCCAAAGTGTCCTCCGGATGGTGCCGTATGACAATGGTAAATAATTTTCATCCATTCCTCGTCAGGTACACATCTTCGAATTACCATATCAGCGCATCTTCGGAAAAGATATGGATCATCCCACAAATAAAACCTTACGTCATGAAAGAATTTTTTCTTTTGGTATGATGTCAAATCCGGCGGCGTTACTCCGGTAGCTAGATAATTCACATAGTCAGCGTACCATGGAATTTTACTCTCCATAATAAAAACTTCCTCGTCCGGAAAACTCTCTTTAATCGGTTTACCTTTTTCACCATCCTCCTCACCATTCTCAATGCGTGAAAGGTGATCTGCTACAACATTTTCACACCCTCGACGATCTTTAATTTCCACGTCGAATTCTTGGAGTAAAAGTACCCATCGAATCAATCTTGGTTTCGCTTCTTTTTTGTCAAATAGGTACCTAATTGCTGCATGATCAGTAAAAACAATAGTCTTAGTGCCAATAAGATATGGTCTAAATTTATCGAAAGCATAAACAACAGCAAGCATCTCCTTTTCTGTGGTGGTGTAGTTTTGTTGTGCATTATCGAGCATCTTGCTCGCGTAGTAGATTACTCTAAATATTTTTTCTCTCTTTTGCCCTAATGCAACTCCAATTGCGTAATCACTTGCATCACACATAAGTTCAAATGGTTGTGTCCAATCTGGAGATACAAGAATTGGTGCGCTGGTTAGGGCATTTTTCAATGCTTCAAATGCCTGTAAACAATTATCATCAAAGTCAAATTTAGCATCTTTTTCTAATAAGTGACAAATAGGTTTAGCAATTTTAGAGAAATCTTTAATGAAACGTCTGTAAAATCCAGCGTGTCCGAGGAAACTTCGAACGGCTTTTTCATTTTTCGGTGGTGGGAGTTTTTCAATAGCTACGATCTTTGCTCTATCCACCTCTAGTCCCGCTGCAGAGATTCGATGTCCTAAGACTATCCCATCTCGTACCATAAAATGACATTTTTCCCAATTAAGAACGAGGTCTGTCTCTACACATCGCTGCAAGACTAAAGTAAGGTTATGCAAACAGTGATCAAATGAAGAACCAAAAACCGAAAAATCATCCATAAATACTTCCATTATTCTTTCAATCATTCCATGAAATATAGCCATCATACATCTTTGAAATGTAGCAGGTGCATTGCATAGGCCAAATAGCATCTTACGAAAAGCAAAAGTGCCGTAAGGGCATGTGAAGGTTGTTTTTTCTTGATCTTCTGGGGCAATCATGATTTGATTGTATCCCGAGTACCCGTCAAGAAAACAATAATATTCATATCCCGCTAAACGATCGAGCATTTGATCCATAAAAGGAAGGGGAAAATGATCTTTTCTAGTTGCGGCATTTAACAATCTATAATCTATACAAACTCTCCAACCTGTTACAGTTCGAGTGGCAATTATTTCTTGATTATCATTTGATACTATTGTCATTCCACCCTTCTTTGGAACTACTTGTGTAGGACTTACCCATTCACTATCAGAAATAGGAAATATCATGTTATTATCTAGCCATTTAAGTACTTCTTTTCTTACTACTTCTTGCATTATTGGGTTTAGTCGTCTTTGATTTTGTGCACTAGGTCTATATGGTTCTTCCAATCTAATCTTGTGCATGCATATAGTTGGACTAATACCTTTTAAATCTGAGATTGACCAGCCTATAGCAGATTTATATATTCTAAGCACTCTAAGCAGTTTTTCAGTTTCTTGTTCACTTAAATATGCAGAAATGATAACAGGAAATTGTTCACCTGATTCCAGATACGCATACTTTAAATGATTGGGCAGTGGCTTGAGTTCGGGTGCTTTGTTTGATGCTTGACTTTCCATATTTTTTATATATGGATTTAATTTTCCATCCTCCGTGCTTTCCTTTGCTTCTTTATGTAAGTCAATATATTTAGCTTCTTTTCTTGGTATTTCCTGCAAAGAGTCAAGAAAACACACATATTCAAAAAGTTCTATTTTATCAAAATCAATAAACGATGCATTAGAGGAGAAGAGTATAGAGTGGCTTATGCATTGTTCAAGTTCATCTTCTGGATAAGATTGTGCAATTCTATCTTTGATGCATTCTTGAACATGGTCAATTAAGTGGCATTCTTCATTATCCTGAAATTTCATAGCTTTGTAGATGGAGAATAGCACTTGCTCATCATTTACCCTTAACATTAACTCTCCTTTATGTACATCAATTAATGCTCTTCCCGTGGCCAGAAATGGTCGACCTAAGATGAGAGGAATATCTTGATCTTCTTGCATATCAAGTATTACAAAATCTGCAGGGAAGATGAATTTATCGACTTTCACAAGCACATCTTCAATAATGCCTCGTGGATATGTAAATGTTCGATCCGCTAGCTGAAGACTAATTGTAGTCGGTCTCAACTCTCCAAGTCCAAGTGATTGAAAAATAGAATACGGCATCAAATTAATGCTTGCTCCAAGGTCACATAAGGCTCGTTTGAATGATGTTGGCCCGATTTCACACGGGATTGTAAAGCTTCCCGGATCCTTTAATTTTTGTGGGAGCTTACGTTGCACGATTGCCGAACATTCCTCCGTAAGATTTACGGTCTCGTATTCCTCCATCTTTCTCTTTTTTGATATGACATCCTTGAGAAATTTTGCATAATTCGGCATTTGCTCGAGTGCTTCGGCAAACGGAATATTAATCTGAATTTTCTTGAAAATATCAAGAAATTTAGCAAATTGATTGTCTAGCTTCTTCTTTCGAAAACGTTGGGGAAATGGTAAAGGTGCTGATTCTTTTGGAATTTCAATTGGTTGTTCCAGGTGTTGAGTTTTCTGTTCTTGTACCACGTTTTCCATATTCATTTCTTCTTTATCCATCTTATTATTTTCTCCTTCATCCAATGGTATAGTGGGTCCTTCGTAACTCACACCACTTCTTAAAGTTATGGCTTGAATTTGCTCTTTTGGGTTGAGCTCAGTGTTAGAAGGAAATTGACCCTTTTGATGTTGTCCTCCAACGATAGTGGCTAATTGACCAATTTGTGTCTCTAAACTCTTAATATGACTCCTTGTAGAGTTTGCAAGAGCATCCACAGTTTGCCTTGACTTGGCAAATTCTTGTTTAGTTTCCACCATAAAATTCTTTGTTTCTCCCATGAATGATGCAAACATTTCCTCTAAATTTGGTTTTTTCGGCTCATCAATGACCCCATTTGTAACACTGAAACCTGGTGGTGGTTGAAGTGTATTTCTCGTATTTGAGTATGAGAAATTTTCATGGTTCCTTAAGTTTGGACGGTATTGATTTGGATGCATCTTTTGGTAATTTCCAAAGTTCCGATTTCCTTGATTTCCCACATAATTTGCTTCTTCCGCGATGACTTGATCTATCCATGCTTGGTTTGTCTTCTCGGCTATGAGACTTTCCATTTGAGTGCTCAATGTGCTCATCTGAGCCGTGAGTTTCTCGAGCACATCTGTTCCTTCTACTGCTGCCAATTTCTTTATATCTCTTCTTTCTGAGGTCCACTGATAGCTATTTAAGGACATTTCATCTAAAAGTTCAAAGGCTCCATCCGGCCCTTTAGAAAGAAGTGAACCTCCAGCGGACGAATCTACTATAGTTCTAGTTCGAGGTTCCATGCCGGAGTAAAAATAGCAAATTTGTTGCTCAGGTTGAAATCCGTGTTGAGGGCATTTTCTCAACAAATCTTTAAAACGGTCCCAAGCATCATAAAGAGGCTCGTCGTCCCGCTGCGTGAATTGGGTTATCTCGCCCTTCAACTTCAATGTTTTTACAGGTGGAAAATATTTCATCAAGAATCTTTGCACTAGATCATCCCAAGTGGTTATAGAGTTTGGTAATTGAGAATTGTACCATTGTTTTGCCTTGTCTTTAAGGGAGAACGGGAATAGGCGAAGACGAATTGCTTCTTCCGGTACCCCATTGTACTTAACTGTGCCTGCGACTTCCACCACATGTGTCAAATGTGCATTAGGATCTTCTGATGGAAAACCCCCAAACTGATTCTGTTGCACCATCTGAATCAATGGCACCTTTAGTTCAAAATTGTTTGCGTTTACCGGGTGATGAATAGCTCCATCGAATCTCCTACCAACTGGCCTAAAATAGTCACGTATTGGTCGTTGATTTTCTTCTTCAGGTGCTGCTGGATTTTGGACATTTTGTGGTGGATTTTGGTTTTGTGGTAAGTTATTATCATTTTCATTGATATTATCCTCCATCTCTCTATGTCGATTTCTTCTAACTCGATTATTATGACGACAAACCGCTTCAATCTCAGGATTCAAAACTTCAAGATTTCTACTCCGTGAGCGTGTGTTCATGCAATAATCCTGAAATCAGTAGATAATTTGAGAAATTAAATACGAAAGATAATAGACGGTTCAATAATTGGAGTAAAAAGACTTTGGTTATCTGCTTTCTAAATATTTCTAAATAGTTACTAACCAAGAAGAATCAAGTTACTGGAATAAAATTAGTATAAAGCAAACACTAGTTTTTTAACGTCAACAGGAAGTAAAAGAAAGTAAAACAATAAAATTAATTAAATAAATTGCAATCAAATAATTGGACGAAAAAAATTCACAGTAAAATAAACTCTAGATTAAGAACTAGTTATTTATCAAAATAGTATTAAATTAAACTAATCCCCGGCAGCGGCGCCAAAAAAAAACTTGTTCACTATATTTTTATAGCCTAAATTATTCCGCAAGTGTACGGCGTAGATTATAGTACGTAGTGAGCATGAGTATCGTATCCACGAGAATTAGCTCTAATATCTATTACGATTTTAATAACCAATTTTTATCTAGAACAATAATAGCTTGGATGATGGGCTTGATTAAGCAAAAAAATATTTAAAATACTCTAAGTAACCAAATAAATAAAATAGCATGCAAATATCAATTTAACGTTGTTTTGAGAAATCAATAAGATATGGCGGAGCGGATCCTAGGACTTACGATTTCAATTGAGATCAAATTTACATACAAATTAATTCAATTGACTACTCCGTTTAGTATTTTATAGAGGTAATCACTAAGGAAGATTAAATCATCTCTCGATCTCATTAACCTTGTTAGATATAATTATTTAAGAGTTTGTATCTCTACTTTGCTCCAATAATTACTCCTCTCAACAAATCAAGATTATATTCCTCTTCTATTATGAATCTCCTCTCTCGAATATTGGCTCATAATAAATCATGCAATCCTATGCTCAATATTTAAATCTCCTCTCTCGAATGTTGATTTAAATAAACAAACGAATTCAATCACGTGGCCTTTGCAATTAAATTCACAAGATAAAAGGATGCACAAATAAGAATAACAAAACGAAATTAATCAATTAAAATTAATTGTTGCAAAAAATAAATCTCAATCTACTTTCATGTCCTAGGACCTCAAATGAGATTAGCTAGAATAATTCATCAATAAAGAAATAAAGAAAATAAATTAAAGAAAGGCATAAAATAAACTTATTGAATGGTGCGTTCAAGATGCTGCTGTCTTCTTTTCTTCCTTCTGAATTCTCTCCCCAGCGTATTCTCCTCTATTCAATATTCCAGTTTTTGTCCAATATATAGATCTCTCCGCTGATATCCTTTGTGAGGAGATAAAGATGAGTTCAAATCTCCTACTTTTGTGCAACAAATAAATCTCCTACTTTTGTGCAACAATTAAATCTCAAGATTTAAGTAATATCTTTTTTTGACTTCCAACTAAATAGGTTGCTTAATTATTTTATAATCCCACTTTCATTCGGCTACTCCCAATTATGTTTTACTCATATATAGGCCCATAACAATATTCACGTCCAAGTTCTACTTTTCGCCATACTTATGTGAATCCTTCATAATTTTATTTATAACTTGTACTTCCGAACTCGGATTTACTCGATTCTTGTTTCGTTGTGACCCTCTCTTCAACGCGCTTCTTATGCGATAGCTTTGAGTTATCTTTGGCTGACTTTTAATTCTCGTTTTGGCCTGAAAACACTCGAAATAACACAACTTGTGCTATTCTTCAAGAAATCGTCATTTCACCTCTTTTAAGATATAAACAAATGTAATACGAGTTAAAATGACACGTAATTGAGCATTAAAATTATAGAAAAACCCCGTTTATCACTTACTCAATAGCCAATTCTTTTTCTGGTAAGAAATCCTGATATTCGGTTGCAAATTTTGGTAAACCTTTAACCAACGGTTTTAACCGGTTTATGTCTAGACTAGACTTTGTGAAATATTAACAAAATATAACAATTTTATAAGTCAGTCTCATATTAATAATAAAAGAATTCTGCTTGTAGAAAATACATAAGTGTGGCAGATAGATTTGGGCTCTAGTAAATACACTCTCCTTACAACATTAAAATCCTAACTCTAATTGAACGGCAAACGCCGCCGCAATCTCCAGCAACCGCTTCCAACTTCACCCAGTTCAAAGTCTCATACAAAATTTAGAAATTCTATAAAAATATCTTAGAAAATTAAAAAATACTCCAATATACATATTTTCAACCCTGATTTGTCGAAAGTAAAAAAAAAAACCTGCCTGCTGCTGCGCACCCAAACATCTGATAAAAAACAAGTTAAACTATAAAGATATACAGCAGGACATCCAAACATCTGATAAAAAAACAAGTCATGTAAATAATACTATCAGGTGTGACAAAATAAAGTAAGCTCCATCCATTCACAAGTCTCATCAAAATCCAACACCACCACATATCCACATAATAGAAACAACAAAATAATATGATGTCCAAATGAAAGAGAAGTACTTATTAATAAGACAACAGAGTCGAACCTCTCGTTCGAGAAACTAGTTCGCCCTAGGAGCTGCCCATTCAACTCTGAGGATAAGATTATCATAACCATACCCGTTAAGCTTGTTGATAGCTCTCTCAGCATCTTCTCTGCTGACAAAGTTAACAAACCCGAATCCTCTGCTCGTCCCCGTCTTCTGATCAATAGCAACATAGACACGACTCACCGAGCCAAAGGGGCGGAAAAGCTCAAGCAAATCTGGCTCTCTGGTGTCTTCAGAAAGGTTTGTAACCCTGACTGAGTTCTCCTCGTTTCTGCGTCTCATATCAGTACCACTCCTCTCAGGAACACCTCCTCTCAGGCTAGGAGGAATGTATGCCCCCTTTGTAGTACCTGCTGGGGCGTTGGCTTCCGTTGGGGGCTTATCAATGAAGGTATCGGTGGGTTGAGATAGATCCTTGTAAGGGCAACGCGAGGTCCAGTGATCACCCTTCTTCCCACAGGTCCTACAAACCATGAGTACAGCTCCTCCTCTCGCAGCTAAAGGATCTCCAGAATCCTTAGGGTCATCTGCTTTAGCACCTGTTTCCCATTGCGTACCAAATGAGATTCGTACAAGTGGACAAGAACACAACATAGGCTACAAATGAAAGATAAGCTAGCCGGCTAAGCTCTTTACAGAAAAGAAAAAAAAAAGCACCAGTTCAGAACTTATCAACTTGTAACATTGAAAGTATGATGTCAAAATAATAACAAATTCAACACTGTTAGTCCTAACCTTAATAAATGGTGATCAGACAGAGGTGAGATGGTACTTAGAATGGTAATGTCAGAAGGAAGAAGAGCACAAACACAAATTAAACAGTAACTTTTAAAAGTGGTGAAGCTCATCGAACCAAGTTCATGGATTTGACAAGGATAATTAGCACTAGTCGACATTTCCATTGAAACCAAAAGAACCCACAAAATGCACATCCTACCCAGACCATATTTGGTGCATAATTAAGAGTTGAAGAACACAATGTCAATAACAATAAGAGTCATTTGGAAAGTATTCATGAAAATAAGGATCTTAACAAGTGATATCAATATCATTAACCCAATCCTATTCCTGACATTTCAGACTTCTCATAAACTAGAGGTTGCATAAACAAGCAAAATACTACTGAACCAATAAAACATTCCAGTATCTGTTCTATTTTACTACCCAAGGAACCCTTAAAACCTAAAGAAGTGAAAATAATACATAAAATCCCTCCTCTCATATCAAAATTCAGATTCACATCACAATAAATAAGCCATGGGAATGCTATCACAATTCATAACAGAATTTACATACATTTTCATCAATTTCTTTAAAATAAGAACTCTAAAATCTACAATTGAATCACAGTACAATCAAATCATTGAAAATGTACAAGACCCGACACTGAAGCCACAATCAAGATATGTATGAGAGGGACGACGGATTTACCAGGAGCGCGTGGGCGTTCAAGAAGGATCTCTTCAGTGGAGACCATGGTGAGGCGAGCACCGACATCCTCGTGCACGGCGTCGCCAAACTTGGGCCACGAGCGGCGCTCGATGGCGCGTTTGCTGAGGCGCGCATTGGCCAATTTTCGGATGCGCGTGGTGGTGGTGATTTTAACCTTATTACCTTCATCGTTGAATTTGTACTCAATTAGTTTCTTTATCCCGCTGCCGTCGGGACCAATGACCTGCTTCGGCGGCAACAAAAAATCCAAATCTTCTCCGTCGTCTTCCTCAAGCTCACCCCATCGTGGCTTGGGCGGTTGGATTGTTTCCACAGTCATAGCTTAGCTGATTAGATGAAAGAGAAACGGTGTTAGGGTTTTAGGCCGCTCGCCAAATGTGAGTGTGGTTTTGTTGTCTTCACAGTTCACCCCCAAATTATTTTATTTTAGGAAAAAAAAAAAAAAAATTATACCTGAAAAACAATACTCCGTACTACTCTTTATTAATTTACCCAAGAATTATCCTCGAAAAACAAATACAATAATAATTTTCGGCTGAAACAAAATCCGAAAAGATTTCATAATTTCGGAAACTTATTTCGTAATATTAGTAAATCTTCGTAAAACAATTTCGAAAATATGCATTTTTTTCTCGGAAATAAATTCTGAAAAAAAAATTAAAGCAGAATTTTCCAGATTTTTTCTGAGATTTTTTAAGATCTGTTCTACTTTATTCAACACAGATTTTTTTCAACGAAAATTATAGTAATTTTTTTTTTTTGAAAGCATATCCAAATCAAATCAAACAAATTCAAAGTAGATAAAAAATTCGAAAGCAAATCCAAATTTTCAAAACCTACCAAAAATTAAACTCTATCAAAACAAACAGAACAAAAAAAGTGAAGAAGAAGTCCGGCGGTGACTAGGGTGGGCGCAACGGGCTGCTGCTGGGTGGCAATAGGCTGGACCGGGTTGCTGCTGGGAAGTGACGGGCAGGCGTGGGTGGTGGCCGTGACAATGTGAGACAGAGTGGAGATGGGAGAATGGAAGTGAAGGAGGGGAAAGTTAAAGAAAAAAAATGATGAAAATTAGTGGGTAAACTCAACCCGGGATGAAATCAACAAAAATGGGCGCATTTAACCGTTGTCGTGGGAAAATTAGATAATAGGGGCGTGTTTTGTTTGATGGATAAGCTTGGAATGGTTGTTTTATACTACTTAGTCTAATGTTTGGGTTGCCTTATTACGGCCCGAGACTCTAGGTTGGCCCGAGTCACTTTTGAAAATTAATCCTGCTATTGAAGGACTAATGATCAGGAGGTGGAGGGTAAGTTTAGTTGTCTGACTTTTCTATCCACTAAAGGCAACATGTGTAATGTCGTTTTTGTTTGTTGAAGTATAGCAAGCATAACACATGCATACAAAGCATGCAAACCCTAAACCCTAGAACTATGCTTAACACACACATGCAACACATGCATCTCACATGTTCATAGGTAGGATCTAGAAGAAAGGTAGTTGCTCTAACTAATAGTTGTTAGATGATGGAAGACTCTAGAATGTGAGCCTCCATCTATATATATGGTACATACTCCATATTGAACAATGAGTTGAATATACACAAACTTAACATGGTATCATAAGGCCTACTCCTTGATTTTGTTTCTGATTTTGCAACTACTCTTCTTCTTCTTCACATCTTCTTCATATCTTCAAATCTTCATCCATTGTAACCGCCATGTTCATAGTGTAACTGCTATGTTCATTTTCATTTCCTGAGTTAATCTTCATCGCATCTTCTTCATATCTTCAAATCTTCATCCACTGTAACTGTCATGTTCATAGTGTAACTGCTATGTTCATCCATACTTTCTGAGTTAATCTTCATAATTCCTTACAGCTTTCGATCCATTTTCTGCTTCCGCTTCCCTTTGATCTATGGCTACTCAATCCAATTCAACTCCTTCTCTTCCTCGATTCATCACTTTGTCTATCAGATTAAACAATGACAATTATCCATTCTGGAGAAATCAGGTTCTAGCCTCTGTTCGTGCGCATTGTTTTGAGGATGTGCTCTTCTGCAAGGCAGTTCCTCCTAACTCAACTGAGTCGACATCTGAATCTATTTCTTGGCAGAGGAAAGATCAATTCCTTCTGAGCTGGCTGTTAAGTTCAGTATCTGACACAATGCTTGGTCATGTAAGTCGTTGTGAGCACTCTTATCAACTATGACTGGTTTTTGAATCTCTGTTTCAGTCACAATCTGGTGCAAAAGGTATGATACTGCGTTTGCAACTTCAAACCTTGAAGAAAGGAGATCTAAGCATCGATGCTTACATTCTGAAGATGAGATCAATTGCGGATGGATTGCATCATGCTGGACAGATGATCAATGATACAGAATTGGTGTTGTACATCCTTGGTGGATTGGGTGCTGACTATGATGTTGTGGTGGTAAATCTGACAACAAGAGACACTATACCTTCCCTAGCAGAGGTGCAGTCTATTTTGCAGGCATATGAAGTAAGACTGGTCTCTCACACCTCACACTCCATTCAGATCTCTGGAGGTAACATATCTACTCCATCTGCTCATCTTGTTTCTAGAGATAATGGTGTCAATCCTAGACAATCAAACAAAGGCAAGGTGTTTCCTAAACCTCGAATTGTATGTCAGTTGTGTGGTAGAAAATATCATGTGGCAGCTAAATGTTATAAGAGGTTTAATCAATCATTCACTGGCCTTGAAACTACTCAGCACAGATCACAGAACTCCAACATTCGACCCCCCTCCTTTCAGGCTCATCTCACTTACACCAATCCAAACCAAACACATGCTTACTATCCATCTGCCCCTCATTATCAAACTCCAGTTCCATCTCCTATTGCTCTCACCAATCACATGGATTTTGGTGCCTCCTCTTCCAACAACACCTATCAGCCTCAAAACTCCACATGGTGTGTTGATAGTGGTGCAACTCACCATGTGACATCTCAACTGGCTAACTTGCAAGTTAACTCTCCTTATCAAGGTATGAATGCTCTTGTTGTTGGTAATGGTAATTCTACCCCTATTGTTAGCACTGGATCTCTTTCTATACCTGTCACTGGTGCTCCAGCTTTGGTCATGAGAAATGTATTGCATGTACCTGCCATTACTAGAAATCTTATGAGCATTTCACAGTTTCTTAAGGATAATGATGTAGTAATTGTTTTCTATGCTGACTATTGTATTGTTAAGGATCTCAAGTCCAACAAGATACTCTTGAGAGGGGTGCTTAAAGATGGCTTGTACACTCTGGACTTTGGAGGCTTGGACACTCATAAAGCTTCAAGCTCACACTGGAATAAAGGAAACTTCTCTGCTGCTGCTGTCAATAAAACTGGTAGTGATGATGTTGTTAGTAAAAATAAGTCCATATGGAGATTATGGCACTGTAGATTGGGTCATCCTGGTGATTCAGCTCTTTCTACTGTTTTGAGGAGCTTGAATATCACTTGTAAGGACTCCCACATTGGCTTTTGTGATGAATGTAAACTTGGCAAGTTACATATGAAACATTTTTCTTCTGTGCAACATCACACTTCACATGCTTTTGATTTAATACACATGGATGTCTGGGGACCTGCTTCTAGTGTGTCTATTGAGGGATATAGATATTATCTATCTTTAGTGGATGACTACACAAGATATGTTTGGGTGTTTCCTCTTATGGCAAAGTCTGAGGTGGTAAATGTATTCTCACAGTTCATGAATACAGTAGAGAGGTCTTTTGGGGTGTCTATCAAGGCTATTCAACATGATATGGGCACTGAATTTCTCCCAGTAGCTAAGCTAGTAAAGCCTCTTGGTATTCAAGTTCGATTATCTTGTGCATACACACATCCTCAGAATGGATTAGTTGAAAGAAAACATCAACACATCACAGAATTTGGGCTAGCAATGCTTGTTAGATCTAGGCTTTCCATGGCATTTTGGTGGCATGCCTTCTCTACTGCAGCACATTTGATCAACATGCTCCCTTCTCCAGTTATTCAGAACAACTCTCCATTTGAGCTACTTCACAAGAGATCTCCTGATTATCACTCCCTCAGAGTGTTTGGATGTGCATGTTTCCCTTTCCTCAGACCCTATAACTCATTTAAGCTTCAATTCAGAAGCTCAAAGTGCATTTTTCTGGGATATAGTCCTTCTCATAAAGGCTATAAATGTCTACATGAGTCTGGAAAGATATTCATTTCAGCTTCTGTTCAATGAAAAAGAATTTCCACAGTTCACTCATTCCACTCAAACACATCTATGTACTAAACCTCCCTTCAAGTTCTCAGCACAGATACCAAGCAATATTGATCATCCTTCACATACCCCATCTCCATCTCCACTATCTATCCATGAATCTGCTTCCCATATTTCCACACCCTCATATAACAACTCTCCACCATCCAACAATGTTCAAACCAGCTCATCATCTACTCACTCTCATGACTGCTCTTCATCAAGCTCTTCCAGATATATGCTTAATCCAACTTCTGCCTCTATACCTACTACAGCTGTCCCTCCTCTTACATCTCATCCAATGCAAACTAGGTCAAAATCTGGCATATACAAACCCAAAGCTCTCCTCTCTACACTCCCTATCCCTGAACCTGATACTGTTTCAGAAGCTATACTCAATCCAAAATGGAAAGCAGCAATGCAGTTGGAATATGATGCTTTAATTCAGAATGGGACCTGGACTCTGATGCCCCCATCTTCTGATATCCATCCTATTACTACTAAGTGGCTCTTCAGGGTGAAATACAATAAGGATGGTTATGTGGAAAGATACAAAGCTAGACTGGTGGCCAGGGGGTTTCAACAGCAAGCTGGGATTGATTACTTCAGTACATTCAGTCCTGTGATAAAGCCAGTTACACTCAGAGTTGTCTTCACCCTTGCAGTCTCCAAAGGGTGGGCTATACAACAAGTTGACATAAACAATTCCTTTCTTAAGGGAGTTCTCCATGAGACAGTTTACATTGCTCAGCCTGAAGGATTCATTAACTCACAACACCCTCAACATGTTTGCAAGCTTCAAAAGGCTTTGTATGGCCTAAAACAGGCACCAAAGGCCTAGTATGACAATCTCAAGGCATTCCTGATCCAGCAAGGCTTTACTCACTCATCTTCTGATCACTGCTTGTTCCACAGATTTCTACATGGACACACTACTCTCTTACTTGTCTATGTAGATGATATTCTGATCACTGGTGATAACTCAACATCTGTTCAGACCCTCATTGATGATCTCCACTCTCAGTTTTCTCTCAAACATCTAGGGGAAATTAACTACTTCTTGGGTATTGAAGCTCATTCCACCTCCTCTCATATCAAACTCACACAAACCAAATATGCCAGAGATATCATATCCAAAGCTAACCTCTCTGATTGCAAACCATGTCCATCCCCTATATGTCCTTCTTCTAAACTCTCCACATCAGACAGCTCTCTCTTTGACAATCCCACCTTATACAGGAGCATTGTTGGAGCTCTTCAGTACCTCACCCTAACCAGACCTGACATTTCCTTCAGTGTGAACAAGTTGTCTCAGTTCTTGCAAAATCATACACAAAATCAGTGGAAAGCCTGTAAGAGGGTTCTTAGATATCTCAAAGGCTCACTTACTCATGCTATCTCTTTTTTTCCAATTTCAGATTACAGGTTACAAGGGTTCGTGGATGCTGACTATGCTTCGAGCATTGATGATAGGCGCAGCACTTCTGGATTTTGCATCAAACTTGGCAACAACTTGATCTCCTAGAGCTCTAGGAAGCAATCAGTGGTGGCTCGTAGCAGTACTGAAGCAGAATATAGAGCTCTGGCTCTTGCTACCACAGACATCATGTGGATTGCTAGTCTATGCACAGAACTACACATTCCCATTACTACTCCTTGTTTGTTGTGGTGTGATAATCAAGGGGCCATAACACTTGCCTTCAGCCCAGCCTTTCATTCGCGCACAAAGCACATTGAGGTAGATGTTCACTTCTTGAGGGAGAAGGTACAGAATGGCTTTCTTGATGTACGATTTATCTCTTCTGAAGACCAGCCTCCAGATCTTCTAACCAAACCACTTGCTCCAGCTCGTTTCTTGCGTTTACTTGATTGGTTTGATCTTACATCGCATGGTGGTACGATTTCTTCCGGGGCATGTTGAAGTATAGCAAGCATAACACATGCATACAAAGCATGCAAACCCTAAACCCTAGAACTATGCTTAACACACACATGCAACACATGCATCTCACATGTTCATAGGTAGGATCTAGAAGAAAGGTAGTTGCACTAACTAATAGTTGTTAGATGATGGAAGACTCTAGAATGTGAGCCTCCATCTATATATATTGTACATACTCCATATTGAACAATGAGTTGAATATACACAAATTTAACATTGTTCTTAATAAATAAATAAAATGATGAAGAAACCCTTCAACATTTAAATAATTACAGAAATGACATTATATATAGAACCCTAATTCTTTTTTTTTTTACAGATTCTGCCTCTCAGTTCATCTTCCCCCTTGGGAAGTGTTGTTCATAGCAAAAATCATTTGTAAAGGTAGGTCATCACCTTATATTTTTCTCTTGTTTTTGTTTTCTGACCACGATTTATGAGAATGGAGTTGGTTTTTGCAGAAAATTTGATTGAACAGAGTCAATCGCATGCCCTTCTTTCTTGTTAGAAATGTTTGTTAATTTTTTAATATTTGTGTTTATTTACGCCCATTCGATTCAGATTTTGTTTCACTATTTACGTCTTTATTTTTCGATTATACTCTTCGTGTTCTAAATTTTGTAGTACTTCATATGTGCGAAAAATTGCAGTTCGATTATACTCATTTTTTCTGTTTATTTATATTTTGAAGCGATTTAGAACACTAGTTTATTTGTTTCATGTGTCCAACTGGCCCGGTCTTGTAAAAATTAGATATTAGCTAACGAATACATTAGGGATATGGGCCGAGCCAAGACTACTTCAGCAATTTGGGCCGCTCTAAGACTGCTTTAACAATTGGGCCGAGCCAATTCAGCCCATTCTGATTTTTGATAAATCCTGAATTTTTAAAATTTTGATGGACAGTGATTTCATGTGTTTGTTATAAAATTTTGAGTAAGATAATATGCATTTTTTTGTGAAATTCGAATTTTAAATTAAGGACTGAAACAAGAAGGGAGTTTTTAACTGCAGTAAAATCATGTATTGTTAAATTTGCTTGTCATGTGTGAACGAGTATTAGTTGAGATTTTATGTACTTTTTTTTCTTTTTCAATTTCTATTTATCCCGTTTTTAACCAGTTGTCTTAATTAATCATGATTCACAAAAAATAATTCGTCAGAAGAATTTAATTTTTAAAATCAGTTGAATTAAATGAATAAACTACATGCACATAATAGATTAATTATACTTTTAATTATATGAAGCATAATTTTTAATTTTTAATCATGTGATATATAATAGGCAACTTTAAGTGAAAAATATATAAAAGCCAGAATTTTTATGTGTGGTTTTTACTAATAAAAAAACAGTAACAGCAGTGATCTGCTGTATTCGTACGAAGAAGAAATAATAGACTAATGCAAATTTAATTTGACTATACTAAGTAATTAATAATCGTACAGCTTAATGACCTGTCATTAAGTCATAATTAACCAGTTCTGAAGCAAAGTGCTTCGAAGTTCGATAAAACGATTACAACTGGATTAAGTTAATTATTTAGTACAAGTCTCTGACACCTCTTTTTAAAAATCACTTACAGTAATTAATTAATTCTGCTTAATTAGTAATTTTCTGTGGACGTGGAGGAATAACAATGTTTATGAAACAAAAGCTATAAGCTAATCCAATAAAGTGAGTGTGTGCAAACTTAAAAACACTTAAAAAAAACTAAAGTTTTCAGAAAAAAGTGATTCTGACATGTACAATTGCAGTTGAAGTGTTTATAACATAATCACAGTTTTTTGTTACCTGTTTTGGCCGTTGGTTAATTCACAAATATTTCCAAAAAAAAAAAGAAAAAAAGAGGTCTTTTAGTATATTTAATTCACTATTTAAATAATGAATTCATTAAATTATGGAGTATATAATTGATCATGAGCTAAAACCAGAAGATGCTTCTACGAAATTTCAAATACCATGATTAATCCATTTTCGGACCATAATTGAAATTAAGAAATTAACCCAAAATATAATATCATGTAAAATTTATAATTAAGATGATATAATGTCCAACATTAGGCGTGTAAGCCACGAGAGCATCACGTGCGGGCTCACTTTCTTGTTCAGTACAACCCACAGATTATTTTTTAATATACATTTGAAATTAAAAAAGTAGAACAAATACCAGCAGCATGGGACAATTCAAAGTTGAAACTAGTTATGTATAGTATAGTATAGTACCCATTGGAATTATAGGCCACATTTCTGTGTCTGAAATACTACTTAATCACCACTGCCTTTCCATCATCTATCTGAATTTTCCAACATTTTGGGGGTAAACCCTTCTGTACTCTACATTATTTGTTCTCCATTATCCCCCAGTATACATTGTAGTATTATTTATATATACACCCCCCCATTCAAAATTAGTGTTCACGCTTTTCTTTAGTACTATCTTTTATCTTTTTCGCATTAGTTTCAATATCTTTCCTTTATCAGTTTAATAAAGTTGAAAGAACTTCAATATTCTTATTTAATTTGTCTTTTTTTTTATTTATTTATGCATTCACTTTAGTGTGAAAACTGATCTGAAATAGAGAAAAAATACATTTTAAATTCAATATTTTAAAATAATAAAAATAAAATATGGTTCACATCCTTCCATGCATTAATTTGTGGATCATTTTATTCTTTTTCGTTTTTTGTATTGACATGAGTTTGAAATCTATGACTCTTAGTTGAGTAAATATGGCTCAAATAATGTTGTCCTTTAGGAGATTATACGTTGGAGAAATAAACTTTATGAGTAATACTATAAATTAATTAACACTTGTCATTGCTTCAAGTAGACTGTAAGAAGCAACAAAAGGCCTTGATCACAGATACCAAGAATGACCTTATAGTTGTTTTAGAGTTGGGGTTAATTAGTACAACTAAGTAGCCTTTTGTTAGCTTTTATGGGACCATTATTTATTTATTTATTTAAAGTTGTGGTTGTGGTAATTGCGTTTCCATTTCTTACTTTGATGGAGTATTATATACTGTATATAAAATCAAGTGATTACATACTAATTTGATTAGAGATATCAAAATGCATCTATTTAATTAATATTTCGTTATTAAATTTGTGAAAAGGAAATATGATGAAATTCATACTTATTAGTATTCCTCCATAAAATGTGTCGGGTTCTTATGTGTAATGTTACATAGTTGTAATTTGAATATATGAGTTAAATTACCAGTATGAGTTTATATATGAGTGTAATTAAGTTTCAGGTCTAAATTATGTAGTGAGTAAAATACAAGTTACATAATATATAACTCGGCCATAGATAAGACCAAATCTTTCTCATTTCATTGGTGAAAAATAAATTGCAAATGAAGATGAATATTGAAGAAAAGAGGAGAGTATCATCTTTTATACTTTCTTGAATTTGTGCAAAAAATAAATTGTAAATTAGCATTCACATTTGAAAACAAAAAATACACAGCAACTTGGGTTTGAGATATTTGTAAGAATTTTTTTTTAAAAATATCAATAAAAATAAGTGGTCACGGCCTAGAAATATCTGCTTCTTGGGGATCTTAATAAATATAAGTTTTAAAAGAGAATATTATGGCTCGCCAATTCATAATTCACGTGGGGGCTTTGACTGTTATTTTGATCCTCTTCGACAGACCCTAGCTTATATGGAGTATTTCTTTGTTATTTTTTTACACATTCCATAAGAATCTTTTGACTATATTTACATTCAATAAGTAAAAAAATAAAAAAATTGAAAGGTAATTAGTAATTTCTAAGGCAATGTAACATTGAATCAATATTATCTCCATATAACATATTTTTGCTTTTGATATTTAGAATGCACTTTTTTTTAGCAAGGTGTAGAAATTATTAATTAGTAAATAAACTCATTTTAAGAACTAGGATGCACTGTTATAAGATTACATGAGAGAAATAATTTTATTATTGGATTCATTCTAATTTTAAATAAGATAATTACACAACCGTTTAATTTGTTAGAATTCGGTACACACGGTTTACATTTCCAGTACAAGTTGTTGAATGCATGGTGACGGGTTATTTCTTGGATTGTACATACATCTCTTTACATGGATAAAATTGTCTTAGAAAGAGCAAGAGAAATGTCACTTGAAAATCATGTCATAATTTAATTAAAGCGGAACTGCAATAATTTAAAAGGATTTTTTTTAAGTTGTGCCATGTTGTTTTCAAAAAAAAAAAGAAAAGAAGTTGTGCCATGGTTGAGATTAGGAATAATATAAATTTAGGGCCTGAAAAAATAATAAAATTGTCAATTTAGTGTTTAATTTTTTTCTCAATTAATTCAGGGCCTTAAAGACATAAAATATCAATTTACGGGTTCACATATTATATTACGGAGTATATTTATATTATTAATTTTCAGTACTATATATAAAGGTAAAGTCTAGTATGCACTCGAGTGCATGTTACACTTTTCAGTTTTACTGACTTACGTACACTTTTTGGTAAATGGTGTTGCACTTTTCAATTATTACTAAAAATATTAATATACAGTTTAATAATTGAAAAGTGCAACACCATTTACCAAAAAGTGTAAGTCAGTAAAACTGAAAAGTGCATGGACTAGGGTGCATAACATGCACTCGAGTTTATAGCAGACCAACCCATATATAAATCCCACTTGCATGAAATTAATATATCTTTTAATTATAAGATTTTTGATTTATAAAAATATTTTTTGATAACTATGAATTATAAAATGTTAAATATAATTTTAAACCGTGTAAGTTTTAAATTGATAATTTCTATCTTTTCGGTTATTGATAAATAGTTTTCTATCTCTCACACTCTAAATCGATAAAAAAATATTTTATACCCTAAATTAATAGTTTTAGTGTTTTACTATATATCTTTCAAATTGTGAATTGATAAAAATATATGTGAGTCTAGCTAGTAAATTATCAATTGTCAATTGTAGGCATCTTAATTATTATTTTTTAAATATATAACGGGCCCTAAATTTATATTTAAAAATATACACATCGTCTAGCTAGTAAATTATCAATTGTAGGCATCTTATTCTTTTTTCCTTTTTTTTTTAGAGTTTGACCTATAACCTCTAATCCACATGATGAATCACGTATTTAAGTAGGAATATGATCGATCATGTCTAGTCAGAAGGGAGTTGGGATGAATAATTGTTGTTAAAAGTAGTTAAGACGTGCAGTGTAGGATTATTCAACTCTTGTCTTATTGCATGTTTACTTGGATTCAACAAATAAATTAAATTTATTTCAAAATAATAAATAAAATAAATAAATTAATGGGTCCAAACTCATTAATCATCAACATATTGCGAGGCAGCTCATAAACTATGGAAATATGTTACCTGATAGACCTAATAGCCGACCCAATATGTTGGTGGGTAAACCCTACAAATATCTTAATTAGGATAGGATATATACACGGCAGACCATTATAAATTAAATTTATACATACAAACTGCAAATTTTAGCAACCAATTTTGATGATTTTCTTAATTAATTTTGTGTGTCTGAGTTATTAAATTGTATAGTTCAAATAAAAAACCTAAAAACGAATTATAATATACTTCAAATTGAAATGCGAGGATAGTGCATATATATACTTATTTTATATCGTGCATTAGTGATATCACTGTTAATGGTTTTATTTTACATATTGCAACTTAATTTCCCCCCATAATTTATCTTCAAATTAATAAAATTCAAATAAAGTGACCATTCATTCCTATATTTAATTCTTCATGCAAGTCCAAACACAATACACTCCAATTGGAACATTCTAATTAGATTTGTCATATATATATGAGTTATTAGGAATAATCTAGTCATCCACCAACACCCTGCCTTCCTAAATTCTTCTTAACTTCTAGATAAAATCAACCCCTAAATATCCTCTAGCTATTCAATTTTTTTTTTTTTTAAGTTTTAGGGACATTTTAAAAATGCAACTAACAACTTTTAATCTTTAAAAAAAAAATTGCGCAAGTGAATTTTCATTTTTTGTTAAACAAAGTTATGTTATTAAAGTTATATCTCAAGTTATATAAAAAATACTAAAAGAAAATGTGGAGAGTTAGTGTAAAAATGGAGGGCATTAGGAGGGAGAGAGTAATACTCCGTATTACTTCCTCCGTCCCGGTGTGAAAGCTACCCAGCTATTAATTTTCGTCCGTCTAAAAAAAATACTTATTCATTTTATTTTATTTTTACAAATTACTCTCTCACATTTTATTATATATGTTTTGTCAATTACATCATATCTTGTACATTTTCTTTCGGAATTAAAATTTTTGTAGTCCTTTAAGTTAGACTAATTTTGAATTTGGTCTTGATTGAATACACATTTTGATTTTTGTCTCATAAGTTGTCTAAAATTTGAATTCAGTCCAATTTTCTGTCATTGCAAGTAAATGAACCGGTCAAATCCTTAGCTCGTGCATTTTTCCACACATAAGCAAATTTACGTTGATTCACGGTTGATTTGAATTGCACACTACCTGTAATAACAAATACTTAGACTGAACTTAAAATTTAGACAACTCATAAAACCAAAATCAAAATGGGTATACCATCTTAATCAAATTCAAAAATTCGTAATCAAATTCAAAAATTTGTCCAACTTTATTCTATTACTCCATATTTTTTAACCTCATGAGTGTTGGGAGGAAGTAATAGTTAAATGAAAATTTTGAAGGAATCCCAAGTGAAGGTGGGACCCTTGTGTGGGGGCATCGATGCCCCATAGTTGGCTCTTTACTCGACCAATCATAATTTGGACCACAATACTCTCTCTATAAGAACCCCTTTTCTTACCTCTTCAAACACACAACACATTATTCAACTTCCAATTCTCTCTCTCTCATCTCACTTGCAAAAGCAAAAGAAAAAAGAATGAAGATTAGCAGCAGCAGCAGCAACAGCAACAGCAGCAACAAGAAGAGAATTTCAAGCAGAGGAATCGCAGGAGTTCTCAAACAACAAAGAGCTCGTCTTTACATCATCAGACGCTGCGTCGTTATGCTCCTTTGCTACCATGATTAATTTCTTAATCACTCTCTTAGACTGTAAATACATCAGATATACTAGTAATTAGCCAGCTTCAACTCCACAATTTTGTAGTATTAGTAGTAGTAAATTAGTAATTAGCCTCCTCTCTGCTGCCTTAATTCTTGTACACATATCAATATATCATCAGATTTTGGATCTATGAATGTTTTGCCACTTGGATCTAATTTCTCATCAATTATTCAATTTGGCACTGATTTGCACTTGGAAAAACAGAGTTTTAATTTAATTTTGATTTGATTTGATTTATTCGTTTCGGAGCATCTCTTGAAAAGAACAAGTGTTAGACTCACTTTCCAAAGTTTGTGTGGAAATGAAATCATTAGGTGACAATTATTTTATTTTACTTTATTTTATTTAAATATGTGGATGATATTCAACTTAAAAAATTGGTGACGATTTTGGCATTTCCAAAACTGGTTCATCTGCTGCAGCACTAAAGAGTAGTAGTACTGCAAATTAAATCAAAATTATAAACAGTGTCGTGTTAAATTGAATTTATATAATGTTTTCGAATGAAATCTTTTTACTACCGTCAAAAAAAAAAAATGAAATCTTTTTACTGATTAAAAAAAGTAAAAAATAAAATAAAAATGAATTCCTATTTTCTATATAGGTTAATGCCTCTGAGTCAGGTGTGTTGTGTTTAGGCAGGGGAGGGTAGGGGAGGGGAAATATTGGATTGGTTCTAGAATTAAATTTATGTTGTATTCTATTTTGATTTCTCTTCTATTATTAAATATGTTAGAGCTAGCACGCCATACTCTTAATCTAGACAATTGGGATATATAGGCTTTTCCATTTGAATTGTAGTATTTATACTCACATAAATATTATTATTATTATTATTAATTAAATGTTAAATATGACCTTTTTTTTAAAACAAGAACACAAATTCTTGTACTGACTGATAACAACTGAATTATGAAACTCCAACAAGCTTTTTTTTATATCATCTTCTTATCTAATTATTACCCCTGGCACCTCGGACTAAATACAATATTTAGAGTGTATTTTGTAACTCTACAAACTGTTTCCAGAATTACTTATTTTTAAAGCTGTCTCTCACAGCTTTTAAAAGAAAAAGTGATTCTGAAAGCAGTTTGTAGAGTTTCAAAACACACCCTTAAAATTGATGTGCATCTAATGTATGAATTGTTTAGTACTTATTAAAGTGATAAAATTACTTTTTAAAATACTAATATGATCATTTTCACTTTATTAGAGGGGCTAATGAGTGAAGTGTATTGAATTGATGTGAGAAACAATGTCAGTTTTCTTTAATTTAAAGATGTTTGAAGAAAATTATTAAATGAGTGATAATTGTTTTATTCCCACTTTTTAAAATGATGCATTTAGTATGAGACAAGTCTTTTGTTCAAAATATTGCTTATATAACGAAGTATTTAGATAACATAAAAAAACACTTTAAAACTATATATATATTTACACTTATATGAGCTCTAAAATACTAAACAAATAATTAAAAGTATATAGGAGAAAATTTTCAAATATTCTTTGTCAACCTCCCTCTAATTCTAATTAGAGTAGGCTTTAACTTTTACATATCCTCAAAGCCTAGTGATTAGCCTCTATTCCAATGATTAATGAGATAACCAACAATCCAAAAAGCAAGATTTTGTTATAATTTCTCAAGATTAATATAAAGTATCTTACTCCTATAAAATCATTAAAGTAGATAGATAATACCATGATGCCAAATTCAACTACGCTTTTCAATTAGTCAAACAACTTTGCAAATTCTTTCAATTACTTAGAGCATGTCTAGAAGGCGTGACTAATCAAAAATGTTTTCTAGTGAAATTAATCACACTTAATTATTCGTCTTTTTTTGGCTGCCGCTATAGAGTTAGAGCATGCCAAAAAACCACTCGATGATTCATAATTTTTAGATCGTCGTTGTTAGGCGTAGTTGTTTGCACACATATTAAAAATTATTACTGCATAAATTATTATTAATTAGTTTAAAATTAATTTTTTAAAAATATAATTAATTTACATTAAAAAAATATAAAATATTATATAATTTGTAAATAAAATAAAGGATCAAAATGTCGTACATTTTGAATAGAAGACAGTATATCGTTAAAAGTTATAGTAAATACAAAATCTTTAAATATGTACGTAACACTCAATTGTACCGAGGCTGTATTGTGAACATCAATAGTCAATACATTCAATCATTTGTTAGTATAGACGAAATCCATAATATTAAATAATGTTTTATTTTATATTTTAAATGGGTTGTTTTGCTATGGACTCAAGTGCGCACCCTAGTCCTATGTTGCACTTTTCAGTTTTACTATCTTATACTTTTTGGTAAATGGTGTTGCACTTTTCAATTATTAAACTGTATAATAATATTTTTAGTCATAGTGACTTACACTTTAGTAATATTGTGTTGTACTTTTCAGTTTAATAACATACACTTTTCTTTAGACTAGAGTGCACAACATGCAGCATACTATACTTTACCATTTTAAATTATTATGATATCATCATCATCATCATATCTTATCTTACATATATATATATATATATATATTTAAACGAAAACGATTTTTTCAATTTTGAGGAATCCGACGTTTTACTAATGCCTAAGGTCCTAATTAGCTAATTAAGCTAAATGGCCTTGTTATATTCATAAAAAATGAAATAAAATGATCTTTGTTTTATCTGTTTGTCTACAACCAAACGGCATCAACAATGCTCTCCAACTAAGCAAACCAACCAATGCAAATCAGATTGCATGCAAATTAATTTAAGTTTTCTATATTGTAGGAAGTATCTTGATTTTATACTCCATTTTAAATAAATATTACCCTTATTATAATAATAATAATGTGTACAGTGTACACAACATATTACATATACTAATAATGAAAATATAAAATTAAAATATTTTAAATGAAAAAGAATTTAAATTATTAAATTTTAACCTCGTCTACATCATATATATACATTTTGGTCAATTAAACTCGTTTTGTGGGCCTAGTCATTTTGGTGCTCGACCGATATTAGGAACAGTGGCTTTCATAATAAGTGTGTTGTTTTATAAAAGAAAAATTATTATCATTTATATACTGTATATTCTTAAGAAATCTCTTGTTCTATAAATAAGGGGAGAGTAGAGGGTAGTGAAAAAGATTGATCGATGGTAAATACTTATTCATTTAACAATAAAGTGTCGTTTTAGAGTAATATTTGTTCAATTAATTGTTCATTAACTATTTTTTTTCATTTCTTTCCAATGTACCCTCACTTTAAAGATCTTTTTTTTTTTTTTTAATTAACAGTATTTATATTCTTCTTCATAATTTAAATTCTTCAATTATCTCTCATATATTAAATCTTCAACCTTCTGACTTATATTTTAAAATTGACGGAGAATAAAAACATCTTTCATTATTTCGATTCTAAAATTTTGAAAATACACTTATTTTAATAGATGGAATACATTTGAATTTAAGTTCCTAAACTCGAAGTAACTTTTTAAAATCTATATATATATTATGAGAATTTTATTTAACCATAATTTTGAAGTGTCAAATTTACTTCTTTACATTGACATTTTCCCATTATTAAATTTGTATTTGTATTCTATTTCCATGATCAATGATTGTTGGTGAATGGTGAATGAGGTAGAGAAAGAGGGAGGAAGAGGCGTTCAATGATTTAGAATTTTGGAAATTGAAACCAATTTAGGGTTCTACTGATTTTAATTCGATTTTCGAACAATCGATTTCATTTTAATTTTTTATAACTTGATTTGCAGCTTTAATTTTAAATTGTTTTAAAATAGTTCGAATTATCGATTAATCATCAATTTCGATTTTATAATTGAAACCGTTGAACCGGTGGTTCTTTTTCTTTTAAGCGTGTCGATTGGGGGAGGGGGGATGAGCAATGAAGAAAAAATAGAGGTGTCGGCCACAAAAAGGGTTAGCTAGCTATCTCAATAAAACAAAATAAGTTTGTTAAAAAAAAAAAAACCCCAAAAACCAAAAAAAAAAAAAAACAAAACAAAAAAGGGCAAAGGAGGAAAGGCCCACACTCCACTCCCGCCCGACATATTGCGATGAGTCAAAATGGCAGCCTTATCATCCCCACGTGCGCTTTCTTATCTTTTCAACCCCACCATTCTCCCTTTTTAATCATTCTATATTACAAATATTCCCTCATTTTCTTTTCTTCTATTATTACCGTGTCTCACTATTATCATGAAATTTAATTAATAATACTTTTTAATTGTAAAATTATTGTGTGATGTGAGGTAGTGGCTGTGTAAATCGAGTCATGAGATGATCAAGATCTACAATTCTCTTTATGTAAAAAAATGAAAGTTTAAAAATGTAGAGTATAAGTAATATTTTTTTATAAAAAAATAGAATTATAAAAATGAATAGGGGAATATTATTTAATTTAAGTATTTTGATAAATAAATCGGATCACAAAAGAGAAATTCATTATTAAAATGATTACTAATTCTGGAATAGTTTCTAAAAATGTGTTTTCATTGAATTATTTTCTACTTCTTTGTAAATTAATTTTAAACCACTAGAGTTGTGACTCTTGAAAGTTGAGACAATGAGGATGTGTTTGCAAATCATAATGATTGATTTAAAGTGATTAAACTTAATTTTTATAGTAAAATTGAAAGTATATAGTGTTTTAAAATTAAACACTTCTAATCATTTTTTTATATGTTGTGGTGCATGTAAAATAAATCACTTTTAATAAATTTACTAAAAAACAACCTTATTACATTATGATAAATAATAGGTAAAGATAAAATATTATTTAAATTGTGAGGGTAAAATTGTAAAATTAATTAGTGTAGGGATGAGAAACACTTAGAAGTTGTTAAAAGCAAGAGGAGAAAGCAAGAGGAGAGGTGTTTCACCAAAACTACTTATAA
This sequence comes from Galeopsis tetrahit, assembly GCA_963675135.1. Classification (NCBI taxonomy): domain Eukaryota; kingdom Viridiplantae; phylum Streptophyta; class Magnoliopsida; order Lamiales; family Lamiaceae; genus Galeopsis; species Galeopsis tetrahit. Next base: position 64,700,944 of record OY776134.1, on the reverse strand, counting down.
ATAATTAATTTAATCATTTAGTTGTATTTGTAAACACTTTAGAAGTGATTCTACCTAATAAAAAAAAAAGTGTTTAAGTACATAGTAATTTTTGCAAACACTCACTAACATACTTAAGCTGCAAGTCTGCAACCAAAGTTTGACTTAATTGTAGTAAATCGTCTCAGTAATAAAAAAAGGGTATCTTACTATGTGCGCATAGTTTAATAAAAAAATTGTGTATTAGTTTAATAAAGATAAAATAGATAGTATAAAGGTTATTTAAATAATAAAGTAAAATAGTAAAGAAATAGAGGATTAAATTATAAGAAGAATATATGATAATAATAATAATAAATAAATAAAAAAAGGTTGAATTCGATTGGCGGGGGTGGATGCACCCACAGTGTTGACATATATAGGTGACGTGTTGAGTCGTATTTACCCATTCCCACGCCCATGTAATGTAATGTAGATAGAGGAGAGGACCAGGCTACAAGTCTACTTCAACCTACGCATTTAAAATTTGGATGTTTCCACCAACTTTCACCACTTGCTAATTTCATGGGCACAAATTAAATCAAAATTATATAATCGTTACATTTTACCATATCCTCATACTACTTTAATTTCATCGCTCCAATATATATAAAACTAAAAATAAGTATATAATCGAACTAGGTTGGAGATAAATAAGGCGGTTAATATAAATATGCATCCACACCAATAAAACTAGACGAATTACATTGTATATAGTGTTGTGTGCTCTGTTATACTGGACTGAATCGATGACACAATTAATAATACTAGATTATAAAAATGCATCTTTCAAGGAATTATATGCATTCGTTTATAGAGCTAGTTTGTTTTTTACAAGTACACTAGTATTCTTGTAATTTAATTGGGATATGAATGTGGTCGATCCCTTGAATCGCACAAACGTGTACATGAGGTGATCCTTGTACGTCAAATTGACATACATTACGACATGGCCAAGACTTGTGTGTAGTGAATTAATTTGTGGAAACAAATTAAATCCCTCTATATATAACAAATCAACCAAAAGAAAGCGAAAAACTAATCAAACATAGTCTAAACGATAAATAAGTAAACAAAAGAGTAGATCGCCCCAATTCACATATATAGGGTTGATATTTTAACGCAACTATCTAACTTGCAATTCGAATGTATTAATGTTTAACCCTTTGGTTTCAATTGAATAATTTGCTCAATTCACCGTCCTCATAAATTTTATGGTTTTTTTGGTTGGCACACATTTATCATCTATAAATTTCTAAGTTAAAAGTAAATTAAGTGGCGAGATAATGATATTTTTGAGTTTAGTGAAGGAACTCGATAAGTTTTGTTTGATCTCGATCTCTAGATTTTCAGTCGAAGTCACCTATACCTTATTCTCGTTTCATTCTTTTTGGTACATAATATGTGTTACTAATGATAATTTATAATGTGACATGTATCAAAAGTTATGTATTAAAAGTAGTGAATCACGAGATCAAATACTAGAGTTTATGTGCTATTTTACATGTATATAACTTCATTTCAATCGATTTCCTTTTTTTGTTAAAAAAAAAAAAAAAAGGGAAATACTACATTACTACCCAATCAAAATACTTCTAATTAATATTTATAAAAAATCTGACTCACACACATTCTAATTGTCATTCAATAAATCCAGATAGCTAGTCAGATACTACACCTAATTTTAACTTTATATGCAGGGGTTTTCTCATATGACCTAATTAGTCGCAAATTGAAATTGGCAAGACCACGTTAAGATGACTAATATATGTCTAGAAGATTTTCATATATATAATTATATATAGATGTATAGAATTAAATTAACGGTTCACCAACTAACTAAAAATGATTAATTAAAATCTGTTGATTATATAAGATCGATCATAACAAACAAATGATGGGGAAATAATGTGAATTTGTCATGTACCTTATATGATTGACAGTTCGCTAAGATATGGGATTGACATGCAATCTGTTTAGTTGATTTGGTGTCTTTTGGCCTTTGATTTGTACAAGAAGTCAGTTCTAGGGGTTACATTGTATTTTTTAGTTAAATCTTATATTAACTTTGAATTTTCTTTGGATAATCAGTGGGCCCGGGCAGCACCATATGTATAGTTCAAAGATTTGAGTTCTTTTGGTTGACACCTACTAGAAGCTTGATCGGGACATATATATTATTCTAGATTAATAACTTGGTATTTAGATATTGTTGTTAGTTGATTTGTATGAAATTTATGTTTAACTAACAAACATAAAATATGTAGTGATGATTGTATAAGGAATTTTAGAAAGAAGACAAAGCTTGAGTTTAGAGTGAGATGATGTATATGTATATATGATCATAATGCATGTGTTTACAATTTGGTCTTAACCACCTATTTATGTGCATGCACTTAATGTGTTGTCAATACTACATTAATGTTGCCATGTATCCTTAATGTGTGTCCCACTAACTGATGGATTGACACTTAGGGGATGTTTTTTTTTTTTCTTTTAAAATTAGGGGATGTTTGTAAACTCAATTAAAGAGATTAAAATCATTTTTTTTAAAGCCGTCATTTTACGACTTTAGCTTCTAAGAAGTACTTTTAAGCGGTGAATAGAGTTTGCAAACACATACCCTAGCTCTCCGTTTTATAATAAGTGTTGTTTTCATGAAATTTATTGGAATTAAGAAAGAATATGTATTGACAAGTATACCCTTACATGATAATATAATATTTTAATCACATTAATTACCTTCAAATCTTTCCAAATTCTTTTAACCAATTTTTTTCAATTATTTCCAAGTTTATGTCTCAAATAAAAGTAAGTTAAAATTAAGAAATTTTCTAAAGTGTAAAAATTCGAAAACATCACTTATTTGTGTACAAGAGAAAAAAAGCTAAAACAACACTTATTGTAGAATGAATGGAGTAATAAATTACTTGGAAGCATTGATCCACAAACTGATGGATGATTTGTTTCCTTCAGCAATTTATTCTCTTTAATACGTATTTTCCTTATTCATTGTTATTTCCTGTTATTCTCACATATATTATGGGATTCTCCCCTTGTCAAGGGATTGGTATTTCTGGTGTCTTTGCAAATCATAGTGATTGCTTCAAAGTGATTAACATTGATTTTTACAATAAAACAGAAAGTTGATAGTGTTTTAAAATTAAGCACTTTAAATCAATTGTGTATATGTTGTGGTGTTTACAAAACAAACCATTTTTTTTATAAATTTATAAAAAACACCCTTATTACATTTAGATAGATAATATGTAAAGATGAAATATTATTTAAATTGCGAGGGCAAAATTGTAAAATTGATTATTATAATGATGAGAAGCACATAGAAACTATTAGAAGTAGTTGGAGGGGGTGCTTCACCAAAATCACTTTTAATAAATTAACTTAATCACTTGGTTTTGTTTCCAAACACTCCAAAAGTGATTCTATTTGAAAAAAAAGTGATTTTAAGCAACTTCTAGTGGGTGTTTGCAAACAAAACTATGTGCTTAAAAGCACTTCTTCTTTAAATAGAATCACTTTTGAAGTGTTTGTAAACACAAGTGATTAAATTAATTACTTAAAAGCATTTTTAGTCAAGCACCCCTCCCCATGCTTCTAACAACTTCTAAGTGCTTCTAATCATTACACTCACTAATTTTACAATTTTGTCCTCACAATTTAAATAATATTTTATTTTTACCCATTATTTATTCAAATGTAATAAGGGTGTTTTTTGTAAAATTATAAAAAAATTGATTTGAATGACATACACCACAACATTTAAAAAATTGATTAGAAGTGTTTATTTTTAAAACACTATCTACTTTCAATTTTACTACAAAAATCAACTTTAATCACTTTAAATCAACTACAATTGTTTACAAACACACCCCTAGTGTTTCCAAACACCCACTTCATCCAAAATATTATTTAAACTTACTGCATAAGGTCTTGTTATGCTGGAATATTAATAAATCTAAGATATCATTTTTGGACATTAGACACTCTTACGTTATTTTTCGTGAATCAACGTATTTAAATTTGATCACTTTTCGGATATTTGTAGAATTAACGGACTAGTGTGTGTTACTAACTTCTTTTGGTGTTCTTCACATTCATTTTTTTTATACACTTTCGCTGCCTGCATCACTTAATAAGGTGTTTAGTGGCTGATGTCACTGTATTTCCTTTCGCTTGATGACACTTCCTTCTAGTCTGGACGGCTTTCATGTGAGATGGCGTGGCCGAACACATGTGTGATTTCCTCCGACTCTGTGATGTTCTCATCATAATAGCTGGCCGCATAAACAGGTTGACGATGTCATACACTTGATTTCTTGAATCGTTGATTGGGTATAACAAATATCATAAACAAGTTAAGCTAAAGCAAATATGAGACAGGAGAAGTGTTATTACACTGTTGATAATTTTGGAGTGGCACGAGACGACAATTGTGTTGTCATTTGATATCAGTGTAGAGTCATATCAGTGGCCACCCTGCTGCTCTTTCCTTTTCATTTGTGCTGACCAATAGAGAGAGATGCATAATTTAAACTTGATTAATTTCTTCCTAAGCAGTGCCCAGGTTGTCCAGGCCCTTCATGCCCTGGCATCACATGAACAAAATGGATGCAGCCCTCATCATCAAATTCCAACATTGATTAATTTTATATTAGAATTATATTTCTCCGGTTTTTATATACGTCATCACTCATGTACCCGAATGTTTGTCTTGTGTGAACCAGTTTTACAACTAGTACATTCTATTAAAACAATTAATATTATCAAACTAATACATTTTAATAAACAAACTAATATAATTAAAAAATGTACACATGAAATACTAACCTGATCCATTGTTCACACAAGACTTTGGCATAAAGCAGTTGATTTATTTGGAAAATGATGGAACAAATTAATTTTGGACCTACTTTTGTAAAAAGGTTATTTTTTTGGGCCCTCTCAAGTCCAAATTGGTGTTCTTGCTAGGCCCAACTGTCCGTTTTCCATTTAGGAAAGGAGGGAAGCCTCTTTGAAAGACAACCTTAATGACCTGTAACACTCTCCAGGTTCATGAACTTATAAAGTAAAAAGCCCTCCTCTCCCGACAAAATGTTTCAACACGATCCCACTTTTGATCAATGTTTAAAAAGATTCAAATATCATTATTGAATATTGTTAGAAATATGAACTATCCATGTCGCAGATCATTCGTGGGTCAAATCGGATTAAAAAACGCACAAAGTGTAAAAAACTGAAAATGTGTTACTGTAGATAAAGGTGTGGTAATACATGAACAAAACCAATATAAAATGCAAGAAAAAAAACCTAAACTAAAAGATGAAAGAACATAATCGAGATGCATTAACAAAAGTATCTTAAAATATGGAAAAAAACGGATCTGTTTCAACTTTTAAGGTATAATGTTCTGTGAAATATTGCATATAAGTGACTGTTTTTAAACAAGCATTGTGTTTAACTGAGTGTTGTTTCAACAAGCAAATTGTGCATTGCATCAGAAGTTTAACGAACTGATTCTATCATTCTTCTTGGCCAAATCAACATTAATTACATCGGAATCTTCAAGATAAATAATCAAGAGTAACTTTGATTATATACAAAACAAATAATGCAACATTACAAATTGAAGTATTCACAGTCTGTAATGGTGAAATGACTCGATAAAACTGCAATCACCGTGTTAATAAGGCCCCTGTAGTGTAGTGTAAGCAGCTATACATCTTCGAATACATGCAATCGCTCATCGACATACACGCGGCAAATGGGACACCTCTTGCACTTTTCACAACAGGTGCTGCCAATATATATAATCAATCATCAGATATTCATTCTTACATGATTAAGTTTGTAGGATACTTTGTGAAACAGAAAAGAGAAAAACATTTAGTATGTACACAATACCTGCAAAGAACATAGTGCCTGCAAGGGAGCAGAACTACACTTATCTGTTCATCAAAGCAAACTCGGCACAGGATTTTTTCCTGACAGGCCGGGAAAGAAACAGATATTAGTGATAGTTCGATGAGATCAAATAGTAGTTTGAATTCTTACGTTTAGAAGTCTTTCAAACTCCTCCTGGCTAATATTTGTGATCTCTGTTTGCGAAACAAGTGCGGATTGAAGCCTCCACATCTGGTAAAAATAGCAAAATATGTTGGAGTACATCGTTTAAACAATAGCAATAAGTCAAGATAATCACCTCATTTGCAAGCTCAGACTTGGGCATTTTCTTCACAGTATCAGGTGAAAAAGTATTGTACCTGTTGGAAATAAAGACGATTAATGAGCTATTATGTAGTAAATAGAGTTGTGTTCCTTTCAAAAATTAAAAGGTACATATGCAAGTTGCAATTTCACTTGTTGTGGATTAATTGTATTGGCATTCAAAAATTAAAAGGTACACATGCAAGTTGCAATATCACTTGTTGTGGATTAATTGTATGAACTAAACTTAGTAATCAAGGCAGGTCTTAGAGAAATTAATCAGAAATGATATATTATTAAAACGAAAACTAATAGACAGAATGGCCCAAAACTGACCAAAAAGCCCATCAAGCAAAAGAAGCCTCAAAACTCAAAAGACCAAACAATGCAACAAAAAACAAGGGCCTATTTAAACTGAAGTACAGATAGCCCATTAAACTACACTAAAAAGAAAAGAGGAATGGGCCTAGTTAACATGAAAACAGCCCATTAAACTAAACTAAAAAGCTCTATGCAAAAAATACTGCAAGAAATGGACTGTGAGCTTTAATTACAGAAAACTTACCCAGATTCCCAGGCACAGTACAGTCGAGCTTGCTCCTCACGACTACCTTCATCAATTGACCACCAGCCCAGTAACCTGAATCAAGAAATGTCCACAAATGTTTGCAAAAGAGCATGAGCATAGAGAAACAGTAGACCCTCTTTTTAAATCTTATCTAACATCATTACCTCGATCCACGACGCAGAAATCCCATATAGTCATAAGCAGTTGCTGGAAGTCTAAAAGAACTTCCCGTTTCAGTGTCATCACTCAATAAAAGTGAGATTTTCTCGAATAATCTATATATAGCGAACAATAATCCAGCACCTTGCAGCAAGAAAAGAGGAGAAAACAAAACCGGAATCGGAATAAATTTAGCAGCAGGAGGGGTTCCCTGGAACAAAAAATTATTACGATGATGTTAACTCATAAACAAATCGATTAGAAGTTAAACAAGAATTCTCTTATCTTAACGTACCTCCAAGTACATGAAGAGCATGATCTGAAAACCAATAAACGGGATTTTCATCACATGCCCACCAATGTCTTGCAAACTGCACATTGCATTTTCTTGGTTAGCATCCTCAGACGATACCAAGATACCGTTGTTCCAGTTCAGATATCTAATGCTCGATGTAGATGAAGATGCAGCTGTAAGATTGGAACGCCTATGAATTGCGGGATTATACCACTTGGTGCAAATAAGAAATGCAAAGCACTGTGCAACCCTGAGAATTAAGAGACACAGTCTTTATAGCATGGGATGAGAAATGATGGTTACTGTTTGCACAAAGGAGAAAAAGAATATCTAATGTACCCATAATTTATGAATAGATCCCACCAGCCAAGAGCAGCAACATCGCCTGCATATATCCCAAGAGACAAAACATTGTAAATGGAATGGTGACATATCATCTTATTTGGATTCAAAGTTAAATAAAATGTCCAACAGCAATTTACCGCATAACTTCAGCAGTGTAAATGTTGTCGCAGCAATGAAGAAAACCATGGAGATGGAAACCCAAAAGTGCTGAGGAGAAAAGAGAAAAAGACATAATGAAGGCTTAAAGGACTCAAAATATTTAGAGTTGAATGAGCTCAGATTCTGAACTTAAAGCTTACTGGAAGAGTTTCCCAAATAGCCTCATCACTGATATTTTCTTCTTCTCCAGGCATGAGGGCTCTACACATCCTAAGCAGCAGCAGAATAACATTATTTTTTTTTTAACAAAATCACATTGTATTCGTATGTCTTATAACTCAAAGCTCATTCCTTGAGGAGATTTAAAAATATGAAATTCTTTACTAGGTGGGATGTATTACCTAATATTATCAACCAAAATTGCAATCTCTAGTGCTAGCAGAGGCAGAAATACGATCTTCAAATTTACAGCTGTCATTTTATCAGATCATGATTAGTAATTGATGAAGTTGTGACTGTTTTCTAGAAGAGAAAAGTAATGGAGAACTATGAAAAAGCATTTTGCTGATTCTGCATCTTTTAGTAAATATCATATGAGGGATTACGAAGTCTACCATATCTCCTCTCAAGATGTACACAAAGGAGAAGTTCAAAAGCAATGAGCAAAGGAGTAGCCACAATGGAATGAAATGGTGCCCACTGTATAATGAAGGCATTAATCAAGTAAGAAGATAAAAATATATTTTGCCAAATGATACACTTTAAATTAGTGGAGTATATTCATCATACATAGCGACCATGAGGCATGGATGGGGCAGGTAAGGAGAATCTGCCTCTTGCCACAACAGCATGAAACAACCAGATAGGTGAAAATATCAGCCTACAGAGAAATGTCAAAGAAACAATTATAAGAAATCTGAGAGCTACCACAAACGGAAGACAGCTAATCATAAACAAGTATACATGAGGAACCATGATTAGAGATGCATGGCATTTTACTTTTATCTAAACCTCTTCAACATAAACCCTCACGTGTAGGCGGGTACAGCCGCTTAATGCCTTATATGGAGAAATGTGTAAGTGAGCCACTTAATTCCTTATCTTAAGATGTTCAATACCCTCCATCCCTTTTCATCAAGAAGCCCCTTCTCTCTGCTTTTGACACTGCTACAACGGCAGGCACAACTGACCGAACATGATTGAATATTGGGGAGCTCAAAGTGACTTAAAATCTACTTTTACACTATATTACATCAAAGCTATTTTTTTCTCCCAAAAAAAAAAAGTTCTTGGCACAGCTGTTGTATAAATCTAATACGACTAAGCAGATCAGCTTGGCAATATCCCCAAATCAAAAAATAAACTCCAATTCCCCCTTTTGGGATATAGATTAGCCACCTAATTCCTTACTTAGTGATGCACATCAATTCTACATTTATCTTAAGATGTTCAATACCCTCCATCCCTTTTCATCAAGAAGCCCCTTCTCTCCACTTTTGACACTGCTACAACGGCAGGCACAACTCACCGAACATGATTGAATATTGGGGAGCTCAAAGTGACTTAAAATCTACTTTTACACTATATTACATTAAAGCTATTTTTTTCTCCAAAAAAAAAAAGTTCTTGGCACAGCTGTTGTAAAAATCTACGTAATACAAATAAGCTGATCAGCTTGGCAATATCCCCAAATCAAAATATAAACTCCAATTCCCCCTTTTGGGATATACATTAGCCAAATAACCTCTAAAACAACAAAAATATTCACATACAGAGCCACTTCCGACTAATATATCAAAGCATAAACCTCATTCTATTTCAGCACAAACAGTCCAAGTAATTTCAGGAAAGATGAAGAAGGCAACATATACATTGAAATCGAACATGATCAATAGCTAGAAATTCACACAATTTTCACCATTAGTAAAAAAACCCGCATTTACTATCACGCCTATAACAAAAATTACCGCTGCCCACATCACAAATTTCCATTTCTTTCCAATCAAACATAAAAAACTCAACAAAACCCCAAATAAAATTAGAATTGGATAAGGTAAAAAGGAGAAATACATACCACCAAGAATAGTTAACAGCATGATGAAGCTTGAGAGAGAGAATAAGAGTGAAACAGAAAAGCAACCCATGAGCCACAACCACTTGAAGAGACTTGAAAACTCTCCTCCAAGTCATCATCCCCTCGGATATCTTTGATGCACAATTACAAACAGTTTCTGTCTCTAAACATCTCTGTCTATCAACAATGATTGATCAAGAAAAGTGATAGTTGAATTTTCAACACTAACATCGGATTTTAGAGGAAGGGGTAAAGTAAGTAAACGGAGGTTTTGAGAAGAAATCAAAGAGAAATATCAAAATCTATCAGACAACGCCGCAAGTTTTGGTGGACTCTTTCGAGAATGTTTGCTGTTCGAGTTTGGTGAAAGGTCTGGTATACCCATCATCTTGAGGGAGAGAGTGGGAAATTGAGCTGGGGGTATTCAAGTCTTTTTAGATGAAAACGGTGGGCTACACAACGTATTTGGCGTGTGCCTTTAACAATTTAACGGACGGTGTTGATAGTCTTGCGCCACTTTGTAAAATCAAACAGTAACCGTTGGTTCTGCAGAATATTCCATTCTCTGTTAATTGAATTTTTATTACTCTCTTTCTACGATTATTTATATGCTTTTATTATTATTATTATTAATTATTCTTTTGCATGATATGCTTTTATTATTTGAACTTTCCACAAATGTTTTGACACTCAACAAAGGAATATCTTACCTAATTCTGAAACAATTGCACACTTTCACTTATTACACTTTTTTTTTTTTTTTATAATGTGTGCAATTTCAATGGTGCAAATTCTCTTGAAAGTTAGGATGGATGGAGTATTTTTTAAGCCTACACATATAATCAATTTAACCAATTTTTTCACTTTATTCATAAAAGTTTATAAAATTACTCATCAACACTCCACTCATTAATTTTATTTTATTTTATGAAAGATGGTGCTCATTTCAGTGTATAAACACATTTGGACGGATTTAAAGAAAATAATAGGAGTAACGGTTAGTTCTGCAAAATATAACTCAAATGCTGTATCCAGATGAAATTGTCTCAAAGCATATAGTATAAAACTGTCCAACATTTTTATTTTATTTTAAAGACTCTAAATATATGCAATCTGTTAATTAATGGGGATAGGTGTTATCATTTAATACATAAATAAAATCTATTAATGATATATGGATTGAAATAAAAAAATAGAATTGCAGTCCTAAAAACAAAATCAGCCCATAGCATAGCACGTGAAATAATCAAATGAATAGACATTTACCGTTGTTTCATTAGTTTTTTCAACAATTCAATCTTGGCTATTGTCATTTACGTATTTTGGTCCCCACACGTTTCAATTGAACATAGTAATTATCTTAAGGATTGAAATATGTTTTAGTTTAATTTATATTTTATTCTCTCTCTTGATATATATGTTGCTTAAAATGGAGCAATGATTCCTTTAATGGTAATATAATTATTTTAATGTCTTATTTCATTATCACTTGTAATACTTTTAGTATTTTATTCTATATTTTACAATTTAAATAATTATATAAAATACATGTTTTGCCCTTTCAGTAAAATACTAACATATAGATGCACTTCCCCTAAAAATTTAAACTAACCCTAACTCTAACTCTAATTGTAGAGGCAGCCGTTGCTACACCTCCGACAGTCACCACCTCCCCAAACATATTTAAAAATTAAAAAAGAAAATTTAGAAAAGAAAAAAAAAACTCATTTTCGACAAATCAGAGTCGACAATGTGCACTATTTTCGACACTTGTTTTTCAACCAAAAATACTTCCTTGTCGACAGGGTTTTTTAGAAAGAATTTTTAAAAAAAATTAAAATCCGAAAATTTTCGACTATAATTGCTCGAAAAAATAAACACTCTCGTCGAAAACAATTTGTCGACATTGTTGTTGATGAGAGTATTTATTTTCGAGCCATTATTGTCGAAAAAAAATGGAGATTTGCAAATTGGGTGCAGTCGACTAGCGTGGGGTGGCGTGTGCCCTGCGTTTTACTATGGGCAGCCTTGAAGAGCGGCGACAATGGTAGGCAGGCATGGGCGGTCGAATTGGGAGAGGAAGAGGGAGAAAGGAAATTATAGTTTTAGGGGATGTATTTATTATTGAGAGTTTTAAAGAGAAAGGGGTAGTTTAGATAATTTGGGGGAGTGTCTATAATTTGCCATATATTAGAGGAGTGCATCTAACATACTGGGAGGGGCAAATAACCCACCCCTATCAATATTCATCGCTAGTGTAGTAGTGGTAACAATTGAGGCCGAAGCTTGATAGGTCGGTTTCTTTGTGACAATTGGGCTTGGAGATGGATCTTGGGCCTGGGCCTCGCTGCTTTGGACTTGGCTCATAATTACACTCCTAATAAGATCCAATGATCCATTGTAATTTTATTTTTTAAAAATTGATAACCAAGTTATAAAGACACCTAAATTGCATAAATATTTTTAGATACCAAAATATATTTAAAAACGAATTTGAAGGCAATTTTTTGTTTTTTTTTTTTGCCAGGTCGTACGAAATTTTGAGAATCCCTGTAGACCCTCCTAGCCTTATGGCAGGATTATCCAAAATAAAATAAAAATAATAATCAATTACAATATTAATGTCTAATTTTAACTAATGTTTTAAAATTGAAACCTGAAACGCTTAAGCTAAGCGTTTCCAAAACTTCGAACAATTAGCGAGAATCGTAGAAAATTGAGATGAGAAAAGATAGAAATTGGAGGGAGAGCTCGTTACCAGATACGAGAGAATTGAGAAAATATCCAAAACTGAATTAATGGGTAGGAGCGGGTCAAATATATACCCGTCCTCAAAGCAGTTACAAAGTCGCAAGTGCGACTATTCACAACAAATGTGTTTTACTCAAATAAACGAAATACTCGATACACCCAATAATGTGCACCCCTCGGATACACCCCTGAAACTTATTCGCACCTTCATTATTCATCTTCCTCATTCGTAACAAAACCAAACAACCGATTTTGGTTTAGAACCGAAAATTAAAAGTTCGAACCACCAATTTGGGACCTTTAAGGGCAAATCTATTTGTATCCGTTGAATAACAACCTTCCCTAATATTGATTCGGGTGGAATTTACACAATTTTAAGGCACATGTGAAGCATATTTTGATGTGGATTTCATTGATTTATGCATTGATTATGATTGTTTAAGCCGAAATGAGAGAAATGTTGTGTTTTGTTGATTTTGTAGGTAAAACGATGGAATTTGGAGCAAAACACATACCACAAGTGATCGGACTGGAAAGAGGAGTGCACGGTTGAATTCTTCTCGAAAAATGGAGTGGATTAGCCAAAGGAATCAAGTCAATCCGACACCCGAGGCGGAAGATGTGCACGAAACGAGAAAAGGCCGAAATCGAAGAACAAGGCAACTCGGCCGAGTGAGGTTACTCGGCCGAATCTGCGAGTTTTGTTTTTACTGCGCACTCGGCCGAGTGACCCAACTCGGCCGAGTTGAATTGAAGGCTTGAAGACTACTCGGCCGAGTGACCCCAACTCGGCCGAGTGACGCACGACCCCTGTTTTTTGTGATTCACTCGACTAACACACCAACTCGGCCGAGTCACCCCATTTTCGGTGCCAAACTTGTATTTTCTCCATTTTTGAGGGATCAACTTGCAATTATGCCATTTAGACCCTACCCCAACACTATATAAGTCCCCTTTCTTGAAATCCAAGACACCTTCCCCCAATCCACACATAGTTACACATATTTGGAGGTGTTTGGCCATAACTTCTTCATCTCTCCACCAATCCATGCAAGGGAAGAGGCATTAGCTTGGGAATTCCATTTCCTACCACATTCTAGACTAAGCTTTCTCTTTCCTTTCCTTTTTATTTAGTTATTTCAATTGGATTTTGTAGTTTGAGTATGTATTTGGTTAGCTAAACACATTTGTGGTTCTAAGGCATTGTAGAGACTTGGATTGATGTTTATGAGTAATTTCTTGCTTTAATTGGTGTTTATCTCTTATTTGCATATTTAATTATCCATTGCAAAGCATGTTGTTAGTGGCCATAATGATTTGCTTGATCCATTGTTGATTGGGGTAGTATCGAGAGATTTATCCCATTTAATCGTATGCGAATGTGCAACCCGGTATTATTATGATCTCGAGAGAGGATTAATTATCGGAGAGGGAATCGAATGATCTTAGGAGCTATTTTAGATGGTGTAATGTTTGTGATGTAGACATACGAGCTTATATTACATTGCGTCTTTGGATTAATTTGTATCGAGATATCGATTAGTTCTTCTTGTGTGATCACCCTATATGAGATAACCTTAATGGCCATTTAAACGAGATAACATTCATAAACGGACGTCTAAATACTACAATTGCCTTGGAACCCACCTTCTTTCTTTGAGTTACATCCGTTTCACTTTCGTTTTACTTATTTGCTTGGTATTTGATCGATTTCATCTTTGCTCTTTATTACTTATTTGTGACACTTGGTAGGTAATTTTAGAGTAAATCATCATATTCAAACTATCGATCACGTCTATTTAGAATTCGACTAGCAAACTACCCTTTTACGCTTTAACCTTCTCGTGGGATCGACCTCGTGCTTATCACGCTACAATAGACGCCGTACACTTGCGGTTGTTTATTTAGTGTTGCATATCACGTGTATCAAATATCAACATCGTTGTTGAGCATCTTTAGATTTGAAGTTTTACATTTTACGCCGGAAAGATCCTATATATATTTTATGTTATATTTATTATTTCATTCCCTATTTTTAATATCGTTGGAGTATAATTTATGCCTTGCATGTGTGCAATATAGGAAAACAAAATACTAGTACATGACTGACTAGTGATTTTAATGATATGTGCCAATAATATATATATTAGTAATATTATTCATCTTGTGCAATTAATTATTTGTTTTAAAATATTTGTTTTGAAACATGATTCAAATAATATTATAAACTCACGAGTCATACTATATGTACATATGCAATGAAATTTGTCTTCAATAATTTTCGAAAGAAGTTGTATATAATATTAAGTTTATAACAAAGTGCATGCATCATGGAGTAACATTGGAAAAAGATGAAAAATTCATAGTGTTTTTTCACTACTAAGTGCAACAAAAAATCTTGCACTTTGATACACAGCTAACAAACTTGTTCACCCGGGGTCAACTTACATAAATTTGATGACCACATAGACAAGAAAATATACCAATGATTTGATTTATATACATAATTCCCAAATCAACAAGCTAGGTACCTCCTCCGTATATTGCGGTGGCTCCACGGCGGTACCGGTGGTGCTGACGACAACAAACACGTACGGTCATGACTTTAATTCCAAAAACCTAAAACTGAAACCATGCATTAAACATTGCTTGTAACTAGAGAGAGAGGAAAAAGTCCACATTTCTATGTTAGGTTTTGATCCAATGACACGAAAAAGATCACTCTTTGTTTCTTTCCAAACATTCTCACCTTCACTGCGTGTCTCTCTCTCTTTAATTATGATCAACAAACCAAACTCCTCTTCACCCTCGAATCAACAAGCTATTTATCTCGAAAATCACACACCAACAAAAAAAAAAAGAAAAAAAGCCTTCAATAAATTAAAGTGACCTGTTTCTCCATATTAGTCGATTCTTGGGCCAGATACGAGACTCTAAAAAAGGTTAATCAAAGGGACCTGTGTTCAAGGATATTGATATTAGTTCTTTGTCTCTTAACATTGCCCGAACCGGATTCATCACCACCGTTGGATTTTTCCATAACGGCTTTAAGTGCTTCTTGAATGGAGCTTAAAGAGTAGTGGTGTTGATCACCACCGTTAATATTATCATCTTCATTGGCATCCTCTCCAGTGATGAAGAGTACATTCTTTACTCTTCCTCCAAGAGTCGTGATTTCAGCTTTCAGCGTTTTTAACCTCAACTCTTTGAGAGTCTTGATTAGATCAGGCAACAGATCTGACCTGTCTTCACAGCAAATGGAGGCTTTGATCACCGGCCGTCCATCTTCATCCGATGCATTATCCACCGTTAATTCATCCATCTCCGTTGGCACGGGGCTTGTTTCTGCGATCACAGATGTTTGCCGCTTTAGCTCCTTCACATGTTGGATTACTTCCGCTAGCAACGACGCTTTATCCGTCTGCATATATCAAATGACCGAAAAATACATCATTTAATATTCAATTATTTTATTTACCAAACGAGGGCAATTATAAATAAATTAATCCGTCCCATAGGCATGTGAACAATAATAATTTATAAGAATAATAATAATGTGTGAAAATGAGACCCAAGGACTGACAAGTGTGCTTGTTTGTCTGGCTTTTTTAGATTAATTTCTTTTTTGAGATACTTTGATACTTGAATGTTTTTTGACTGCGAATCCGGCAAGATATTTCCATGGAAGCTTTTCAACTGCTTCATGGTTTCTCTTTATCATATCAAACTGTGCGATATTTACGCTTGTTCCCTTTTCCCCTATTTTATAATTTCCTAGGAAAACCACAATCGCATTTCTAGAAATTACAAAATTAAACACATATATATATATATAGTAATTGAAAATTATAATCAATAAATCAATTACCCTTTTCTTCATCACACATTAATATAATACTATATATAAGCCGCATTAATTTCCATTATATATATGAGCATTATACCTTAACATCCACTCTTAATTTCTAAAATCAGAAAGCAGTATAAACAAGCATACCCTATAAGTCAAATTAATTTCCATATTAATATGAGCATTATACTAGACTTGTTTTGGGATTTCGAGAATCATGAAATCTGGATTTTAAATTTTAATACTCCTAGTGATATAAAATTTATGGGAGTACAGTATTTACATTTTAGGATTTACAAGTGTTCATATAAAATTTATTGGTATTTTGTAAAATTATGATTTTAAATCCCAAAACAATCGTACCCTATAGTATAAGTCGAATTAATTAATTTTCATATTAAAATGAGCATTATACCTAAACATCCCTCCACTCTTAATTTCTGAAATTAATAAATTAATATATATATAGTCCATATAGTAAATAAAATAAACATGTAGTAGCTAGCTAGTACAGATGAAAGAAATAAAATAAATTGGAATAGTGGAATGGTGAGAGTGCTTACTTTGGTGGTGTTAGGGAGTAAGCTTCTAAGCTTAGCAAGATGATTATTGATTCTCTCTCTTCGTCTTCTCTCAGCTTCACTGTGGCTTTTCGACGCCGCAAGAGCCTTCGCATCCATTATTTCTTGAGCACTCATTTTCTGCAGCTCCGCGTGTAGCCCGAAAGGGGCTGATTGATGGCCTGAAATCAGCCGTAAGTGGTGCTCGGAGGCTGCGCCACCGTCGTACCCGAATTGCAACCTCCGGAGAAACGGGTCCGGGTTGAAGACAGTCGGTGGGAGTGTCCATGGCAGGATATCTGGGAAGTTAGTTAGAGCCGATGAGCCGCTACCGTGATATGCTTCGGCAGTAGTACTGTTTGGCTGCATCTGTGGAATATTGTGGAGGGTTTGGTAATTATCCTGAATTTGGAAACCCTCAATGTTATCCGTTAGGATATTGATTCCTTGATGAGAAATCATGCTTTCTTGATTCTCTTTGTTGTTGTTAATGTCATACATAGCTAGCTGATTAGGGTTTTTGCATCTTTCGCATGAAGAAAAACCCGTTGCGGTTCGGTTAGGCAGCTTCTTCTACTTCTACTTGTTATGGACAGCCTTTTAAGGGAAGGGAAAGGTGAGGAGTGAAGAGAGGAGAAGAAAGAAGAGTATCCTTTTATGATACCCTTTTAATTTAGTGTTGGTATATATACATCTTTTTGATTATTTCTCCTACACATGGGATGGCCCCTCATACTTTATATAGAGGAGGAGGTGTGAATTACTAGTGAGCTTACCTTTCCTTTTATCTTACGGCACTCTCTTTTTTCTCTCTCTCTCTCTCACCACTTATCCATATCTGTAGCTATCACAAGAAAGAACTTTTTACTAGTGTTTAGGGACACTCATCTTTCTACCCTCAAGTACAATTTTTAAAAGATGTTACTCCCTCAGTCTCAAAAATATTTATGGACACAATGTAATAAATAGAATGTTGAGGGGTAATTTTGTAAACTTTTATAAATAATGTAAAGTAAATAGACCTGAATGGGAGGGGAGAAACTACTAAGCCCAAATTCGTATGTATCAACATGGTGTGATGATCCATTTTTGTGTATTATTGAATAAACACTAGTAGAGGAGGTGGTTTAGGTAATATGTACTTTCCTATAATATAAATTCGTCTTCTATATTCATGAGTTGAGTATTTCAAATACTCGTGATAAAAAAAAAATTAAAGTAAATGATTGAATTGAGCGTTATAGTAATAACATTTTGTGTAAATATTTTAATATTGTGAGGGCGAGGTTTATAATTTTTTTTTTTTAAATGTGTAAACAATTGTGGAACAGAAGAATAAAGAAAGAGTGTAAATAATTGTAGAACGGATGGAGTAATTTTTTACAAATAAAAGTAAAAATGTTGTATAATATTAGTGAATTTGAAGAATATATATTTTGAACGGAAATGATATAGAGCCCACCAATTGTGCCCACCAGTTTTGCCCACCGCCTATGTGGCATTACCACGTCAATAAATTCTTATTTATATTTAATTTAAACTTAATCTAATATCAATATTTTATTTTTTTATCCATATCAATATTTTAAAAAATCTTTTTTTATATTTAATTTAATATTATCTCTATCAAATTACGCTAACTAACGCCATAAATCTTTCCATCACCATTAATTTTTTCTCAAATCTTATATCAATATTTTATTTTATGCGTAACTAACGCCATAAATCTTTTCTCAAATCTTTCCATCACCATTAATTTTTTCTCAAATCTTATATCAATATTTTATTTTATGCGTAACTAACCCATTAATCTTTTCTTAAATCTTTTCTATCACCATCTTATATCTATATCATTTCCGTAAAAATGACTACATTAATTTACATAACTCTAAACCTCTAAACTCATAAACCCTAAAACCCTAAACCCTAAAACCCCTAAACCCTAAACCCCTAAAACCCTAAACCCTAAACCCCCTAAACCCTAAACCCCTAAAATCCTAAACCCTAAAACCGTAAACCCTAAGATTCAATTAAGATTTGATAATATATTAATATTACATTAAACTCACGCCACATATAAGATTTGAGAAAAAATTAATGGTGATGGAAAGATTTGAGAAAAGATTTATGGCGTTAGTTAGCGTAATTTGATAGAGATAATATTAAATTAAATATAAAAAAAGATTTTTTAAAATATTGATATGGATAAAAAAATAAAATATTGATATTAGATTAAGTTTAAATTACATATAAATAAGAATTTATTGACGTGGTAATGCCACATAGGCGGTGGGCAAAACTGGTGGGCACAATTGGTGGGCTCTATATCATTTCCGATATTTTGAATTTATTAATTAAAATATACATAGTACTAAGTTTGGACGAACGAAGATGAATACTTATCTACGGAATATAAAGTTTAAAATGTTCTTAGTACGGAGTAATTGGTTCAAAGCTTATAATTAGAGTCGCTCAGTGGTGCTGCCGCAGAAAGAAAGAAAAGAGAGAGTGGGAAGAAGGGTACACTTACTGGGGGAAACACAACACACAGATTGTCGTCGTCCGACCAAAGACCAAATAAATAAAGCATACTTTGTGTGTAATAATGATAAAAAGAAAATTAAGAATATTGCTAAGGAAGGCTATTTTTTCTCCATAGCTATTTCCACGCCAAAACCCTTTCTGCTTCCCTAGGTCCCATGCAATCATTGTGTCTTGGAACACACTCTCCCCTATATAACCTTTTCTTTATTCCATCCTTGCATACAGTTTCTGTCTCTATATCCAATACTTCAATTCCTTGGTTTCAGTTGAATCATTTAATTCACTTAATAGCTAATTAACACAGATCTCCTTTGGGGATTTAATACTCTCTCGATATATGTAAATGGACACACATATTAAAAAATACTAATGAGAAGGGTTCTAAGGAATAGGTATAATTAAATAGCAACATTTAAAGTGGTAATTGAACATAATTAATAATTTAATTAAGTGTAAAATAAAATAATACAATTAATTGATTTCATGATTTTTGTCCATGAATTGGACATAAACAGTTAATAAACACTGCAAACAAGAATCATGATGGGGGAATTGGTGGATTTTGAGTAATGCTTTATCGGGAAGTAGGAAATATGAATGCAAATGGTTAACTGTAATGCCTTTTATCACCCAATATATAGTATACAGTACTTAGGTCCAGTTTTTTCTTGTCCTATTATGGGGTGTTATCATTTAGATTTTGAATACTAGGTTGCTTCTCAACTTTAATGGGGAAAAGAGAGAGACACACTCTAGTTACTATAGAGGGTGGTAAATTCAAAATAACACGAATTCAATATGAAAATTAAAGGTTCTTTGTTTATTCGTTCGTATCGTGTCAAAATAACTACACAAAAAAATTGTATTGTGTTCGTTATGGTGTCGTGTCGATACAAAACATGACGAAATCTAAGTAAGTAGGTAGTTACCTCCAGTATTATATATATATATATATATATATATATATATATATGTTGTATTATTTTTGTTTTTATTTTGTCAAAAATTTAATAATGAGACAATTTTATTCAAGCTTTATATAATAAAGCTATTTTTTTGATGTGAAGCCATTATCCTCAAAAGAAAATGGAGACAATCATTATATTATATATATGTTGGTTAATTTGTCTCCATGATGTTTTCAATTCATAATTTCCCCACTCTTTTTTATAATCAATAATGATTTCGGAGTCAAAATCAAAACAAATCAGGTAAAATAGCTTAAAAACATATATCCACTAATTTAATAAATGCCTATGTTGTAAAAATTGGCATTCGATTTTGCCTCTCTAGACTTTTTTTGGTGAAAATCAGCTCCCCATATTTTAATATTTTTTTAAATAATGGTTTAGAATTTTGATTTAGAAAAATTGTGCATAATTTTTTCAAGAGAAAAAGAGGGTCTAAGTAATGGGTAAAAACTATTTTTATATAAAAAAAATCTAGGCGATCTAGGCGCTAGACGGTGAAAATTCACCCGATCGACTTCTACCATCTTGATAAATACTATATGTAGCTGGTACAAATTGAGATGAATAGTTATAATTGGAAAATATTGAATGATTTCAATTTCTATACAATGAAAACTGTGTCGTGTAGTGTTGTGTCGATTGATAAAAAAATTATTGTGTTCGTATCGATACAAAACATGATAAGATCTAAGTAAGTATGTGCCAGTATTACGTGTATATATATATATATATATGTGTGTGTGTTTTGGATTAATTATTTTTATTTTTATTTTGTAATTTTTTTAATAATGAGTGTTAAATTTGTGTATATTCAACTCAATATGCAATGTGTAGTATGTACAATATATATAGAGGGAGACTCACATTCTAGAGTCTTCCATCTAACTAACTAACAACTATTAGTTAGTGAAAACTACTCTTCTTCTAGAACCTACATTAGTAAGGTATGTGTGTGTGTGTTGCTGCATTCCATGCTGCAACATTATCTGCAACATTATACTTCAACATGCCCCGGAAGAATTTGGACCACCCTTGTTAAGAAAGGGCAAACCAGCTGCAGAGATGAGAGAATCGAGCTGGGGCAAGTGGTTTTGTTAGGAGATCAGCTGGTTGATCATCAGAAGAAATGAAGAGAATGTCAAGAAAACCAGCCTGCACCTTTTCCCTTAGAAAGTGAACATCAACTTCGATATGCTTTGTACGAGAGTGAAATGCTGGGCTGAATGCAAGAGTGATAGCCCCTTGGTTGTCACACCACAGCAAGCCAGGAGTGGAGATGGGAATGTGTAGCTCTTTGCATAGGCTAGCAATCCACATAATGTCCGTAGTAGCAAGAGCTAGAGCTCGATATTCAGCCTCAGTGCTGCTGCGTGCAACCACAGATTGTTTTCTAGAACTCCAAGAGATCAAGTTCTTGCCAAGTGTGATGCAAAATCCTGAAGTACTCCGTCGATCATCAATGCTAGAAGCATAATCCGCATCCACGAACCCCTGCAACCTGTAATCTAAAACTGGAAAAAAATAGATACCATGAGTAAGGGAGCCTTTAAGATATCTAAGAACTCTCTTACAGGCTTTCCATTGATTTTGTGTGGGATTTTGCAAAAACTGAGACAACTTGTTCACACTGAAGGATATATCAGGCCTGGTGAGAGTTAGATACTGAAGTGCTCCAACAATACTTCTGTAAAGGGTTGGATTCTCAAAAGGAGGGCTATCTGTGATGGATAGTTTGGAAGATGGGCAGATGGGAGATGGACAAGGCTTGGAATCAGAAAGGTGTGCCTTTGAGATGATGTCATGTGCATATTTAGATTGAGTCAGCTTGATATGAGAAGATGTAGAGTGAGCCTCAATGCCCAAGAAGTAGTTGATTTTCCCCAAATGTTTGAGTGAGAACTTAGAGTGAAGACCATCAATGAGTGATTGCACAAGAGCTGCATCATCACCAGTGATGAGTATGTCATCCACATAAACAAGAAGGAGAGTGATCTTGCCATGCAGAAATCTATGGAACAAGCAGTGATCAGATGAAGAGTGTGTAAAACCCTGCAGCTGTAAGAAGGCCTTGAGAGTGTCATACCATGCCTTTGGTGCTTGCTTAAGGCCATATAAAGCTTTGTGAAGCTTGCATACAAAGTGAGGATGCTTTGAGTCAGTAAAGCCTTCAGGTTGAGCAATGTATACGGTTTCATGGAGTTCACCCTTGAGGAATGCATTGTTGATGTCAACTTGTTGAATGGCCCAACCTCTGGAAACAGCAAGAGTGAATACCACCCTTAGAGTGACAGGCTTGATCACAGGGCTGAAGGTACTGAAGTAGTCCACACCAGCCTGTTGTTGGAAACCTCTAGCTACCAATCTAGCTTTAAACCTCTCAACTGTTCCATCTTTATGATATTTGACCCTAAATAGCCATTTAGTGGTGATTGGATGAATGTCTGATGATGGAGGCACCAATGTCCAGGTTCCATTCTGAATCAAGGCATCATATTCCAACTGCATTGCTGATTTCCATTTAGGATCTTGAATAGCCTCAGTAACAGTGGTTGGTTCAGAGATGGGGAGTGTAGCATTAAAGGCCTTGGGTTTGTAGATCCCAGATTTGGATCTTGTTTGCATATGGTGAGTAGGAGGGTGAATAGCTGAAGTAGAGGAAGGAGCATTGACAGCTGAAGTGGGATGAGGGGGTAGCATATATCTGGATGAACTGGAAGAGGAAGTTGATTGTATGTGAGGTGATAAAGGACTTGCAGGAAGTGTGTTGGATTGAGATTGAGTGATGTGGGGAGAGTTTGATATAGAGGGAGTGGAGATGTGAGATGATGAGCTATGGAAGTGTGTGGGAGGAGAAGGTATAGAGGGAGATGTAGCAGAACCTGAGAGTGGAGTATGTGGAGAAACAACAGGTAATTGGGCTGAGAAAAATGTAGGAGATGTGTGTTTTGATTGTGAGTTGCTGGAATAGGAGAAGCATGGGAATTCTTCTTCATTAAACTGAACAGATGCTGAAATGAAAATTTTGCCAGACTCATGTAAGCACTTGTATCCCTTGTGAGAAGAACTATACCCCAGAAAAATGCACTTTGAACTCCTGAATTGAAGCTTAGATGAGTTGTATGGTCTGAGAAATGGAAAACATGCACAACCAAACACCCTTAGTGAGTGATAATCAGGTGATCTCCCATGGAGTAATGTAAAAGGTGCCTTGTTTTGAATAACTGGAGAAGGGAGCATGTTGATTATATGAGCTGCAGTAGAAAAGGCATGCCACCAAAATGCCATGGAAAGTCTGGACCTAGCAAGCATTGCTAAGCCAAGCTCAGTGATATGTTGATGTTTTCTCTCCACCAATCCATTCTGAGGATGTGTGTAAGCACAAGACAGACGGACCTGAACACCCAAGGGTTTAACCAATGTAGCTACTGGTAGAAATTCAGTTCCCATGTCATGTTGAATGGCTTTGATCAACACCCCAAACATCCTTTCCACTGTTTTCATAAACTGTGTGAACACATGAACCACCTCAGATTTTGCTTTAAGAGGAAACACCCAAACAAATCTTGTGTAATCATCAACCAAAGATAAATAATATCTATAACCTTCACCAGATATGCTAGAAGCAGGCCCCCAAACATCCATATGTATTAGTTCAAATGCATGAGAGGTGTGATGTTGCACAGAAGAAAAATGCTTCATATGTGACTTGCCAAGTTTACATTCATCACAAAAACTAATACAAGACTCCTTACAAGTAATATTCAAGCTTCTCAAAACAGTGGTGAGAGCTGTATTACCAGGATGTCCCAATCTACAATGCCACAATCTCCATGTGGACTTATTCTGACTAACAACATCATCAGTCCTAGACTTATTAGCAGTAGTGTGTGTTGCTGCATTCCATGCTGCAACATTATCTGCAACATTAGCAACATATACACTATCTTTATTCCAGTGTGAGCTTGAATTTGAATGAGGCTTCAAGCATCCAAAATCCAGTGTGTATAAGCCATCCTTAAGCACCCCTCTCAATAGAGTCTTGTTGGACTTGAGATCCTTTACAAGGCAACAGTCAGCATAAAAAACAATAACAGCATCATTGTCCTTAAGAAATTGTGATATGCTCATAAGATTTCTAGTAATAGCAGGCACATGCAAGACATTGTTCAACATCAAAGATGAAGCACCATTTACAGGTATGGAAATAGTGCCAGTATGCTCAATAGAAGTGGAAGCACCATTACCAACAACAAGAGCATGCATACCTTGGTAAGGAGTGTTAACTTGCAGATTAGCAAACTGAGATGTTACAAGGTGAGTTGCACCACTATCAACACACCAGGAGGAGTTCTGAGGCTGATAAGAAGTGGAAGAGGTACCAAGGTCCATGTGGTTTGTGAGAGCAATAGGTGCAGGAGCAGGCTGATATGTAGTAGGTGCAGGGGAAAATTGAGGGTAGAGTGGATAGGGAGTAGTGTGAGTGAGATGAGCTTGATACTGAGGAGGTGGTCGATTGTTGGAGAGTTGTGATCTAGGCTGAGTGTTTTCAAGGCCAGTAAAGGACTGATCAAATCGTTTATAGCATTTAGCTGCTACATGATATTTCCTTCCACACAATTGACAGACAACTCTAGGTTTAGGATACACCTTGCCTCTGTTTGTGTTTTTAGCATTTGCACCATGATCTCTAGAAACAAGATGAGCAGAAGGAGTGGATATATTACCTCCAGCAATCTGAACCGAGTGAGAGCTGTGAGACAGTAGCCTTACTTCATAAGCTTGCAATATAGATTGCACTTCTGGCAATGAAGGTATAGTGCCTCTAGTTGTGAGATTGACCACCACAGCATCAAAATCAGCACCCAATCCCCCAAGGATATACAGCACAAGCTCTGTATCAGTGATCATGTGACCAGCATGATGCAATCCATCTGCAATAGACCTCATCTTCAAAATATATGCATCTATGCTCAGATCACCCTTTGTCAAAGTTTGAAGTTGTAGCCTAAGTATCATTGCTTTTGCACCAGATTGTGATTGAAATAAGGACTCAAACACCAGCCACAGCTGAAAAGAATGCTCATATCTACTTACATGTCCAAGCATTGTGTCAGAAACTGAGCTCAACAACCAGCTCAGAAGGAACTGATCTTTCCTCTGCCAAGAGATGGATTCAGAGGTCGATTCAGTTGGAGAAGCAGGTACTGTCGTGCAAAGGAGAACATCCTCAAAGCAGTGAGCACGAACAGAAGCTAACACCTGATTCCTCCAGAATGGATAATTGTCAGTGTCCAACCGAATGGATAGAGTGATGAAACGAGGAAGAGAAGGAGCTGAATTAGATTGATATGCCATGAGTATTTAGATCAGAGAGTAGCGGAAGAGAGGATCGAATCTGATATGTTGGAAGAACACAACAGTTATGCTATGAGCAAAAACGGTTACTAGATGAAGATTTGAAGGAGATATGAAGATGTGAAGAAAATATGAGGAACTCGATGAAGATGACTGAAGAACACAGCAGTTATGCTATGAACAAAAACGGTTACAGGATGAAAATGTGAAGAAAATATGAGGAATTCGATGAGGATGAATGAAGAACAGAAGGTGTGAGAAGAAGAGTAGAATTTGCAAAACCGAAAACAAAATCAAGGAGTAGGCCTCATGATACCATGTTAAATTTGTGTATATTCAACTCAATATGCAATGTGTAGTATGTACAATATATATAGAGGGAGACTCACATTCTAGAGTCTTCCATCTAACTAACTAACAACTATTAGTTAGTGAAAACTACTCTTCTTCTAGAACCTACATTAGTAAGGTATGTGTGTGTGTTGCTGCATTCCATGCTGCAACATTATCTGCAACATTATACTTCAACAATGAGACAGTTTTATTCAAGCTTTAATTAATAAAATTACTATTATTTTTGATGTGAAGCTATTATCCACAAAAGAAAATGGAGACAATCATTATATTATATATATGTTGGTTAATTTGTCTCCATGATGTTTTCAATTCATAATTCTCCCACTCTATTTGATAATCAATAATGATTTAAGAGTCAAAATCAAAACAAAGCAGCTGGTGAAAAAATAAACAAACGATTGTGAAAATATTTTTTTTATTTTGTTTTAATTAAAACATTATTTCCACGCAATATATATTTAGTATAATATTAAAAATATTGATCCATTATATTCTAGGAAAAGAAAATATTAAAAATATGGTGTTATATATATATCTAGTAATTAAATCAAGAAAAAAAAAAGGTGATTTTCAGTTGTTAGGTAGGTATCTTCATATATATCCAACATTGTCTGAATAATTTACACAGCTAATAAGAAGCTGACAAAAGTAGTAGAAATTATGATTAAACCTACTAAACTTTTCATTCTCTTTTTTTAACACCATAATTGAATTGACTGTTTTCCTGTCTCTCTCAGTGTATATTTGGAATGTGAGATTATTGGCTTTGCACTCTGAGCAAGACAATAATTATCATTATTTTTCCCCTGCACACCTAAACTTCATTAAAACTTTCTCTTTTACAATGCTTATCATTCAAATTACTGCTAATTTTTATCAGTAAATAAAATTAACATGCCCTTCAACTGTCGTTTTAATCCATGCAAACATATTATAAATATAATTGGTTTTTCAATATACCCTTTTATAAATGTTAATAATATCTTATTAAAAGATTTTTTTTTTTTTTAAAGATCGAACATATACATTAATTTAAGTATTTAAACAATTTTAAGGGTAAATTAAAAAAAAATGCAAATAAAAATACAAAGTATAAAATGTTATCTAATTTATAAAGAAAATGAAAGGAGTAAAACAAATGAAGCAGAAACGTGGCTTAATAAAATGAGTAAAACGAACAAATGGTTATAGAGATACCAAAAATAATTACTATGTTTTCAGAAACGTGGCTTAATATTCAAATTAATATTTCAATATAGTTTTATCGATATTATAAATTAATTGATAAAATAATATATATACACGCGCACAACATTACTCATGCCTATGTATACTGTGATGCAAATGGTTTTTTTAATGAAATTTACTTTTGTCTGATAAAAAAAAATACCAACTAATTAATTATAATTAATTTAGGGAAACTTAATTAAACTTTAAAATAAAAAATTAACCTCGGGGCATGGGAAAAGGGGATAAACCCTAATTTTGTTACATGGTCACACGCATGGCTGCAATGGTCCCATTTTCCATAACCTTTCTAGAGCCCTCCCTTTTCTTAAGTTCCATAACCTCTCTTTATATATATGCATTATTATAATTAATTAATTATCATAATTATTTTTTAATTAATATATCAAAGTTTTAATGATAGCACTACTACAATAGCCCACGAGAGATGTGGGGTTTATGATGACATCATTATCACGCTTTCATGACGTATGTTTCGTCCTCACAAAGCTATATGATATCCTATAGTGCTATAATTATATACAATATTTAAGCTCATGGCTTTAATCATAATTAAATGGTACTTGATCACCTTTTTATATATTAATCACACTTCTTAATTAATTAATCGTGTTCTTCGAAAAGATGGTACGCCCAAGATCGAACTTGGATTCGAGGTTATATTTTAATTACTAGTATTACTACGTGTACTATTTATTTTAATTATATATTGTCTTTATTAATTATTTTGTGCACTAATCTGGTGCCTGTCACAGGCAGACATAGACTAATTTTGATCAATAGTGAGATATGCTATTAATATAATTGATTTTTTGAGTTCCACTTAAGTCTTAATTTTTTTTTTTATCAATAAAATGTACTCCTAGTCCAATTTTATTATTTCTACTTTCCTTTTTTGGTTGTCAAATTTTATTATGTCCATACCCTTTTTGGAAACAATACTATTCATACTACTTTATCTCCACCCTTCTATCATCACTTATTTATCTACTTTGTCATTCACTTTATTCATAAACAATCATTTATTTATAAATGGACTCCACAATACTCCATCTTCATACCCTCAACTTATCTACTTTATCAATAAACTAATCAATATTCATTAAAATCCGTGCCCGGAGAAGTGGACATAATAAAATTGAACAGAGGGAGTATAATTTTCAATACGTAATTTGAGTACAAGGAATACTCGGTTTATACAAAAAATCAAGAACATTAGAGAACTATTGAGATCAATTTCATCGGAAAAATTTCGAAGCTCCTAGCGCAAAGAACACTCCCGTTTACAGACCTAAACACTTTCCCGGATCCTCCATCCATTCGATCGGCTATTGAGGTTTCGTTCAACTATCAAAATACTCCTAGTTAGATAAATGAAGTATCTTTTTGACTTATTCTCCACATAGACAATTCCAGCTTGACTCGTACACTTCAATATTCATGCCTTGATCTCATCATCATCATCAGGGTTAGTTGATTCAATCATTACTAATTCATGTGTAAATGATGCATTATTAATAAATTGACGTAAACTGCAAATTAAGAATGGCATCCATATTCATACAAATTAATAAAAATGGTGTGAATAAGAATAATCAATAATGAGTGCAAGAAGTGGTCCATCGACCAACAAGTGGAATCTCATTTCCAAAGGCTTCTATTCAATTTCATCTTTCAACCTAAATGTCAGCATCAAATTCGTGGACTCGTAGTCCTTTGAATTTTTGGCTGTCCAAATATTTTTAATTTGTAGCTTTTTTTTTTCCTTCTTATATGTTAGAGGAATCATTTAAAAAAAATAAATGAAACTTTAGCTTTTTCTGCAATAAAACAAAATCTCGCTAAAAGTGCCTTTCGGCTATCTGATTTTGACTAATCACACATCTTCGATTAGTACACTCTCTCATTTTTTTTCCTTAGCTTTTTCTATTTTTAAATGTGATGTTGTCTTATGTAATAGGAATTAATATACAAAAATTAATTAAACCTCTCTATAAGTTCGGACTTTTAGATGAGACATAATTCTTTCATGCATGGTATCAGAGGCATAAGGCTCACGCCCACACGTCGTGCTCCGGACCCGACCGTGTTTCTACTTATAATTTTAAAGACACTTGAGATTCAATTTTTAAACTACTACTATTTAAATAAATTAGTCATGTTGGAAGAGTACTAGCAAGGGAGGAAATTGAGAATTCTCACAGCAAACACTAAAATAATATTGTTTGCATCATTTATAATTGTATGGCTTTAATTTAAATCATTTTTATTAATTATTTATGTACACTCGAATTTGAAATTCTATATCTAGCAAACTTAAACTCATAAACATGCTTTATTTATGAATTTAAATTAAAGTAATTAGAAGCTTCAGAGAAATAGAACATAATTAGACTTTTTTTTTTCTTTCTTTCTGAAATATCTTTGGTAGAGAGAAAGAGAATGTGATGAAAAGGACAGTTGGTGTTAATGGACCAGGCAAAATCTAAGTGGTCTCAGTGTCATGGATTATAAACTAATCTTGTCTATTTGTCGGAATGGTCACACACTCATCCAAAATTATTATTTTCCCACTATTCCTAAACACACATTTCTACCTTATCAACTTTCACATTTTTAGTCCAACTAAAAGCTACATTTTTTTTATTTTTTTTTGTAACATCTAATCTACCCTCTCTTTTTACATTTTCGTTTTTCTATTTTTTTTTCCATATTTTTCTCTTTCAATTCTCAACAACTAAACATATTTCTTAATTAATATGTAAAAAAGTAAATGAGAAGCTTTGGGAAGGTAGGGAGTATAGGTATATATGCAATGAGTCAACTGTTAAGTTTTTTTTTCAAACGAAATTCAATTAAATTTACTAGTAAAGTAGTAATTTAATTCAAAATTTTAAATTATTAGAATTTTGTATCAGATTTCACTTTATAAGAATACAAACCAGTTTGACAAGTAAAGTACCAAGCTTGCTCATGCATTATATAACTTGATATTATTTATTAAATAATTTAAAGTTAGAGTATTTTAATTTTGAAAGTATTATATATCGTGTGTGTGTGTAATTTTTGGCTATTATTTGAAATTAAGAAAATAATGACGTGACGTGTATAAATAATTACTCAATTTGAATATAAATAAAATCATATATAGTATTATTTTTAGATGCTGCCATTTAAGACTTATAATTGTTAAATATTATTTGTATGATGTTACATTTTATGTAATTGATATATTCTATCTGAATATATGAACCAAATTATTAGCATAAGTACTCGTCTATGAGTGGAATCGGGTCACGGATCTTGATTATTATGTAGATAAAATATAAGTTAACGTAACATAGACTCAATACACTATCTTGTGTTTAAAGCATTGTGTCCAAAGTTTTAACGAACAGTCATTTTGTCCATGTTGATCAGAAAAGAAAAAATAGAAGGCCTTCAAATTTCAAGTAATAATGGGGTCAAATTTCATGTTGAAGTATTTGAAGCAACTTTGCTTTAATCATATTCAAACCAAACATGCCCTGCCGAAAGTAGTGCTGATTAATAAACCCTTTACCAATTGATAATTCATGGACTGAATTTATACACGAATTATTTGAAGTATTATCAAGATTTTGAGGTAACAAGCTTAAATTTGAAATTGTATAGTACTACTTATCATCAATAAATGAGAATTACAATATTTCCTCCGTTCCAAAGTTAATAACTACGGAGTATAATTCAATTGACACAAATTTTAAGAAAGTGAAAAGTGGGTTAATGTAAAAAAATAAATATTTTTATTTATAAAAGTTTTT
Organism: Galeopsis tetrahit; assembly: GCA_963675135.1. NCBI lineage: Eukaryota > Viridiplantae > Streptophyta > Magnoliopsida > Lamiales > Lamiaceae > Galeopsis > Galeopsis tetrahit. Next base: position 64,669,722 of record OY776134.1, on the reverse strand, counting down.
ATATTAAGTTTGGAGTATCAATTTTTTTTACTCATTTTGGTCTGATGGATTAATAAACAATTCACACGATGAATAGTGCATGTGTCATTGATTACAGATTACTGCCGTGGACCAATAACTTGGTTCATGTAGTATTTGTTGTTGTCACAGTTAAATCAGATCTCCAAATATATTGTTGAATCAATTTTGAAACTGCTATTTGTTCAAAAAGCCCAAAATCATACTCTGAATTTAGGGCCTTCTTAATGGGCCTAACGTGGATCAGAAATATGAGCCCAATTAATAATTCATTCTAGTTTAATTGGAAAGTGGGCCACTGTGGCCCTGGCTATATACCCCTCCAGCCTTGTTAAATATACTCCCCAGATACATACACCTCCCATTAAATATACAATGTTAGATGTACTCCCCCATTAAATACCTAATATACCCTTTTACATATATTATAAGAATTATAGATACACTCCCCCATTTAAAACTCTAATTCTAAACCTATTTTTTCTCATTTCTTCCTTCCCCTCCCATCAGTCTCCACCACCGCCACCTTCCCCTCTCCCTCGGGACCGCCTTCCCCATCCCCTCTCCCTCGCCAGCGGCGGCAACGCAAGTTTTTTTGTTTTTATTTTTCTGCTCGCGGCTGCCCCCGCCCCCACCCCGCACGGCCCCAGCCGCCGCCCCCACCTCGCACACGGCCCAACCGACGCCGCCACCCCTGCGCGCGGCCCTATCCGCCGCCCCCACCTCGCATACGGCCCAGCCGTCGCGCATTTGATCCATTTTTTTTTCAATATTCGATTGATTTCAATCTCCCAAAAACACTCCGGTCGACGCATTCTTGTTGATCGATCCATTTTTGTCGAAAATTTCAATTTTTTTATTTTTATTTTCTGTCGACTACATCTTGCCGATGAATGTGTGTTTGGTCGACAAATCAATGTCGACCTAAGTGTTTTTGATAGACTCTGATTTGTTGAAAATAATTTTAATTTTTTTTAAGTGTTTTTTAATTTCTTAATTTATTTGAGGGTAGTTGCCGGAGGGGTGGCTGACGTCGACGACGGCGGAATTGGGGGAGGCTCTTTTCTTAGGGTTAGGATTAGGGTGTGTATTTATGATGTATTTTACTAAAAGGGTAAATTTGGTATTTTATACTAATATTAAATTAATAAATGAAAAGGGGGAGTATACTTAACAAAGCTAGAGGGGTATATAGTCAGGGCCTATGTTTAATGTCTTCACTTCCAAAATTTTGAGAAAAGCTAGTGGATCAAAATTTCACACTCAAAACTGCAAAATTTATGAGATGAATTAAAACTTTATGTTGAATTTATTACTCCATCCGTCCAATTATATTGGCGATTAAATTATTTGTAAAAGTAAATTAAACAATTAAAAAAGTTCTACCATAACCCTATTTAAAGTGTTAATTCTTTTTTTACTTAATGCATATGGTTATATAATTGATGTATATCTTTCTTATTTCTATTTCTAAATCTTCTCTCTTATTCGTGGCCGTGGCACCCAGTTTTTCTCCATTTTATTTTCTAATTTTTTCCTAAATTAATTTGATTGTTGAATCGGTCAGCGATTAATATATATAAATGATGTCGGTGTTGATGAATAAAAACAAATAAAATGATGATATTGAAGAAGCAAATAATACAATGTGGTCCGGATTCTACAAATGTGTAGTGTAGGTAGGCTGTCAAAACAAACCTTTGATGGGTGTGGTGTGGTTACGTCGATCTCTAAATTAATGATCCATGTCTTGTAATTATCATTCATCAAATCATTTAGACTACTTCTTCCACGTCAGATATACACACGTGTTATGTTAGTTTTATTTCATAATTTTATTTTAGTTTTTGTGTAATTACAATTTTAATAAATACCGATTAATTTATGTATAATTAAGTAAATAGGTTGGGCGATATAATTGCTTATTTTAGTACCCGTTTATATATAAAGTGAATAACAATTTGAGGAACAAGTGATAATTAGAGGAGGTTGATTAAGTTGATTGAGGAGAATTGTTTTAGAAAATGGAATGAAAATAATGAAATTAAACAAAAAAAAAAAAAAGTGGGAGGAAAATATTTATTTTCGTATCAATGCAATGGGCTGTTTTTTTTTTTTTTTTTTTCCAGTCAAATAAATTTATTAGCACATTGGGTATTAAGTATACCTCAAAATGTTTAGTAGTTTAAGAATCTATATAAACAAAGTCTAGCTAGGGTTGATAAGCCAAACTAAAATTACAGCAAAATGGATATTTAACGACCACTTAGTTCCATATTCTCTTAAGCTCGTCAATGAACTTTTTCATTAAAAATAATACTCCCTCTGTTTTGAGATGACTTTTACGATTTGATCGACATACTTTTAAAAAAAAAAAGAATTAAGTGGTTGATGATATAAATTAAATGAAGGGTATTTTAGGTGATTTAATAAGGTGTAAAATGAATTTGGTGAGGTGTAAAGTAAAATGTAGTTGAAAAAAGAGTGACAATATATTTTGAAAATAAAATAATATATATTGAGATGATATTAATTTTATGGGGTATTTCCATATTGAAAATATGCAAATAATCTTGGGACGTTCCAATCAAGAAAGTGTGCAACGAAACGGGAAGTAGGTAATTTGAAGATCGTGATTGAGACTTTGAAAATTTAACGACCACTCAGGCCTTTGTTTCTTTATCAGATTGTAAAATTGTACGGGTTGAGTACCCCAGTAATACAAACTTTACCGATTCAAAAAAAAAAAAAAAAGATTGAGACTTTGAAAATTCTATTCTTTCATAAGGATAAATTCGGGGAATTATGGAAATTAAGGAATTGCATGATCAATCCAACATCGAGTCAATGCAGTAAAGATTCTTTGTGCTTGCTATAATATTGTTGCAGTAATTAATTCAAATTCATGAATGCCAATTAAGAAACAACCCCACCCCACCCCACAATTAGAAAAATAAAATAAAAATCACCGTAACATAATTAATTAATAAGATCATCCGAATTAAATTCAGGGTTTATAATTATAAACAATGTGAATTTCAGTACATAAAGATTGTTGAAAAAGATAATATGATCATGAATGCTCAACATAATTAATCAGCAAGCCTTTTTATTTTCAAATTAAATGAACTGCAATGCGCTGAGAAACTCAATTAAATCAAACTATTTGATACAAGATTCAAATGTGTTAATTTAGAAATCTATCACCGTGAAATCAGTTATCTTCAGTTAGTTGTCGTGAATTATGAAACAAAAAAAAAAAAAAATTGCTGATCAGCAACAAATAGCTAGCTAGGCCAGTTTGAAATTTGAACCCTAATATATCTCTAGCTAGAACTTTCTGCTTTCAAGTCTTGCAATTATCTTATTTAACTAAATTAGGGAAAATATCAATTTTGGTCACCCAGTTTTACCTCTTTTCATATTTGGTCACCCACATTTAGTCACTATCAAAATTAGTCACTCACTTATTATATTCTATCAAAATTGATAATTCCGTTAGTCAATCTGTCATTGACTAACGGAGAACATTGACTAACGGAGAAAGAGTTTTGAGCTCAAAATTTTCAAAACGTTAAAAACTTCTGATGCATCTTCTAGAAAATGAAACAAACGCAGTAACAAATGTGGAACCTACATTGAAGAATCTTAGTCAATCACAAAAATTATACATTATTTCTTATTTCAATTTAAGTTTTAAGTTTTTTTATGACAAAATTATTTTATTATATTTATCTTATAGATAAGGAATTCTCATTATATTTAACCGATAGGTCAAAAGGAATTTTCATGCATCTTTTAGAAGGAATTTTCATTATATTTATCATTGATCAGAAAGAATTCTCATACATCAAAATTCAATCAACTTGCTGGATTCATTTGTTGTTGGTTTACTTTCTAGAACGTGATTCAATCAACTTGCTGATACTTAAACTCAATTATGAATTCATTTCTGGTACTTAAACTCAATTATGAATTCATTTGTTGTTGGTTTACTTTTTATTTTACAGGAAATGAGAAATTCAAGAGATAGAATGAAACTTTGTACTCTGGTTTTTTTTGAACAATTGTACTCTGTTTTTCAATTATGAAAACATTTGAAATTAATTGAAATAAATTTATATCTCCTGTTTCTCATTTCCTAATTATCTATAAAATAAAAAGTAAACCACTGGAATTGAAGATGCATCAGAATTCCTTCTGACCTATTATAAATATTTTTGCGTTTTGAAAAATTTCACGGCTTAAAACTCTTTCTCCGTTAGTCAATGACAGATTGACCAACAGAGTGATCAATTTTGATAGAAAATAATAACTGGGTGACCAATTTTGATAGTGACTAAATGTGAGTGACCAAATATGAAAAGAGGTAAAATTGAGTGACCAAAATTGATATTTTCCCACTAAATTACGTATATAATGGCATGTTGACAAAGAGACCATAAGTGATTAAAATATGAAGTGAAATAATTAGGGAAAAGGGTCTAATTCACTCCGACTTCAATTGGGTCATCCGTTGAGATAAGCAGTGAAATTGATCCCTGAATTAGTCGATTCTTGATTTGTGCGGGGGAACTTCAAAAAAAGTAGTGGGTAAGAGGGGAGATAGCTAGGGTTCAAATCAACTTTAGTACAGAAAGGGACATATAGTCATACGGTCAAAGAAACATGGCCTTCAATGGAAATAAAGCAGTTTTAATACAGCTTCAAATAATTGTCCTACCCATTGCCCCTTAAGCTTGGGTTGGGGACACCTACCTAGATGCCTAAACTAATGTACATATACATACATATATATGTACGTGTTATTATTATGTATGCAATATTAATAGCATTAATCTTGAATGATAATATTTATATTTTTTCTAATTTAGGCTTGCCCTTTGCCTTAATTTCAAATAAATCAGCCAGCTAGATCTCTAATTAATCTACATATTGACTATTGTCCGAAGATGTACATTACTCATCAACTCTTGCAAGAATTGATGCCTAATTTACTTCATTGGAGAAGATGATTCTTAATTATTTATTTATTCATTTGTTTAATAAATTGAGATAATTCGAGAGGTGGACAAAAGAATAATTCACCTTACTAATATACAACTGATTATTTTTAATCACATGTATAAAAATAGATTGATTACAAATTGAAGTCCCTATTTAAATTTGATTATTTAATAAGGATGTTTCGATCTCCGCCACATCTAGGTTATGGGTGGGTGGCTATATCCTCACCTGCTCCCACGTGAGTTCTCACATCATAGGCCTCGTCAACATTTCAAGTAGTTGATAAAGACCCAAAATAAAGCCATAGAGAAGTATACATATATATTGACATGACTTTGTTTTAGTTAATCCCACCATCTAGGCTAGAGACATGCCCAAAAGGTTTCGAAACGCGAGTTTTCGATTCTGAACCGGAACCGAAATCGTTAACATTGAAACCAGGACAAAATTGTAACAAAATTAATCCGTGAATGTTAAGGTTGATCAATTTTGATTTCACATATCCGGAAAAAAGAACCGCCCGATTTCCAAATTTGAACGGAGGATTTCAATCCATTTTTTATTTAATTTATAAATGAACGAGATTTGATCTGGAATAGCCTTTGAAAAATCAAGGGACGATATTTAGTGTCCGTTTGAACCAAAACTAACGGGTTGGTACATCCATCGTTTTTTTTTTAAATTATGAAATCCGATTGGTCCAAATTGATCACAAAAAAAAGAGAGAGAAAAAATCGAGAACAATTCATTTTAAAATCAAAACCGGTATATATACACTTGTAGCTGGTTCGGTTACGGTTGCACATTATTGGAACCTAAAGTGAGTGTTTTCGAACTGTATATATGGAACCTCTCTACTCCCACTTTCCCTCCATCACCATCACTAGAGTTGCCTATTGCTAAGTGCCATTTTCCCTCTTCTTCATTTTAATGAGTATTATGCACAGTTTACCCACGTTCTTGCCCTAACTTTCAATACACAAATCAATCAAGTAGTACACTTTTTCTCTCTACCTTTACTACTCTTCATCACTAATTCCAGTGCACAAATTAACAATCCATCCATTTACAATCCCCAAATTAAAACACAATGTTTCCTTACACTGAAGATGATCATAACCCTCTTGAATCCACCTTATTCAAAAAGCTATCTTTTCATGATCAACAAATTCAAAACCCTATTCATGACTCTCCGTTCTTCTCCAACTTCCCTAGTCCTCTTTTCGACGAAAACGAACTCCCCTCGTTCGTATTCCCTCAGTACTCTCCACCCTCCGACCATCACTTCACTCAGACGACTAATGCGTCTGCATCACAACTTCCAATTATCTCGAAGGGCCCCCCGAGGAAAAGGACCGGGAAGAAAGATAGGCACAGCAAGATTTGCACAGCTCAGGGGGTTCGAGATAGACGAATGAGGTTGTCACTACAAGTTGCTCGAAAGTTTTTCGATCTTCAAGACATGTTAGGGTATGATAAAGCCAGCAAGACTATAGAGTGGCTCTTTTGTAAATCCAATAAGGCCATCAAGGACCTCACAAAGGCAGCAAATCCAAACCCTAATACGGAATCCGAATGCGAAGAAGTCGTATCTGGAATCGAGGAGTGTCATGAGGTGATGATCAGTACTGATGATGCAAACCCTAAAAAGAAGAAATTAGCGAGGGATTTAGCGAGGGAAAGGGCCAGGTGCAGAACAAGGGAGAAAAAAATGATGAGCAAATTAGGGTTTAATTCAATTTCAATTGGGCATTATTCCCCTGCAGATGAGGGCACTATTGAAAAACTTCTGCAGGGAATTAATCAACCAGCTGATCCCAGTACTAATAATTTTTTGGTCAAGGGTATTTTTGGAAATTGGGAAGATGATCAAGTGATGAACAGTACTGATACTAGAATTGTCACAAATCCATTAGTCTCACTGCAGAAGCCTGCAGCAGGTAATTCCACCTCGGATTTCACATTCTTTCATCCACATATATGATCGATTGATGTTGCATTTCTTTAATTTCTACATTAATTCATCAGCCCAGTTTGTGTAATTAATTGATTGATCATGTTGATTTGAATTTTCTTGCATGTATTATTAAATAATTAAGTAGTGGTATGATTCTATTGTACCTATGTGTGTCAAACCACAATTTATAACATGTTGAATATTATCTAGATCTGCAATTTGATTTATAATTTCTCTCATGTGAGTACTTTTGGAGTTTAATTTAGCTAAGAAAATTTAAAAAAGAACATATATACATTGTTGTGAGATTATTGGGATAAACCCCATAAGTCTATCTAAAATTTGTAGCATTCTTTGAAGATAAAGATAAAGCAAAAGATATGTCCAATCTTAGCAGAAAAAAACAAACAAATAATTTGACCTAATGTGAAAGCACATTTTTCAACCTAGAAAATTACCTCTGATGATGACATGCATTTTCTTGATCAAGATAAAATTGGTAATGCTGAATTTTGAAATGTCTAGCATAGCTTTCCTGGATATCAGTTTGCCCCCAGCCATTTATGTGTAAAAAAACTCCAATTTTATAAGGTTTTTAGGCAGTGTATATACATGTTTATAAACTATATATATATTACCAATAAAGTCCAGTGATTAATTCAGTGAACAACCAACATTCAGTTGTACTTACAGCAAATTGTATATATGGTTGTTATTATAAATAGATTGGTTGCAGTTGAACCAATGGAATAAACATACATTTATTTGTATTTAAATTTCATCAATCTTTATAGATATATCCATTAATTTTGTGACTGACCCTCTTTAATTTATTGGAAACTAAATAGATATTATATTGATTAATCTTATATGTTAGCCATTAATTTACAGAGATTAGACTATAGTTGTGTCATCTTTCTTATTTAGTTTCACAAAAGATATATAGTTCCTTCAATGTACGTAGTAGACCTCTCTTTTGTTTTTAAGTTCTTCTGATTTTTCCTGGTAATTTCCAGATATGAAATCTATAAGATTGTTTTAAAAACATGAAATTTTTTGACCATTTGATTAGATTTAAGGCTGTATTTTAATTGAATTTTGGAGTTAAAAGATAAGCTATGTGGTAGAGTCTGCAGGTTCATCGGAGGGGGAATACTCAGTATGAGATCATACTTCAGTTTTAATTAGTATTGCACTTTGTGTTTCACTTTTTAGTTTATTGATATGTGTCATGCTTAAAAAAAATGATCAAAGTCTCATAATAATGAGGGCAACACATATGTGTTAAAGTGAAATATCATGTGAAACAGATAAATTGATTTAGAAAAACTCAGTAGCTAGGCAGCTAGCTAGTTTCGTAATAACTTGTAGGAACCTGTGCCCTAAAATGGTAGTTTAGATTAGTCCCAAATTATCAACCCTATGAAATATGATTGAGACCAAAACTGCAATAATGCCCTTACTTTTATTGAGTCAAATTTGACTACTATACATTCAGGAGCATGACACTAATTTTCTCTAGCTATTTTATACGCACTTTTTTAAAACATTTTACAAGTTTTAATTAGTCACAATTGGAAAAAATAAGCCCGGCGGGGCTCGAATATGTAACATTTTAACTGATTTTCCAGCTATAATTTCTATAGTTGAAGTAGTACTTATTATTTTATTGGCATTCTTCCTTCATGTTTAGTAGAATAGAAAATAATTTATTAAATAAGAAAGAAATATTAGTACCACTTTTATGCGATGATCGTTCGGCAACTATCAAAAGCTTACATTTAATAATTAAATTAAAACAGAAGTAATGCATATCGTTCTCCAAATCATTCTAAATAATAAACCTTAATAAATGGCCATAAGTAATGTGTTGGTGCAATAGGTGAATTCTTTATTTCAATACATACTCCCAATAATTTTGAACGGTGTGGCAATTAAAGAATTACATATTTCAAAAAAAGGGGAGTACAGTATGTTGTTCAAGTTATTATGGAGTAATATTGAAGATTTTAATCATCCATGGCCCTCAGCGTTTTAATGTTACAACTGCAAGTGTATGCTCATATTCAATTATTTCAATCGAAAAAAATGGCTATCCAGATTGATTAAAAAATAAAATAAAAAATGTAATTTTATCGTAATACTCAGTTAGGGGTATGTTCAACCTTTTTATCAGATTAGGAATATTCAGAATCTGTGAATGTTTAGTGCAGTCCTATTTCATTTACTATTATTATTATTTTCACAATTACTCACTTGAGCTTAAGTTTAATTTGGAATGCGGTTAAGTAGTGTGTGACAGTGTGAGTCCACAATTTTAAATCCAAGAATGTTGAAGTCTTTGTATCATTGTATGTATCAATTACATTGTACCAAAAAACTATTTTACCAAAAACTTCCATGTACATTTATACAATATTTACCAACTTGTTAGCAAAAAGTGATCAATATCAATTACGTTTTGTAACTTATATATATATATATATAGGGTGGATACACTAATTTCTTTTTCTTTATACTTTATCAAGGGCGTTCAACTTCAATCCTTCGATGTCCAATTTTAATTTCATTCAAAATCAACTGAAAATTGATAAAGTAATAAAAAAACTGATTTATAGTATTAAATTCACGCTAAGTTAAAGAACATAATTAGTACTTCGATCCCAACAATATTAATGCTTAATTTCAACAATCATTAAATAAAGAGTATTTTAAAAAAATGTTAATGTAAAAGAAAAGTGATCAACTATAATTTGAGATTTTTTTTTAAAAAAGTAGTGGTTGACTATTTTCTTTTAGAACGAGGAAGTAAATTGCAATTTTTTTTTTTAATATTTAATTTATATTTGTAATAGATGTTGTGAATAAATGAAAAAGAAATGTTGGGAGAAAAGAATACCGCAGTAGACGAATATTCTATTTTTCCGACAACGCAGTGCTGCAATGATTTTAATTTGTAAGTGGCACCAGAGTAAATGCACTCTTACTACAACTGCAAACCAGTCAAAAAGTAACCTTAAAATTCACTGTGAATTTTTCCAGTATATTTAAAAATACAATGAAAGGAAAATAAAGAAAATATTTGAGCTCCAAATGGGCCATTATAATGCCTCTTTTAAAGGGTGAGTAATTTAAACGTGAGATTTTCTAAGTTTTAAATTTAGTGAAATGAATCTAGCTATTAAAAGAGACCATGACAAAAGAAAATGCAGAGAAATTAGCCGATAAGATTGTAATATTATAAAATTAAAATTTATGTTTCAATCTTTATCGGAAAAAAATCCACCTATAGAAGAGAAATTTTCACTATTATCAATGATTATTGCATACAAAAAGAGCTGTGAAAAAAAAAAAAACAGAAACCTCTTAGATCTTATCCTTTGTGTCATTTTTGATCATGTTTCACTGTCTAGATCTTTAATATGTATCGTCATGATTATTATTGAACATTGATTATTTTTTTACTTTACGCGTGTCAACGATCTGCCTCGACCTCCACTAACACTAAATTAAATTTCTCACAAATTCTAAGATGATCATTTTTAATGCAAGAAAAAGAGTTTAACTTGTACAGTAATATAATTAAAATTAATCAATTGTAATAGAAGTATTAGTTCATGCATTTTATTGGACAAGAAAGGTTTTCGACCACATGCATAATTATCCAGAAAGTAAGAGTTTCTCAATTATTGTAGCAAATGTAAGGTAACAAATATTTTCGACCTTAGTTCCTACTGTGCATCATCTAGTGATACATTATGCTTTCAGGGTCGTTTTCATTTTGACTGGTCAAAATATATCCTCTTACCAATTAATTAGCGAATGCGTACGACACTTCAATGATATTGACTATTGAGTCAAGATATTGGAGGAAGATTTAATATATATATATATATATATATATATATATATATATATATATGTTTTTGATATAAAATTAGACGTTGGATTTTTTTATGAAACTCTTTATTTTTTTTATGAAACTGATCATCATATGTAAAATATTTAGACATATAATTAAAATGTATAAATAATTTATGCATATAGTAAGTTATATAGTTCTAAATCATTATTCTATCTATCTTTTATATAGTTGATGTGATATACATATGAAAATCATTATTCAAAGTGTAGCAACTACATCCACTCTCATAATTGATGTGATATATACATATGAAAATTATATTATTTTATATGTGAACTAAAGACAAATTAAGCTAGTCAATTCAGGATTGTGTTATACTCTGTATATCGACTAGTGCTGGCTATTTTTTTTTTTGGGGAGGAATTAGAGCTAGCTAGTTTTGATTGATATAATTTTAGACGAATTTGTATCCAATTTTTTATACATATATTTGTACATGATTAGAAACTCATTTTTAATCAAAACTTGAATATTATTTTTGTAAAGAAAAAAATAATTATTAATTTATTTATTTTAGTTTGTTATGATAGTAATATTTTAACAATTTTGACAAGGCTTCGTCTCTTCTGAATCGAAATAGAACGAAAGTCAATTTGTTTCAATTAATAGAATGAGATTATTGGCAATTTTACGATTAAATTATTTGATAAATATAAAATTATAACGTTGAGAAACACTTATATGAATCTGAAACTTTTATCTACGTTTTTATAGTAATGTTTATTGGGCCCCCAATACAAAATTTCTGGCTCCGTCACTGGTCAAAACTATATATTCTCACTGAATAATTAATTAAGGATATACTCATTGCATCCCAGTATAAGTTTCTCACTTTCCTTTTATGGATGTTCCACAATAAGTTTTTCATTTCATTTTTTCCCATTTTTATCATATAATTTTATCTCTCCCAATCATACTTTATCTATTATTTTATTCTACTTAATCTCATACTCAAATACGGAGTATTATTTTCCCTCACACCATCACATCACTTGTACTACACCTATTATTTAATCATATTTCTTAATCAAAATAATCAAAAGAAATAGAAAACTTATAGCGGGACGGAGGGGGTATTAATTGACTTTTAATGACAAAAAAATTGTTATTACTGTATAATTTTCTAGCTAAAAGTTTTTATTGACATAAATAAATTAATAAATAGTGGTAGAACCTATCATTAAAGTCAATTATAATAAGAGAATTTTGTGATTAAAATTCAATTTTTTTGGTAGTGATTATATATTGGAGTATTATTTTTATGAAAACTGATGTACACTGAATTTGGACAGTGAATTCTGAATCAACTTTAAATATGTAGGGTATTGGCAGGGAATGTGAGGACCATATATAATGCCAAAAACACATATATACAAAATTCAAAAGCTTGAAAAAGATCTCCTACCCATAATTTTTACTTCTTGCATGTGACCCCCATTCCCCAATCTTAATTTGATTCAACAACTTCACCCTCCGTAGTGTTTTCTTTCTCTCTCTCTCTCTCTTTTGGTTGGGTGGATTTGTAATTTTGTATTGTATACATGTATCATGTATGTTCATCACAATTTTTTTTTACAATGAGCTAGGAAATAGAAATTTTCATAAATGTATATATATGAATTACATGAGAAACTTATAAGTAGGAAAGCATGTATGTATATATATATATATATATAGGTTCGAATAAATTATTATGCATGCTGGATTGATTTAGGGGGCGAGCTTCGTTCAATATTATTCTCAAATAGTAAGTGTGGTGCTAATTATTTATTCACTTTTACCATATATACTTCGTATAATTATGACATTTATAAAAAAAAAACCTTATCTTCTCTCCTATTAGGGTGGCAATTTTCGATACGACACTATAACACGATACGAATCTGACACGAAAATTGCGGATTAGTGTTTGGCTTTATCGGGTTCGTGTCGTTATCGGGTCGACCTGATAACGACACGAAAATTTCGTGTCGGATTCGTGTCAACCCGTTAAACACGATTAAATTAACAAGTAACCCATTAACCTGTTATTTACCTGATATGACACGACACAATAATGACACGTATCTGATAATAACACGATAATTTTTTATATTTATATAAATATATTATTTTTTATATATTTAATACAATTTTAAATTAATTTATTTTCTTATCGTGTTACGTGTCGTTATCGTGTCGTGTCACGTCGACACGAAAATTATCGTGTTAACACGAAAAATTATCGTGTTCGTGTCGACATAGATCCTTATCGTGTCGTGTTCGTGTTTGGTCTTAACGTGTCGTGTCACTATCGTATCGACACGAAACATGATACGATAACACGATTTTTCAGCTCTATCTCCTATAATCATTTCTCATCTATCATTTCACCATATATTACAACTTACAAGCACTAAATCATTGTTTCATGATTCTCAGCGATATATCTCCGTTTGATAAATATGTTAGAGACATTTACCATCAAACTGATTAGGTGAATGAAGGAATGAGTTTAAGAAATCACCTGTGCAGAGATGAGGGTGTTCCTAATGTGGACAGTCATGTGAGGGATAAGAGAAGTGCAAATTAGGAATTAAGTCTATTAAAATAATCCTTAAATTCAGCGATTTTGTCGGGGGAGAGAGATATAGGGGTCGCATGCGCATGCAGGTTTTAGGACAATCAAACCCGTTCTATGTGAACTGACCACAGTATCTACGTACCTTACCTACGACTACTAACTCTGTATATATGACTATGCCTACATTTATACATGTATACACCACTTTCTTTTTGTACTTCCATCATACCAAAACAAGAATACTTTTTCATTATATCTTACTCATTCCATTCCGTGAGAGAGGTACCTTAGAGTTGATAGAGTTGATGTGATTGAGAGAGAAAAATATAATAAAATGTGAAAGAGAGTAGTTTTTAAAAAAAGGTATGGGTAGCTTCATTGGAACGAACGAAAGAAAAAATTAGGTAGTTTTCACTGAGACTGATGAATTATTTATCTTTCTCAATCAATTCTAGATTACTTCGTTCGTCTCAATTAAAATTTCTCAACTTTTATTTTTTTGCCTATTTCGATAAGAACTTTTCCTTCGTTTTTTTGGGTAAACTAACATTTCTTGCATTTTATTATATTAGTTTATCTCTCAATCACGTCACTTCTTCTATTATTTATATCTATTTATTGTATCATATTTTTTAATCTCTGAAGTTCATGAAAAGCTTTCAATGGACAACCAGTAGTATTAGATACTCCATCCGTTCCTAAAAAGCTTGCATTTCATGGAACGAAGTTTAAGAAAAAAGTGTAATAATTAGAGTTTTGAGGGTAATTTTATAAACTTTTATATATAAAGTAAATAAAATAGTTTGATTAAATGTATGATTAGCACTAAAAGATATTGCATGAAGGGTTAATATGTACATATTGTGAGAGTGGATATGCAAACTTTTCAGAGACGGGAGGTAGTAGAATCTCCCGTTGGCCCACAACTACTCTTCCTCGAGGTTTATAGCAGTTGAAATATGGAGGTGTTGCGTGCAGGGTGAAACACAAGTACTGCTGCTACCTAGGTTCCTTCGAATACGTACTGCTGACTGCTGCATGTCCTTGATCTACTCTACTCACCTCCATATTTGGTAGTATTTTCTTTTAATATTTTTTACAAAAAGTTCACCATTTTGTACAGTCGCTAAATATATCTTTGATACGTCAAGAAAGATATGGTTATCATTATAAGGCCTTTTTTTTCCCATGCTATAGACATGTAAATAGACCACCGTATTTGGACTTGTACTAGCCCTAAAAATTCATTGGATTAGACACTCAATTATAAGGCCACCGTTATTTTAAACCTCAAATTAATTTAGTACACCCACTCGATCAACACACCCCGTCGTCTGATTAGCACACCCCTCATGAAAGAATCAAAACTACCATGAAAATAACATTAACGTGATGTTTACATTGAATTTTAATTTTAGGTGATTTTAAAAATCAATTTTTAAAATTCTACATATTTGAAATCCTGAATAATAGTATAAAGATTATAATAGGTGATTTTAAGTGTTTTTTAAATTGCAAAGTAAAATAAATGTAAGATCTCAAAACTCAACCTAATTTTTAAACCCCAAAATTAACATCACCTAAGCGAGTAAAACTTCAGAACAAAGATAAAAGACATAATTCCCATCAGTATGTGGACTACATCTTAAAAAGTGAAAATGACTCAAGCGTGCCTCAAAAGAAAAAAAAAAAAAAAAAATATATATATATATATATACATTGGAGGTAAATAATTAATTAATCCTTAAAAGAATATCGCAAATAATTAAGTCGTACGACATAGTATTAGCAAATTTTAACTAACAGAGACCAAAAAAAGTAATAACCAAGAAGATACAAGGAAAGAGAGTTTAAACGTGTAGGAACTCAGGCTTATCGAATACAGAATATTTACATACAAACAAACTCAAACACAAAACAAAAAAAAGACTGAAAATATAAGATCGTAGCAAGTGCAAGCTATCATCCATAGCAGCAATATACCAATGACTGACGAAAATCAAATTTCTCTGTAAGCACGATATGAAATGATACATGGGTAAGGTAGTTCTTAGTTCTTACCACATTGATATCGGATAGATTTTCCCGATGGAACAGAAGAGCGAGCTAATGATGATGGCTTAAATCCTCCGACTAATAACTTTGATGCAGTTGAAGCACTTATTTTTCTCCTCTTAGCTTCAAGCTCCAAACGTCTTCTATCAGATACAGAAGTAGATGATCCAGAGAAAATTGAAGCTGATTGAATTAATGCTCTCTTCTCTTTCCTGTTCTTCTCAAACTTCTTAGCAAATTTAACCCGTGAAGCAGAAGTAGCATCCTCTTCAGAAACTGGGAGAAGTCTTATCCCAAATCCCGATTTCCTAGAACTAGCTTCTTCTTCAGCTACTCTTTTCTTCTGATCCCTAAGCCTTGCCCTCAATGATTTGTTCAATGCATAATCATCTGAATGCCTCGAATCTGAAATTTTCTGAAGGCGCACAAGTATTGGCTCGGCTTCTTTTTTCTTTTTCAGATCACCTTCCTGGTGTTCGAGCAGTTTAAAGGGATCCACTAGCTTATTTTTATCTGTGGGGGGAGGGGGGGGTTAGGTTTAGAATGTCTTCAATTATTCAAATCTCATTTGAATATTTAACGAATATACTCACCCTCGTCAACTGGGAGCACTAATGTTTCAGCATCTTCAGCATCATATTCCTCGATCTTTTTCCGGGCTCCGCTAATAACCAGATACGCACAATTTTGTGGGTCGGTTTGAATAACAATCTCATGTTGGCAGCATGCAGACTTCATTGTAAAGTTCCATATCTGGGAGAAAATATAAATGATTTATAACCAGCAGTAGTCCTAAGATAAGAGCAAGTTCGGTATTCAGTTTAAAGCAATAGAATACCTTCGTAGAGTAATAATTGCCCACTTGCTTTTTCTCTGCATTGAACCGTACACCTTTTGCAATCATGGACTCACATCCACCACACCAGATATTATATGGCATCTCGAACCTGTAAAATGGAAGCATGCAATAAATAAAGAGTAACATAAAGTTTCAAAGTATAAAGATCGAATAAGCTTGTACAATAACAACATTACAGTTATAGGATATCATGACTTCGGTTTCTCACCCCTATCAACCATGAGAATCCGAAACTCTGTTATGGAAAGCAGAATGCAGGGTATGACCAACCATATATTTATACTCTCTCTTTCGCAAAGAATTTTCAAAAAGGAATATGAATAATATAATTGGGATACCAGGAGTGTCATATTATTCAGTATAGCTCTTCACGTTAAAACTATCTGTAAAAGTTTTATTTGGACAGAAGTTGTTAAACAATGTTAAATGTGGCCTCCAAATTGAGCCAGTCCATTTGGTTGTGTTCACCAGCATTAAAACATTCATTAGTCACTTGAACAGCAGGCAGAAAATTAGGAATAAATGTATCAAATCCCAATCTCAACATCAATTTCCCATCACTAACAATAAATCAAAGGAATATGCTGTTCTGTTTTGATATCAAAGATAATATTGATAGTACAGTATAGACTAATAGGCTTTGGTTTGGTACCTTATGATCAAGATGCCTTGATCTATTTTTCTTGCTCTCTCCCTTAAAGCATGTTGACCATTGAACTTGTTCAATCCACCCTGTATATGAAAGCAATATAAGGTTCTTAACATGTACATAAAATAATTGGTGAATAGCAATGCCTGTTATAAAGTTAAAACTGAAGCATACCTTCTTTGGCTCCCATTCTGGCGGGTAGTAGAAGTTATCGGCTCGAGCTGCAGCAAGAGTCGACTACAGATACCAAACAAGGACATTTAGTCACTTCAAAAAAATTATCTTTTCAAGGAAACAAAAACATAAAGCACAAATAAATAAAGTAAAAGAATGTAAATCGTTATTGTGGTGAATTACTAAAAATTAAAACAGTATAAAAAACACAATATATTGAAAACACTAATCTATAATAATGAGTATACAATTCTGCACCTGAGAATTTAATAGAAGCAAAATCGAATTTCTTGGGCCTATAAAGATTATTTATCAACAATTTCAACCTAACTACAAAAAAGAAAAATTATTTTCCCCATGAGCATACCAAATTGAGGCCAAAAATTCATTAACGCGTATTATTCCAAGACCTAACCTAACTCGAAGAACATAAAAGGCGATTAAGAACGGAAGCTGTTTACGCACAATAAATCGCATGTCTCAATAAATCAAGCAATCTATGTTTCAATAAATCAAATAACCTATGTTTCACATAACATAATTGATTTATTTATTTTCAGTTTGCACATCATAACATCGATTAAATTCATGAACTAATCACAACAATCGTAGCTCCAACCCTAACCCCTAAAATCATATGACTGATAAAAGAAGCAAAGAAATAACACACCATTCTGATATTCGGTTATCTTCGGCGGCGGAGTTCGATGATTTTCTGTTTAGCTCTTAACGACTTTAACGTGTGATTGATCTCGATGGAGCTCTGAATCAAAACTGTCAAATATTCTGCCCTCTTTTTTCTACCTTATATTTTGTCCAGATATTTATATATGAGGCTTAAGTTCGGGTTACGACGTCGGTTAATGATATGGATCGAGCAGTAGGTCCATTGCTCGCTAACGGATACTGGGCTGTCCAATGTTGGCAACAATTTTAAAAAATATAGGCGTATATTATTTGCCCCTCCAATAATGTTAGATGCACTCCAAGATACTGTATATGTATTCTCCCTCCAACTCCCCTATAATTACCTATAATATATTTTTCTCACTAAAATACTTTTTGATAAATATACTCCATTGATAAATCTTAATTTCCTTATTTTTCTTTTCCACCTTTTTCTATCTTACCACCTCATCAGATCAAAGTCGTTCCTTCTTTCATTTTTTTTCTCTTCTGCAACTGCAACTCCTCCCACCAAGTAGTCCCGCTCCTTCCTTGTCCAGCGACATCGTCGCTGGACGTCGCTGCCTCCTCCTCCCACGGAACAAACATGTTTGATTTTTTTTTTTCAATAATAATTGGTCGACAATTAACACTATTGTCGACAATAGTATATATTTTCAATAAACTATTGTCGAAAATTTTAAACATTAAAAAAAAATTATTTCGACAAAATGTTGTCGACAAGAGTGTTTTTTGTCGA
The DNA here is from genome assembly GCA_963675135.1 of Galeopsis tetrahit. Classification (NCBI taxonomy): domain Eukaryota; kingdom Viridiplantae; phylum Streptophyta; class Magnoliopsida; order Lamiales; family Lamiaceae; genus Galeopsis; species Galeopsis tetrahit. The sequence goes on along the minus strand of OY776134.1, from coordinate 64,651,089 downwards.
AAATATGTCACATTTAAAATATGTCATATTTTAGGATTTTTTAAAGTAAACTGTTAGTCTGTTAAGGTGTCTACATTGGCGTCGAAAGAGGTGGCGACTATTGCTGAAATTAGAGTTAGAGTTAGAATTAGTGTTTAAATTTTGAAGGGAGTGTATCTATTAGGGAATATTTTATTAAAATGATAAATTAAATATTTTATATGTATATTTAATTAATAAATAAAGGGGTGCATCTAACATTGTTGGAGGACAAATAACTCACGCCAAAAATATACCATCTGGCCCATACAGTAAGGACTTATATTTACTAAAAATAATGTTCTTAGCCCTTAAAAAAAAATATAGTATTGGGCCCATATATTCTAATTTATTTTTAATATTTTAGTAAATATATATTCTTTTATGCAAAAAAAATATATATATATATATATAATTACCATTTAATAAATAATAAAGTATTACGAGAATTTATAGTACTTGTCAAGTAGTTATATACTCCATTATAACTTCTTACTATACTTTTAATTAATCACTTTAAAATTCTATATAAAATTTTAAAGACTATTACTATATAAATTATTTTTGAAATTCTATATAAGATTTTAAAGTTTATACCTATATAGATTATTTTTAATATATTTAAAAATAAATTAGGAAGAAACATAATTAATTAACATTAAAAAGTGAAAAACTTCATTTAAATTAATTACAAATGAAATAAACAGTTAAACGATATTTATATTAAATGGGGGGAGTACTACTCTAATAAAGTGATACTTAAAAATACATTAAATTAAATTGAAACCCATCATTGACTATATTTGTATTATTATGAATTACAAAAGGCCGATTGAAAATTAAAATTAAAATAAATAGGTAACCTTTCATAATTCATGTCTGCTTTGTGCTCTTTTATGATTGTATGTACTATTAAATATTGTTCCTTTTGTTCTCCTTCTTCTTCAATCCTCACCTTTATTTTGTGCTATTAATGCTAATAATATCATCTCATTTTCTCAAACATGGCATAGATTGCTTGGTCCAAAGAAAAAGTAGATTGCGCTTACCCTCCTGGCCTCCCACTCCCACACACATTACACAAACCGATTTTTACTATAAAAAGTTGTGAATTTAAATAAATTATACCCTTTTTGAAATATAATTATTGTGTAATTAGTATTAAAGACTAAAACACTTAGGGTATGTTTGTTTTGTGATTATGTATGTAGGACGAGAGAATTTCGGATGGAAAATCTGGATAAACATTGATTATGTGTGTTTGTTTTGGGATTTTGAATAAGATGGATGTAATTTTATGTTAAATCAATTGTGTAAAAATTATGATGTTGTAAAAAATTGGGATAGATAGAGTTGAATGATTAAATTTGAATGTGAAATTCCAAACTATAACAGGATGGAGAACGTTACATCCCCGTCCGGACGTGATAGTCCCAAAATACACATGCCCTTAATTTTGTACATATAAAAAATAATTATAAGGTAGAAAAATTTAGAGGACTCGAAATCAAAATTGTTATGTTTAATAGATTAAAAAAAATGTATTTAACTACCTTATGATATAGTATTAGACACGAAAACCAACTTTTAAGTATGGATGTGAAGACTAAAGTACGTGAATATTAGAATAATTGCATTTCAATGCACACAATGGAATGATGAAGTGTTGAATTTTTTTATAGTTTGTGTGGGTCTAACCTTGCATCCATTATAGTGGATTTAATTAGCACAACAAATACTTTCAAGAATAATAGCTAATTGAATAGATCAAGTGCAATATTATTGTGAACTTACACACGCATTTATAAATTATATATGTATGATTATGTATTTATGTGTATATCTATGATAGACACTATAATTATTAATGTAATATAGGAGTAGCAATATTAGTTGAGCAAGTTGCGTGATAATTGGTCATTCATATACATCTAATTGGATTATTAGAGTCATGTAAATAAATGTATATAGATATTTTAATTTTTTTCTTTTTGAAGAAATTTCACATCTTGTTAAATAAACTCTATATTTATGCATGTACACCCTTCAAACATTCTTGGTATTTATATTTCACTCTAGCAAATTACACTAAACTCTAAAGAGAAGTATATCATATACTCAGGTCATGTGTACTTAACTCAATTGATACACAAAGTTGTACACCCTTCAAACACTATTCTTGTAATATTTACATTTCACTATTGCAAACTATATATACTAAAAAAATACTCCGTATCATATACACAAGTCGTGTGCAACTAACACAATTAATGCATCGTAGGTGGGGTGTTACATCCATCAGCTCCATCAACTCGAACATTTATTCCTAAAACTACATATTTTTCTCTCATCACAATAGTAAATATTTTATGCTAATCTAGATTTGACTAAAGTGGTTTGGACACCATATTTTTCAGTTTTAATTTCTCCCTTCACATTAGCGTTTCTTGTTTCCTCATAAACAAAGAGAAGACTTAACTATTATATATTCTCCATTTTCAAGATACAAATAGTATAATCAAACAATATATAATTCAGGGGTTGACAATCCACATAATTACACTTTTTGTTTCTTGATTTTTAAGCAACATTTATTGGTAATTGAAACCCCTCCCCCCCAACCCCCAACCCCCACCCCACCCCCATATTAAATTATAATATTAACTAGCTCACAAGTCTCACATGGAAGCAAGCACTAACCATCCAAATTCAACCCTTCTCTCCATAAGATCAAGCTGTCAACCCTTCTAATTTTCTCTACAAATAATATCAAAAATAAAATTCTAACCATTTCCCCCCTTATTTCATTGCTCCATGCTTCCTCTAATTTACTCTCCACACAATGATCATGAAACCCCCTATTCTTTTCTACCCATTTCTATTGCTCTTACTATTCTTTCATGGTTTCTACAACTTCAAATATTGCCTTCAAAACACCACCACCTCTTCATCAATAAATCAGATCATCCCACATCGGAAAACACTTGTTACCAAGTTCGATTTCGCCCCGTTTGTCAAACGCAACCACCGGAAAGAACTTCCGCCACCGCCGGGGCCGCCCGATATCGACCATCGTTATGGAGTTGAGAAGCGGATAGTCCCTACCGGTCCAAATCCCTTGCACCATTAATTAGTTATTGATTAAATTGTATTCATCATATACGTGCCAACATTATGGTTAGTTTAATATGTTTCATCTCTTTTTTTTAATAAAAAAAAATGGTGTAGTTGAGTTTAATTAAAGTTGTGTATATTGTATGATGAGAAAGTTTAGAATTTGAAACGGGTATATGAATTGTAATTCTTTAATTTTTTTTAATTTCGTTTTTAGATTATGTAATTTCATGAATTATAAACTTGTTATATTAATTTGTGTGTATGTATATATGTTGATGAATAAAGTGATGGGCTATTTGTGTGAATTAGAGGAGGAAAATTCAGAAATGATGAGTAGTTGTGACGGCACGGCGTGAGAGAGGAGGGAAAATGGGTGTATTCTTATTTTTTTTTTATATATATAGCTGAAATAAATATTGTAATTAATTAATATAGTACGTACTGTTGGTGAGAAATAGGAGCCTTAATTGTACTTTAATTAATAGGGTGTGTGCAATGCACGTGATGAGCTGGCGACTAACGTGGCAGCAAAGCCCATGTTTCCTGCTGCTCAATATGGAATTTTGTTCTTAAACTATCTTAAACAACCGCGTTTTAATACTTTAATGGCTCATTTTGGTGTTGATCCAAAGTCAAAGCAAAATTAATTTATTATTGTTTTCATTCTACCTGTTATTGGAGTCTTGAAGTTCGAGCTCTACTTGATTTACACTGACGAGTAAAATAATGAGTAACTCGACTTGTAAAAAAATGTAATGAGTCTATCGAGTAAAGCCTAACAATTCTAATAGAAGTAAAAGAAAATTTTAAAGTATTGAATCTAGCTAACGAGTTACGTTCGAGACGGCTTATCAGTAAATTGAGTATCGATTTAACGAGCCTTAACGACATGAGCTCGAGCTCGCGAGCAGCTCAATTTGCTTAACCAACTCTAATTCTACTGGCCTTATAATTAAGAGAGTGAATTTTTTCTTTCAATCAATATTACAATGTGATGTCATTTATACGCGTTTCATATGGCACAATTAAAACACATAATGTGATCCCACACAACACAAATTTTCAAATTAATGACATAATAAGAAAGATTTCATTTGTTGTTGGCCAATCAAACTCGTTGAATTTTCCTATTACTAAATGTAAATATCTTAAAGTATGAATTAAGTTTAGGAAAGAAAAGAAAACTCATTACTAATACTAGTGTTAATTATGGGGGAGCATGAAATTAACTTTAATTACAATATGAGTAATCATAGGTTGTAATTATGGCAAGTGAAAAAAGCATAAAAGCAGTGCACTTTAAATCTTTTGGCACCCATAAAAGGGGATTTTGTTAAACAGTTGACGGTCGTGACGGTGATACATGGGCCCTCTAATTCTATATACTAACTCAACTATTTTAAATTTCATCTTAAAATATGGTGCAAGTTTAGATTTCATACTCAACTGGAGTATATATTTTATCATCACACACACGCTTTCTGATCATATTTATTTAATTTAGTTAATTAAGGTTTGGACAATGTCTGTCCTAGTATATTATTTTCCGTGATTTTTTCGCCACCATGCATGTGCAAGTTTTAGGTTTTTCACCTTCCCCCTACAGTTCCTATTTTTGGTAAAGATTACACACTGACACGCATCATATATTCGTTTAATAATGCATAACTTTTTTTTTTTTTTTTGACAGGATAATGCATAACTCAAATATGAGTAAAAAGTAAAAAATCGATATTTCGAGGGTCAAGGTCTAATATTAAAATTTTGGTTTGAGAATTTTTTATTTTTTATTTTTTATTTTGGAAATCAAACTAGTCACAGTATAATTTACACATGACATAATAATACTTTTAAAAAAGTGGTGTTGAATTGCACTTACCCACGAGACAAATGAAATTTCAAGTGTACACAAGAAGTTGCAAGAATAAGGGGGTATTTGCACCAACGAGTGGTAACTTGTAATCACTTATTTTTAAATTAGAATCACTTATGAAATGATTGAAAATTTAGTAAACGGATTAACTTAAGTATTTAAAAACAGATTTTATAAAGCATCTTTCCACCCGCTTCTACCCGATATAAAGTGATTATGGTATTTTAATAATATATATCAATTTTTTTTCCAATTCTAACACCACTCTTTCCCATTCACATGTTCTGGTCACACTTTTGATATACAATGTCATTTTTTAAAAATCAATAAAAAGTGTTTTTAATAATAAAAAAAAATACCATCAACTTTTATCGAATTGCTTAAAATTACTTTGTTTTAAAATAACACCCACTTTTCATCTTACTATAAATATCAATTTTATCACTTCTAATAAATCACCATAGATTGCAAACGACAAAGTGGGATAGCTCAAGTGGTTAGAGCACCACTACCTAGGCCTTAGGTCCTGGGTTCGAGTCATGGGGAGGGGCAATGGGATGGGTATTTAACTTGTAATAAAAAAAAAAAACCATAGATTGCAAACTCTCTAAACATACAAAGAGAACTTTCACGTTGGGCCTAAGGACACTTTAATGTCTTTAGGGCGCGGTTATACACACACCAACATATTGAGGGCACCCACTGACTGAGTACACACACCGTAAGTTGAGAACACCCACATGAAAAACTCTAAAATACCCCTCCCCTCCTAAAACCTAATTAAAAGTCTTTCCCTCTTCCTCTCTCATTCTCTCCAACGCACACTCACCTCTTCTCCCTCCCCACTCCTCCGCCAGCGCCCACCCCCTCCGTTCCGCGGCTGCCCTGTCTCCTCCCCGTTCAGCAAGCGGCCGCCCCTTCCCCTGGCCATCCCGCGCCCTCCCCTCGCCTCCCCTCACCGTTCCGCGCGCGGCCGCCCCTTCCCCTCCCCGTCCTGCGCACAGCCGCCCCTCCCCTCGCCGTCCCGCGCGCGGCCGCCCCTCCTCGAAGAAGAAGCGACGCGTGATAAAACCAGATGTTATGTTTATCACCAACAACACACCCCCTTGTCGTCGCCTCCACGACCGATCTACCTCCTCCAAGCCGTCACCGTCGTCGCCTACCCCTTGTCGTTGCCACCGCCTGTAAGTTTAGGGTTTTAGGAAAAATAGATTTTTACCGAATTTGAGTTTGTTCATTGTTTTTTTTTTCGAACAATTTGTGTATGTTCTGGAAAAAAATTCGAACAGTTTGTGTTTGTTGTGGAAAAATTTTCGAACAACTTGAGTTTGTCCGGAAAAAAATTTCAAACAAGATGTCCGATTTTTTTTCGCACAAATGAAAGTTGTTAATGAATTTTTTTCGGACAAATTGAGATTGTTCAGTAAAAAATTTTGAACATCCTAACCGTTAAAATTTTCGGGCACCTTAAGAATTTTTTATTTTTATTTTTCTAAGAATTATGTTTCTGTTTTCTTTTGAATTTTTGGGCGGTGGTGGTGGTGGGGAAGATTTTTTGGGCGGTGTTGGTAGTGGGGAAGATTTTGTTAATTAATATAACGGGGGGAGGGTGTACTCATCTTTCGTTTTTTTTTTTTAAAATTTACCCGAGGGGTATATGAGACATTTCGCATGTCCTCTGAGATGAAAAAAAAGTTTGGTGGGTGTCCTCAATAGGTTGGTGTGTATAACCGCGCCCATGTCTTTAAAACAGATGGGCTTAAGACATTCATGTTGGGCTTTCACTCCGATTGGGGCCTTTCCTGGTAGGCGATGCCCCTCCATGAATCTTAGATACACTCCTCCTCAACTTTTATTAATTAAATATTCTTGTAAAATACCTGTTTTACCCTTTTAGTAAAATACAAATAGATAAATACACTCTCCCTAAAATTCAAATTAACCCTAATTGGGAGGTAGCAGCCGCCGCCCCCACCTCCGTCAGTCGCCGCCCCACTCCCCCATAAATTCGATTTTTTTAATTACCTACATCAAGTCGATTTTTTAATTTTATTACCTACATCAACCCTAAATTCGTTTTTTTTAACTGTTTCTAAATCAAGTCGGTGGTATTGTATAACATAAACGAATCCTTCATAATAATCTATTAGTGTAGAGTAGCTAGCTAGATTCAAATACCTCTTTTTGATTACCTACATTTTCAAACATGGATTCTATTCATTTATATTTACCTACATTTCCAATCATGAATTCTATTAATTTATATATATACTCTGTTGTCGTTTCTATTCTGTTTCATTATACTTCCTACTGGTTCTATAAATAAAAATAGAATTTTATATCTCAAATCCTTAATGTATCAAAAAATTTGAGCAATCTTTAGTAATCTATATCAAAAAAATATTTTTATTAAAAAGAATTAGGAAATAAAATAAATAGAATTCCAAAAAAACGAATTATGTTTATTTGTATCTTATATATTGGTGTTTTTTTTCCTCCTCTGTGCCTTTAGAATAGGGTACTAGTTGTAGAAATTTGCTCTTTTGCTATGTTTTATACATGCCCTTTACTTAATATTTCTCAGAGGCATACTTCTGAAATTTTGACAGTTTTATTTATTTATTATTATATTGAAATTAATAGTATATCTCAATTAAGGGCTTGCAAGAATATAAAATTCAACCACAATTTGTGCTCGTAGAAAAACGTTATACTTAAAGGTTTACTTTTGGTTTGCCATGGAGCAAAGCGCTCACAAGAAATTGGTGCAAATGAGAAAATAAAAAGTGCACAGTTCAAGCCTAGAAGTTCAACTATTAGTCTACCATTTAGATAGAACAAACTGTACGTAGTAGTGTGAAGAACAGTGAATTGCCTTTTGAATTACATTTAAATACCCATCCCTTTTTTCCCCTCCCCATGACTCGAACCCAGGATCTAAGGTCTAGGTAGTGGTGCTCTAACCACTTGAGCTATCCCACTTTGTCAAGAACAGTGAATTACCATTGTGTGAAACCACGCCTATTTTGACTAGACAGGAATTGTGACTACATTGCCTTTTGTTCTATGCTAGGACAATGGTATTCCAAAAACAGGTGTAGGATGAGTATCTACAGTCGTACGGCGGTGTATTTTCTCAACGTTGGTAAAAAACAGCAGGGTTATTTCTTTCACTATCAACATACTTCAAGGCGTACTTGACAACTTCGTAAAAGGAAACAACAATTCCAACTGAAGGGCCTGTTCTAGCAACTCGCGCACCAGCTCCTGCAAATAATCCCCTAACACCTCCATCTCTGATTTACAAGTCAATGTATATAAGTTATTGTTGCACCAAGTCAAAGAGTCAATCTTTGACAAGTAAATCCTGACATGAGTATAGAAACATATTTCTGATTTACAAATCAATGTATATCTCTACACCGTGTTCAGGCAAAAATAACAATATAGTAGTGACGGACATTTCAGCAAAATCGTGACAAAACAGAGACATGAGTTTATCCCAGTCTCCCACTGATGAGGTTTTGGTTATTAGTACAGAGAAACGATGAATATGCAAATTATAATTTCATTGAGTGAATTGAATGAATTACATGAGGGAGTATTTATAATTACAAACTATATCTAATATATATCTTCAATCCTATCTAATGGATATATTTAGATGATAAGGATAAATATAATATTAATAATATCTTATTAATATTATATGCCTAATAATTAGTGATCTATATGAGCTGGGAGACTTCTCATTTCTCGATGATCGATACTCCATCGGTTTCCCTGTCTATGTCGGTCCTGCAGTGGTCGATTTATGTACGTATTTTAATTTGCATTAATTTCCTTTCTTTTATTTATGTACGTATTTTAATTTGCATGGCCCCCTTTTCTGTACTTAAATTTTTTATTAATTTAGTTTCTTTCCCTAGCTAATATAATACAGTTAACCAATTAAAGAATTTATGATGAATGTCTAAATAACACCAAAAAGAGACTACTGTTAGTTAATTTCATCATTATTAATCCTTTTGATTTGAGATTCTGGTGTAACTAAGGAAGAATGTAGGCCCAATTTTCCTTAAATTTAGTCTTTGCTCAATATTGTGAAAATTCATCAAGGCTTAAAGTACATATGGGGAACTGAGGGCTTTAGGGGGTTGTTCAAAGGCAATGGCACAAATTCAGCTATGAGCAAGCATCCAAGTATATATGTTCTCACGCGAATTTAATTATAGAATGTGCCCGGCCACTAAATGAAACTTGAGTGTTAGCATCAGGAAGCATAACCATGTTGCTGGAGTTACGCCTTGAAGAAAAGATTTGTGAAAATAAAATGGTTTAAATATTATTCTGATACTTTAAAGTAGTGAGCTCATACCATATCTGATGATCCGTGTCATGCACCAGCTTGTTTTATGGCTCGACCGATCACCCCTGAATATCTTTGTCTGTCTTATATCTCATATCAGTTCTTTGGCATTTAATATCAATTCAATACTCCATACTGTTTGATACCATCATCAACACGTTTTTTCGGCTTATTTGCAGACAGAGAACTCTCCTCCTTATCCACTGTGCTTCGTGAGGAAGGCTTTCGTGCACTGTACAAGGGTAATTGGCTTCCTTCTTTCTTTTTTTGAAAATATTTCATTTACTTATTGGTGAAATCACAATTTTGTGGTCCCTAACTTATTTTTCTCTATCTCGATCAATTTGTTTTCAGGTTCCATATGTAGTGAATCTCTTAAAGACTGGTTAATCAAATCTAAATTAACCACCATTTGGGCTTGTTGATGATAATAACGAGGCTTGCATGTTGGACAAATTAACTGTTGCCTACCCCCTTGATGTCATTCGTAGAAGAATGCAGATGGTGGGATGGAGCCTCCCTTGATCAATACACTGGCATATATGGTCGATGCTTTTGTTGTATCTGTTCAGGTATAACCATCAATAGCTATTGCTTTTGTGACGTATGAACAAGTTTAGTGAAGGTGTACCTTGGAGTAGATGTTAGAATATCCGATTGATGCAAGACTCCGTCATTCTGAGTTATTTTTGTTGTCTCTTCTTCTTCTACAGCTGCACACCATTCTAACCTGTGTTCATATCTGTTTTTGCGTTTTTCTTCTGGGTTCAGCGGCTGCTCAGTAGAAATTAAAGCTGTTCCAATAATTAGCCATGGAGAGGAAGAACCATACTAATAATAGCTTCTCCATTTTTACTTTGATTTCAATATCAGGTTGCTTGTTAAGTAACTAGCTGTTTTATGATGAATTGAATCTATCCGTTTTCAATTAGCTACAGACCGGTAGAATCTTACAATAAAAAATGAATTTATTGATTAGTTGAATTGACCCTTTGTGCACCTAAAAATATAGTATTAATAATTGAATATATGGAAAAACGAGTATGTCACAAGGACACACGCTGCATTTGACGAGTGGAGACATCACCGCCACTGTACCCTCTTTCTCGCTACTGGACCCTCTCTTCTCTCCTTTCTCATAAATGTACTAGAAACCAGCAGTTTCTATGGTTCTAGTGTAGGGTTTCCTTTTGCTCTGGTTGAAGAATCTAGGCAATATGACCCAATTTTCTTTAACAAACAATTAACAATGATCAGCCATAGCCTAACTCTAAATCCTTGATAATAGTTTATTAGCGTCTCATATAGCAATCAAAGAAGAAGATAAGCCAGATTCAAGTACAAGTAGATAAACTAGATTCAAGTATATAGCTCTTTCTTAGGTTCATTAGTCGAATTCTCCCAAATATGCTTTATACCCTAAACCCTATAAAACATGGATTCTGCTATTTATTTATTCTTGTACACTAGTTTCTACTCTGTTTTCATTATACTTATATTAAGCTAATTATGTGTTAAATCTAACAATTTTTATTTATTTAAAAAGAAGGAGAAATTACAAAATATATGCTTAAGCAATCTAGATTATTCATTTAAGATTATATAAAAATATAGAAAATATTTTTGAGCAATCTAAACTATTTATTACTCCATTTGTTTTAGGAAAAAAATAAATAGAATTCCAATTGTATCATATATATATATACAAATCTAATAGATGAATTTAGACATTATACTTCAGAAATGTTTATGATATTTATTTTGAAGATTTTAAAAAATTGGTAGGATTGATAATAAAAATAAAATACGCGAAAAACATTTATGATAATTTACGTAGCTTAAACAGTTGAGAATAGTCTTTTTTTAGCATGTTATTTTGCAATAATAATTTCAGTTATAATGACATACATTTGTTAGTGATGTTATGTCACACATATTTTGTTGCACTTTTCAGTTGTAGTGACTTACTATTTTCAACAATATTTTTTAGTTATGACTTACATTTTTTAGTAATGTTATGCTACACCTTTTAGTCATATTTTGTTGCACTTTTCAGTTGTAGTGACTTACAATTTTCAACAATATGTTCAGTTACAGTGACTTACACTTTTTAGTAATGTTATGTTACACTTTTTACTCGTATTTTGTTACACTTTTCAGTTATAATAACTTACACTTTTCATTAAAATATTGTGTTGCACTTTTCAAGTATATTGACATGCACTTTTTAATAATATTGTGTTGCACTTTCTAGTTATACTAACTTGCATTTTCTAGTTATAATGACTTATACTTTTCATTAAAAGTTGTGTTGCACTTTTCAATTATAGTGACTTACACTTTTTAATAAAAAAACGTGTTACACTTTTTAGTAATATTGTGTTACACTTTTTAGTAATATTAACTTACACTTTTCAACACACACAATTTCGAAAAAAATTATCAATAAAAAAAAATAATAATAAAAAAAAATTTAATCAAGTCAAAATTTTTATTCACAATAATCTTGAATATTTAGGGTTCAAATTTAAGTCGACCAAGTCAACTCAATTCCTTATAAGAAATTGATTCTATATAAGACCAATCCTATAAATTATATACGGGGGGATGATTTACTGTAATATCAGAATATTTTGGAAGAAAATTAAAAATAAATACCTGCACATACAAGCTATATATGGATTATATATATGATATTGTACTTCAGATTATAGTTTTTCTTGAATCTCTACTAATTGAGTTTTATTTTTTACAATTTCCAGATTGGTAAAAGACCATTTGAATCAACAGGGAAATCAATTACTCGTAACTAGTTTCTGTTTGGAGTTCTGATTTCTGATACGGTAAGTATTTCTTGGTCCACATTTTTTTTGTTCCTAGCTCCTTTGTGCCTCTAGAATAGTATAGTATACTAAGTTGTAGAAATTTACACATTTGCTATGTTGAAATACATTATACTATGATAATGTTATATTGGAGTAGTATTTACTGTATGTTGAAATTAATTATATATAAAACATTATACTTGAAGGTTTTGCTATGGAGCCAAAGTCAGAGGAGATTGATGTAAAAGAGGAAATAGAGATCAATTGTAGTTCTAGTATTGCAAATTTAGATAGTAGACCAAACTCCAGTACTGTGAAGAATGAATTGGCATTGTCTAGGAATGATATTGATGCAGGTTGCTCAAACACTACTAAGGATAAGGGCAAGAATGAATTGCCATTCATGACTATTCCTCCTCCTCCTCCAGTTTTAATTTCCAATACATTAATAACGCCTATTTTTCCCCCTATGTTATTTCCTGCTGGTCCTAGCAATATGATCATGCCTCCTATTTTCCCTATATGTTATTTGCTGGAATGTTTGTAAATACGGCTAACGTCGAAAATCCTAGTCTAGGACATAAAACACCACAAACCTTCGTGAATGAAACCATGCAGTTTTTGATGAATGGAAATTCCCCCAGGAGTACTCACTCAATCACGCAAAGTGCCTAATGATGGAATTAACTTGAGAGAGTGGTTGGAATCGAATTGTTTCAATTCAAGCAAGAATGAGAGGTTACAGTTGTTTATGAAGATTGTGCAGATGGTTAATATTCAACACAGTCAAGCTGGAATTGAAACCTTCTTCATTTACTTTATTCAAAACTGGGAATCATGTTAAGTATACAGGTTCATTGATAATACAAATTAAGAAAAGATCAGGAGGAGCTGAATTGCATACTCGCGAAAAGATGCAAAAGGTTGCAGCAGCTGGTAAGGATAACATTGATCCTATGACTCAAAACACTTGTTTGTTTGATCAAGGCACATTCAATAACAATGTTCGCCATGCTGTACTATCGTATCTTCCCTCCGTATTTTATTTTGGAAAATTCCAAGGAAGCTGGATTTTGTTTTTGGCTGCTTCACCTTCAAGACTCCTCTCGTCCTACAATAAGGTATATATAATTCAATAGAATTAGTTGGTAAGTAAAAATAATATAATACTCCCATTTAACCTCCTTATTGTTACTATTAATTTGTGATAGGAATATCATGCAATGTGAGTTGATACATGAAATTAAGAGTATGAATAAAGCACCATGTCCTGATGATGAAGATGTTGAAACAGAACTCTTGCTTCATTTTCTTCTTAAATCGCTAGAGAAACGTCTGAAGAAAAAGGCCTCCAATTTGACTCAAAGTATAGAGTTAGTGGATAAAGATTTAAAGGTAATTGAGGGCAGACGAGAAGCTTGTAAAAGATCTTCGGACATGATTGCAGGATGCAGCAGTACTGATTTTAATCTTAAAGCTGATCAAAGAGCTGGAGCAGCAGCTTGTTCAACCAGCTCTAAGGGGAAGAATGTGCTTAGAGACAATTACAAGTTTTTGGGGAACATTAATGAGCTAGAAAATATGTACTTCTCCACGAAATCTGCAAAATCTATCATGGACAAAGGTATTCTAACAAAGCGTGAGAGGTTGTATTGTGCTCAAGATCCACCCTCGATGGTATTTGTAAGTTTGGTCGCTATAAAAAATTTGAGGTGCGCGGGACATTGAAAAATATTGATATTCTCAACGCAAATGGCGTGGTATCCTCTTTGAGTTTTGATCGTGATGAAGAGTAAATTGCTTCAGCTGGAGTTTCTAAGAAGATTAAAATATTTGAGTTTAATTCACTTTTGAATGATTCTGTAAATATTCAGTATCCAATATTGGAAATGTCAAGCAACTCTAAATTTAAATTTAGCTGTGTCTCCTGGAATAAATACATCAACAACTATTTGGCTTCCACTGAGTGCAATGGTTTAGTCCAGGTATTATTTTTACTAATTAAGTTTACGGATTATATTTTTTTAGTCCATTAACTTACCACAGTTTTGAATTTAGTCCATCAGATTACCACTTTTTGAATTTAGTCCATTAACATGCTATAACAGGTTTAACAAGTCATTTTTTAAAACACACCACACACCCCATAAAATGTTATACACACCCCAAATATTAAAAATACCACACTAAAATTTAAAAATCATTTTTTATTACTATTCACACTCTAATTCTTCCCTATTTAATAAATTGTCAAAAATAATTAAATTAAAAAAATAAGAATTCAAATTAATATAAAAAATATAAATAAAACATATAAAAAAATGTCTAAATCTTCAAAAATTAAACAAAGCTAAAAAAATTAATTAATTTAATTAGTTTTGAAGATTTAGTTTATTTTTTACTATTTTTGAATATTTTTAATAAATTAACAAAAATCAACTCAATCAGAAAAATAAAAATTTAAATTAAATAAAAATATTAAAAAATACTAAAAAAATGAACTAAATTTATAAAACTAATTAAATTAATTAATTTTTTAGCTTTATTAAAATTTTGAAGATTTAGGTATTTTTTATAGGTTCTATTTATATTTTTCATATTAATTTAAATTCTTATTTTTTTAATTAAATTATTTTGGAAAATTTATTAAATATGTTTTTGATTTTATTTAATTTTAATTGATTTTTGAATTTTTGTGTTTAAATTTTAGAGGGTATATAATATTTATGGGGTGTTTGTTGGTTAATGTAATATGAAACAAATTTTTAAAAGAAAAAAAAATAAAAAAAAAATTTAAAACTCTAATGTTTTATTTGCGTTCTAACTTCTATAAAAATGTTGACAATAAGACTAAATAAAATTTAAAAATAGTAGAAAATTAACTAAATCTTCAAAACTAATTTATTTGATTAATTTTTTTAGCTTTGTTTAATTTTTGAAGATTTAGGCGATTTTTTTTATAGGTTTTATTTATATTTTTTATATTAATTTGAATTTTTTTTAAATTTAATTATTTTTGGAAATTTATTAAATAGGCAAGAATTGGAGTGTGTATAGTAACGAAAAATGATTTTTAATTTTTTTAGTGTGGTGTGTTTAACATTTGGTGTGTGTATAACATTTTTTGAGGTGTGTTTTAAAAAATGACCTGTTATAGCAGGTAACTGGACCAAAATCAAAATAAATCGAAACATAATGGACTAAATTCAAAAAGTGGTAATCTGGTGGACTAAATTCAAAATCGTGGTAACTTAATGGACTAAAAAAAATATAATCCCTTACGTTTATCATCTTTAATTCTAACATTATTGTTGTTTTAATGTTTGAATTCAACTTTCAGATATGGGATACAAATACTGGACAAGGAATTGTCCAATATAATGAACACAAAAAAAGAGCTTGGTTGACTTTTCTCAAACCGACCCCAAGAAATTTGCTACTGGAGGTGATGATTGTTCTGTTAAAATATGGAATATAAATGAGGTAACCTACTGATTAAATATACTACTAATTATGATCAAAGTAATTATTAAGCTACTGCTAAGTGATGTTAATTTGTTTCGTTGATGTATAGAGAAATTCGACATGCACTTTCTTGTGTCCTTCCAATGTTTGTTGTCTTCAGTTCTCTCCATACTCGTCCCATCTTGTCGCTTTCGGGTCTGTTGAACCTAAGATCTACTTATACGATCTTCGTCACACAAGACTTCCATGGTGCACACTACTGTTAGTTATGTGAAATTCTTGGATCCATAAACTATTGTATCTTCATCAATAGACAACACATTAAAGCTTTGGACCTCAAGCAAACAAGCATTGATGGGTTGTCTCCTAATGCTAACAGTTTGACTTATAAGGGTCATACTAATTTGAAGGTTAGTTTAGTTATATCAATTACTAAAATGTTTTCACCTTTTCAATTAAATCTATCTGAATTAGATTCTAAATTTTTTTCACTTTTTAATTAAATAGTTATCTGATTTTTCATGGAAACATGGTTGTCTTAAAGTTTAAAAATGCTACAAACTTGTGAATGAATTTGTGAACCCTCTTCTAATTAACCTGGGCTAAGACTATGTCTTGAAGAAATACTGGTTTAGTTATTAAAATTTTATTAGATTAAGAATCTCTTCTGATAGTTAAGAATATAATTAAACGATTATAATTAACATGACATGACATTTAGTGTGGTAAATTGGATTGAAACCAATTCAATTTTGTTTCAGGTTTATGCTTATTACAGATCTTTGCCAATGTCAATTGCTTGTCACAAATTTGGATATATTGATCATTTATCTGGAAAAGATAACACAGATGAAAATGTTGATTTTTGTTTCGAGTGTATGTTGAAGAAAAAAATCTCAAATGCTCGTTGCTAACTCAAGCTCAACCATGAAGATATTGCGTATGGTTTGAAGTTTGAATGTTTGTTTTGGGATGACGGTGGAGGGTGGAAATGTAGATGCCGAAATCTAGAAATTTTAAATTTTTGATGAATATTGTGATATTATGTACTATATATCTATTTTGGGATTTTAAAGAATGCAATTTTATGTAAAATTAAGAATGTAAGATTATATAATGTGATATTATAATATTAGAGAAACTTTGTGTTAATATTTAAATGTAAGAATGAGTATATATTTTAAGTTGTAAATATGAGTTAGCAATTTGAAAATCTTGATTCGGCAAGGGAAATCCCAAAACAAATCTACCATTTTGAATGGAGGGAGAAATTAAGTATATTTGTAAGCTTGAAAATAGGTAATAAATTTGTTTACATGGTTTTGTTTTTTAAAATGTTTTTTCTCATAAAATGAACCTATTTTATTACTAGGTTTCAATTGCATCAATATCAAATTATGTGGCATCAATGTCGAATTTAGAACCCGTACATTGATTTTTCTTTAATTAATGTTTATATTGTTAATTATGTTAGAATTGAACCCGCTATTATCTATCTAATATATTTACATGATTCATTGAGTAAAAGGGGTGTGAGATTAAGAATTTAGAGAAAATATAAGTTCAAAATAAATGACAATTTTAAAAATAAAATGATGGCATGTAATATTAAGAGTGTACAAGTAATTTTAGAATGTCTCAAATAAATGAAGAGTTTAGAGTAAATATAAATTTAAAATTATATTGTAAATATATATAATAATGAATGCGGCAGAGAGTTCAGATAAATTTATTAGCAAGATTAGAGGCAAATTTCTGGATCAAGTTCTATGATAGGGCATATATAGGTTTTGGACCTCACTTCTTAAACATTGATATATATATATATATATCTTGCTTATGGGTAAATTTATCTTTTTCATTCTAATTCTAATTTCAAAATTGATTGTGTACTGAAAACTTTTTTTTGGATAATTTTGAATTTATCTGTTATTTTAGTTTTTTCTGAATGCAATAAATATCACCAAAAATTATATACGGTCAAGAATTAGTTAGGTGTTGAAAGTGCTTTTTTTTAATAAGCTAATTTATTTTGTTCAACGGATTGAGATAATTTATTGATCACTTTGTAGATTTGTAGAGATAATTTATTAATAATGGATTATAATCATAAAATCAAAAAATTTATTTCAAAAACTCTTATAAATCTCTATCACAAAAAACTATAAGAATGCATAGGCATCGAGAATAAGAATGCAATATCACGAGGACACACTCTCCATTTGACTACATATTTTTTTTGGATCGTGTAACCTCCCTCTCCTTTCTCATTATTTTCACAAGTTAGTCAAACTGTCATTGACCTACCTCTCCTTTCTCATTATTTTCACAAGTTAGTCAAACTGTCATTGACCTACCGCCTATTACATATTGAATTTGTATAATAAAATGTCTATTGAATTTATCTTCAATTAATATTATTGGCTAACAAATAAAAAATCGAAACAAGAATATTTCTACCCTGGTTCACCAAAAAGTAACAAGAATATTTCTACTCTGATTTTCATATTGAATTGGTATAAATGAGAGATAGAAACTTATTTTAAAGTAGTTATTTATTTGTAATCATTTTTTTATTTATAATTATTCAATTATAATCAACTACTAACATATGTGATGAAGATTAATTGTAAAGAATTCTCTAAAATTATCAATTTATATTAAGAATATTTCACAAACTTATTTTCCTTCTTTCTTTTATATTCTACATATTTTTTATGAATTGGTCTTTTATATAGAATTAATTCCTTATAAGGAATTGAGTTGACTTGGTCAACCTAAACCCTAAATATTTAAAAATATTGTGAACCCTAAATATTTAAGAATATTGTGATTAAAAAATTTGACTTGGTCAATTTTTTTATTTTTTGTAATTTTTTTATTGGTAATTTTTTTTCGAAATTTTGTGTATTGAAAAGTGTAAGTCAATATTACTAAAAAGTGTAATACAATATTACTAAAAAGTGTAATACAATATTACTAAAAAGTGTAACACATTTTTTTATTAAAATGTGTAAGTCACTATAATTGAAAAGTGCAACACAGCTTTTAATAAAAAGTGTAAGTTATTATAACTATAAAACTAGTACTTCACCCGTGCGATGCACGGTTATGAATATTAATATTGTTACAGAAAATACGTAAATTATGTTGCTGTTAAAACTAATTTTTATAATATAAATTAAAGAAATTGACTCAATTTAATATATTTGTGGGTTCACATTTGTTTAAAATTTGAATACATTAAGAATAAATTTTATTTCGAAATTACTATTTTAAAGTGTATAAATTATTAAAAGACATCGAAATAAGACATGTGAAAATAACCACATTATGTAAGGAATATGAATAAATCTTATTATAACTTTGAGTATTATTACGCAAAATATATTCATTTTCTTTTAATTATTAAAGATGAATCAGAGATCTTTTTCAAGTCACAAATAATTGAAATATGAATAGTAATCAATACACAATAAAATTAATTTATAAAAGTAATACTCAGTATTTTAAAATTATTATCCTAATATGTACTCCATTATTAAGGTGTTTAAGTATTTATTTTATGTTATATTATTTTTATCGTATACAAATTCTAAAAAAATACTCCAATATTTCACAGTGTATTATCCTACTCCAATTTTTATCAAAGTCAACACACTTCTGAATGGAGTGGTTAAATTAATTGATAAATCAATTCCTATTTTGAATGGAATAAGCTACTGACCGAATAAAATTCAGAAAAGAAAAAAATTATATGTAGGAGACTGTTCTTTATTATTATCAATACATACTTGCACAGTAACAACCATTATCATTTCTTAAGTTTTAATATCTACACTCATTGTTGTAAAATTCTTTTTTTGCAAGTGTAGATATATTATTGTCTTCGATCACATATCATAATAGTGAACCCAAATTCGATTTTGCTTTTCCTTTTATGCACCCAAATTTGAAGTTTAATTGCTGGAATTTTTTTTTTTAATATAGTGAGAAGCCTAAAATAGTATTAAAACAAAAGTGATAGCCCATCTTGACAAAAAATGAAGATATAGTAAACAGTAAAACTAAACCATTAAAAACGTAGTATCCTAACATCGCTAGTAACCCCAAATCTGATGAGAAAGATAGAAAACATTGTATCAACAAATGCTCATAAGAACAAAGAAAGTGATCGAAACTAATGATAAAAATGTACTGTAGCTAATAATCAACAAAGCGTAAATCTATAGCTAGCCATACGTACTTGTATTTCTCCCGTGCCGATGCACAGTTTTTAAATTAATAAACTTATATAAACAGTGTAATGTTAATAAATAAAAATATTTTTTAGGAACATTAATTTTAATATTTTAGTTGAGAAATAAACAACACAATAATATTGTATAAAATTAAGATTTGCCAAAAATAATTAATTGAGAATAATTAATAAATATTCATTTTATATAGTCTTTGATAAGTAATAATGTTTTACAATAGTTATATTTATAGATACAAAGAAGCATATCTATAAAATAGACATGAAGATTTGATCAAATATACTAAAAAGATAGATATGAATTATAATATTATATGAATGATACAATATTATATTCTTAATAGAGAATAATAAAGAAACTCAAAGAAGAAAAATTGATTTTAACATATGATATTTTACTTGTGAACCCCACAAAAAATAATATTTTACTATTGCAACATTTTAGGCGGAAATTTGTTAGGGAAGACACTATTCTGTTATTATATATACTAATATTTATCTCGTGCGATGGTTTATAAATTAATATATAAATTTATATAAACAATGTGATGTTAATAAATGATTTTTTTTGTATACATACAATGGTATAAGAATTTTTTTAGAACCATTAATTTTAATATTTTATTTAAAAAATAAATGTCACAATAATATTGGATAAAATTAAGATTTACCAAAAATAATTAATTGAGCATAATTAATAAATATTCATTTTATATAATCTTTAATAAGTAATAATGTTTTAGTTATATTTATAGATACAAAGAAACATATTTATAAAATAGATATGAAGTTTTGATGAAATGTACTAAAAAGATATATATGAAACTACTTTATTTATAATTATTCAATTATTCAATTATAATCATCTACTAACATATGTGATGAAGATTAATTGTAAAGAATTCTCAAAAATTATCAATTCATATTAAGAATATTTCACAAACTTATTTTAATTTCCTTCTTTCTTTTATATTCTACATATTTTTTATGAATTGGTCTTATATAGAATCAATTCCTTAGAATTGAGTTGACTTGGTCAACCTAAACCCTAAATATTTAAAAATATTGTGAACCCTAAATATTTAAGAATATTGTGATTAAAAAATTTGACTTGGTCAATTTTTTTATTTTTTATTTTTTGTAATTTTTTTATTGGTAATTTTTTTTCGAAATTTTGTGTATTGAAAAGTGTAAGTCAATATTACTAAAAAGTTTAATACAATATTACTAAAAAGTGTAACACATTTTTTTATTAAAATGTGTAAGTCACTATAATTGAAAAGTGCAACACAACTTTTAATAAAAAGTGTAAGTTATTATAACTATAAAATGCAAGTTAGTATAACTAGAAAGTGCAACACAATATTATTAAAAAGTGCATGTCAATATACTTGATAAGTGCAACACAATATTTTAATGAAAAGTGTAAGTTATTATAACTGAAAAGTGTAACAAAATATGACTAAAAGGTGTAACATAACATTATTAAAAAGTGTAAGTCACTATAACTATAACTGAACATATTGTTGGAAATTGTAAGTCACTACAACTGAAAAGTGCAAAAAAATATGACTAAAAGATGTAGCATAACTGACTTGTTCGTATTTTTGGATAAGTTTTCCCAAGTATTTTTCGTTCCAAGGACTTAATTGAGTGTCAATGAATCCCTAAAGTTGCAAGTTATCATGCTATTGTAGTAACTAAATGACGTTTGTTTGGATTTTCGGGAATAAGAACAAAGATATTAAACTAAATTAACTAAAGTAATAAGTGATAGTGACTAGAAATAGTGAACTAACTAACTTTCTTTTGGAAAGTGCAAGAGAAGTGTATTGTCTCGGGTGTTTCCGTTTTGTTAGTAATTAATGAACTAGTGAACCAATTACATGAACTAAATATGAATTTGGATTAAGCTAAAGGCTATCACATAAGTGTGCAAACCCCCTCGAAAGGAAAGGCATAGGCGAACATCGTGCATTGATTAGCAATTATAGGATCTAACCAAATACCATAAGCTTCTAGGATAGTGTTTCATAAGCACTTTCAACACGGTTACTAATGCTTATGAAACGCCCTCTCACCAAACTCCTAGACGACATCTATTCGTTTAGTGTCTAAAGCTGTCGGTCTAGCCATTAACCTCCTCTCGGTTAGCTAATTACTAATTAACTTCTATTCAATTGACCAAAGCTCACACTCACACTCCCAATCATGCTACCCAACTCTCGTTGCAATAAACATAATCGAACATGCTCGCTAATAGGGTTGATCAACCAAATGAATCAATAAAAGTACAACTCTAGAAACATAAACACCCAAATTCTAAGCTAATCATGCAATTAATCCACAATTACACTAAATTCCCATCAAAACATCCACACCCAAGGCAATTGGGGATTAGCCCATGGTTCTAAGATAGAAATCCATGGCTAGAACAACAAATAACGTCAAACTCATAATAAAATAGCAAGATAAGTGAGAAATTAAGAAAATACCAAATTGAATTGCAAAATAGAGTAATATCACCTTGATCATGAAAATGTAACTACAAACTGATGTAATAGATGATGATGCTCGATGATAATCGTAGCTTGATTCGAAGTAAAAATCACTAATCTATCTAATCTAATGAAGAAATTAAACTAAACATGAAGAACACTACTAACTATGTGTTTGTGTGTGAGGAGAATGGATAGAATGGCTTGGATTTCAAGAAAGGGAGTTTATATAGTGTTTGGGAAGGGTTTGAATGGCATAATTGTAAGTTGATCCCTCAAAAATGGAGAAAATACAAGTTTGGCACCGAAAATGGGATGACTCGGCCGAGTTGGGGTCACTCGGCCGAGTGAAATACTTAGAGAAGCGTGTTGCGCTTTTTCCAGCCGAGACTCGGCCGAGTGAGGGTCACTCGGCCGAGTGGTCTTCAATTTCAGAGGCTACGGCATTCCATCTTACTCGGCCGAGTTGGCTCACTCGGCCGAGTGCGCAGTAATTTCAAAAGTTGCAGATTCGGCCGAGTTGAGTCACTCGGCCGAGTGCGCAGTGATATCCAAAGTTACAGATTCGGCCGAGTTAACTCACTCGGCCGAGTTCCCTCCTTCTCTTCTCGTTTCATGCATAACTCTCGCCTCGGATGTCGGATTGACTCGATTCCTTTGGCTAATCCACTCCGTTTTTCGAGACGAATCCAACCGTGAACTCCTCTTTTCGGTCCGATCACTTGTGGTATGTGTTTTGCTCCAAATTCCATCGTATTTCCTACAAAATAGACAAAACACAACTTTTCTCTCATTTCGACTTAAACAATCATATTCAATGTATAATTCAATGAAATCAACATCAAATGAGCTTCAAATATGCATCTAAATCGTGTAAATTCCACCCGAATCAATAACATTACTAAAAAGTGTAAGTCAATATAACTAAAAAATATTGTTGAAAATTGTAAGTCACTACATCTGAAAAATGTAACAAAATATATCTAAAATGTGTAACATAGCATCACTAACAAGTGTATGTCATTATAACTGAAATTATTATTGCAAATATTGTAAAATAAGATGTTAAAAAATTGTAAAATGCATGTTACACTTTTCCTTATTTTCAACATGCACTTTTATAATTAAATATATATATATATATATACGTAAAAATCGTAAAATAGACTATTTTCAATCGTTTGAGCTACATAAATTATTATAAATATTTTTTGCATATTTTATTTTTATTATTAATCCTACCAATTTTTTAAAATGGACTCAATTCCTTATAAGGAATTGAGTCTACAAGAGACCTACCCTTTTGTATTAAGATCATGGGAATGACTTAGGTAGGTGTCAAACCATGTAAAATCTCCCTATAATATAAATTTAGTTAAATTTATGGGTCAGCCCATTTTTTCCTTGGATCGGCCATGCATGTAATATAATATCTAATAAATAAGATTTATTACAATTAAGGGATTAAAGTTTTTTTAGTCCTTTAAGTTGGACTAATTTTGAATTTGGTCCCGATGAAATACACATTTTGATTTTAGTCCCATAAGTTGATTGAAATTTTGAATTCAGTCCAATTACTACAATTTGAAGTAAATAAATCGATCAAATCCACTGATTTTTGCATTTTTCTGCACATGAGCAAATTCACAGTTGATTTGAATTACACACGAGCTAAGAATTTGACCGGTTTATTTACCTACAATGGTAGTAATTGGACTGAATTCAAAATTTCGGCCAACTTATAGGACCAAAATCAAAATGTGTATTCCATGAGGACCAAATTCAAAATTAGTCCAACTTAAAGGACTAAAAAAAACTATAATCCTACAATTAATGTTGTGTGTAGGTGGTTAACACTATTTCTTCTTGACATGAGGTTAGATGCTTGAGTTTAGGATGTGTCAATATTTTAACTTTTATTATTTATTTATTTTTACTTACTTTTGCATGTTTTTATTTCTCTATTTTTTTCTATTTTACTTTTTTTTTATTATTTTCTTTCTTTTTACTAACTTGCATGTTTTTATTTCTCTATTTTTTCTTTCTTTTTACTTACTCACATATTTTCATTTCTCTATTTTTTTTTTCTTTTAAAAATTATAGTTCTTTATATGTTTTATAACAAAATTCTATCACTTGTACATCAGGTAAATATTACTCATTATTCCAATTTCATTATTCTTACTTTCCTTTTTTTTTTTATCCAATTTTATTATGCTCATACATTATTTGGAAACAATACTAATACTACTGTATCTTCAACCTCTTACCATCACTTATTGACTCACTTTGTCATTCACTTTATTCATAAACAATAATTTATTTATAAATGGACCCCACAATACCCTATCATACCCTCAACTTATCTACTTTATGAATAAACTAATCAATATTCCTTAAAACCCGTCCCTGGAGAAGTGAGCATAATAAAATTGGACGGGGGAGTACAAAATAAAAACACAAAATAGAAGTATTACAAACAAAATATAACAATATTACCATCAATTATAACAGAATTCTATCACTTGTACATCAAGCAAATATTACAAAACAAAAACATAAAATAGAAGTATTACAAACAAAACATAACAGTACTACATGATAAAGCATAACAATATTACAATCATTTATACTAAAATTCTATCGTCTGTACATCAAACAAATATTACAAAACAAAAATATTAAATAATATTACAATAAAACATAATAGTACTACATGATAAAGCGTAACAGTATTACAATCAATTATACCAAAATTATATCACTTGTACATCAAACAAATATTATTAACTTTCTTTCTTTGTGGACCTTCGGTCGATTCATTTGTATCATTTCAGGATTGGATCATTGATCGTAGTTTAAAGATGAATAGCCCCATTCATACGTAGGGGAGTTGAAGGTTTGTGACTCCTTCGCTTCGGCCGTACCCTCTTTCTTTAGTAGCGAGTATAACTGTACAAAAATCACACGTACTCTACCTTTTTTCAATATGCTTTATCCCTAAACAAAAACATAATATAGTATTACAAACAACACATAACAGTACTACATAATAAAGTATAACAATATTACAATCAACTATACTAAAATTCTATCACATGTACATTAAACAAATATTACAAAACAAAAACATAAAATAGTATTACAAACAAAATATAACAGTACTACATGATAAAACATAACAGTATTACAATCAATTATACCAAAATTCTATCACCTTACATCCTGCTCTTCTTTCCTAACCACATTATCAACCACTTCATCATTATGACATTACACTTAACAGTATTACACAATTACATCTCTATAATAACACATTAGCTAAGGTGAATACATACAAATATTTATTGTTGTCCAGTAATAATTAATATTCAACCCATTTTTCTTTAAAGGGTGAAAGTGGGATATATATTGCAGTAGCACAAGTAGTGCTAAGACGTCCGTTTGTGCATCCCGACTTGTAGTCTTCACATGAAAATTGTGGCAGAGACACACGATACTGGTCATGTGGGACGTGACCGTTCGGCGGAGCTCGTCCTCCGTCATTTTTTCTAGCCATCCGCGCGCAGAGATGTGGCCCGTTTTGTTGAGCGTTGTTGTGTTTGTCAACTTTCGAAAGGCACGGCTTTGAACGCGGGTTTATATCGTCCTTTGCCCATTCCGTCTCAGCCTTGGGAAACTATTAGCATGGACTTCATCCTCGGCTTACTGCACACTCAACGTGGTAACGACTCTATTTTTGTGGTGATTGATCGTTTTTAAAAAATTGTCTATTTTCTCCCGTGTAAGAAGACAGCCGACGTTGTGCATGTGGCACAACTATTCTTTCGGGATATCTATCGTTTGCATGACCTTCCTCTTTCAATTGTATCAGATAGAGACACTCGTTTGCTTAGCCATTTTTGGCGCACTCTTTGGCGGATGGCGAATACTGAACTTAACTTTAGCAGCGCCTATCACCTTCAGACGGATGGCCAAACTGAAGTTGTGAACCGTTCTTTAGGTAACTTGCTCCGCTGTTTGGTTGGCGACAATGTGAAGTCTTGAGATGTGAAATTGAGTCAAGCTGAGTTTGCTCATAATGTTGCAATTAATCGCAGTACATGTCTATGCCCCTTCATGGTATGGCCTCGTTCCTCGTTCGTCGATTGACCTGCTCACCTTGCCGTCTTTGGTGTCGCCGGACAAACGTGCCCATGAAATGATAACAGATTTGCAGCGCTTGCATGAAGAGACTCAGTCACGCTTGGTTGCTTCCACTGCTAAATATAAAGCAGCAGCTGATGCTCGACGCCGTGATCTTCAATTTGAGGTTGGTGAGTACGTTTGGGCGGTGTTGACGAAGGACAGGTTCCCCGCCCGTGAATACACCAAGTTGGCATCCCGAAAAATTGGTCCTGTGGAGATCATGGAAAAGATTAACCCCAATGCTTACCGTTTGCGCCTCCCCAGTCACATTCATACATCCGACGTTTTTAACGTTAAGCATTTAGTGCCTTTTCATGGTGACAACTCCGATGGAGATGAAGTTGATACCGATTCGAGGGCGTATCGTTTCGACGACGGAGAGAATGGTGGAGATGAAGCTGCATTGCAATACTTGGGAAGGATTGATCCATTGGTGCTTGATAGTGCAAAGGCTCGCTCATTTTAATCCATTTACTTAAGTCAAATTTCATTCCTGTTAGTATTTATTACTTTAATTAATTGTTGGGCCTTTATCGGCTTTTGTTATTTGCAAACCCTATTGCCTCAGCATATATAAGCTGTGAGTTTTATTGTTTAAGGGGGATTTTATTGAATGAATTTAAGGGATTACCCTATTTCCTATCTTGCCGGTATTCTTGTGTGAATCAACGACTTGATAGAAGGTGTTTTACAATCTTTGAATACGCCCGCTGCATCACTTTCCCAACCAACAATTTTTATCAGCTCTTTCAAAAAAAAAAAATCTGTTAAGGCCTGGATCATTTACTTTTGGACTGCGCTCTCGTCAGAGAAGTTTGGAGTAGACTGGAACAATGTTGTCTGCTCTGAATAAATTGATGAATGATTTTGGGTTTAGTTTTGAATTCAGAGTTCATTTATATGTGTATACATTTGTCCAATTCTATAAAATTATAAAAAAATTATGTTCTTAGATTTTATTTCGTCCAAAATTTTTAATATCAATTGATGAGCGTTTGTCACGTCAATTTTCCGTAATTTATCAATAGTACCTCCAATTTTACATTTCTGGATCCGCCACTGAATACATCTCTATCTATACCTTTTTTTGGGGGAGTATATGTTTAGGGGGTGTATCTAACCTTGTTTGAGGGGGATATAACCCACGCCTTCCTGGTATGGAACATTAAGAGCCCAGCGGCCCAAGCCCATTTTTCACTCTTCAAATTCTCATGGATGAATATTTACGTGGGTTTCTAATACTACTTATTGAAAGTTGTCGTATTTAAATTTTTATATTTTAATTCTCTATTTCACTTACTGTTTTTATATTGTATTCAAAATAGAAGATGAACCCATTAATTGATCCTGGAGATCATCGTACACCCTAAAAGTGTTCTATGACCCACCCATTGACAAATTAACTTTTTTCTTTATGGCCAATTAATCTTTAAAATTGAAGGGCATGTAGAACTCAGAATGATATAGGTTGATTCGTGGAAGGATTATGTTGCTCGAAGTTTTCAACCACCAAACATAAAATAGACAAGTGTTGAGTAAATTTAGAGAATATAACGGAGAGGATAATATTTAGTGGAGCACTTTCTTGAATTATTGACTGTTGATCGATTTTCCTTGACTTTGAGTTGTCGTTGTTCTACTCGTTGATCGTCTCTACGACTGGTCAAGATCACATACTTAAACTTAATTTCTACATTATGACCGGGGAAAACAGTCTTGGAAGCACATAATAATATTCTTATATTTATATAAATATAGTATCATAGACGCAGGATTCATACATTGGCACAAAGCTACGTAGCCTGTAAATAAATTTCAGTTTGTCAACGATTTTATGTAGCAGAAATTGCTTGGACCATGCACCCCTATTTTATTACGTACATACGTTTAGTAAAAGTTTTCATTGAATTGTTCAAAAAGATTGACAATTGACGGTCAATTAATAATTTCAATTTCTTATTTGCAAAAATACCTAATGAAGAAGACATGTTCAATAAGAATTTTGTTTCCTATTTTTATTTATAATATCACATTTATTGTAGTGATGTCATTGTAAAGTAAAATAAAATATAAAAATAAATCTTCTTTTTGATAAATGTTCATGTACTCAACATAATAATAATTGAATCAACGCAATCCTAAACTGATGAAATTATCATCTATATAAAAGGTAAAAAGTACAAGATTAGCACTTTATATTTTACTATCTAATTTATTATTTTTGATAAAAAAAATAAACATCTTAAAATGAATGCAGTTAATCAATCTACAAAACCAACAATATTCATAAAATTAGGCAGTTTCTAAATTAGATAAAAAAAATAAACATCTTAAAATGAATGCAGTTAATCAATCTACAAAACCAACAATATTCATAAAATTAGGCAGTTTCTAAAAGGTGATAAACCCCCAAATTTCCTCCCAATTTGCACTTGAGGTATAAAGTCAACTGTATCCTATTGGTCGTATTTCAATCTTTTGAAAAAGTCATGGTTATTGATAGACTTGGTCTACCATCTATGGCAGCTCTTGTTCTTGTATACAGTATATACTTGTAGTTGACCCAACTGCCCCAAATTAAGTTAGCCTAAGCTAACATTTTGTTGACCTATTTTTGTCTTCAAGTCGAGCTTGAACGACTTGAGCATAAAGCTCGAGCTTCCAGTACCCGAAATCTTACATCGAATCAATATAATTAATTTGATTCAATTACATCTTTAAACTAATTATAAAACAAGATTATCATCTCCCAAAACCAATCAATCAAACAAACATACTTGGACCTAAGATTTGGAAAATCGATTAGTCATCCTTTTGTGTGTGTGAAACCATACAAGTAGTGCCCACCAAATATATTCTCCAAATATCGGCCATCCAAATATTACTCTTTTATGCTTCCCAAGTCAAACGTGTAAGACACTAAAAAGTATGATAAACACAAACACAACATTCAGTGGCCCATAATTTCATTTACATAATACTCCCTAATTAATTAATAAAATTATTCAAACGACCCAAAAAGTCCAATTCTTAAAGCACTATATTAAATAACACGAGAGTAATCTAATTAGGTTAGTGAATTAATTAGTCTGCCTCTTCCCACCTTCCAACTCCTACCCATATTACACAAATCCCACATATAAATTCAACCCCATCTCAAATTCTTTCACCATTTCATATCTTCCAAATTCATAAAATAAAATTAAAAAAAAAAAAAAATGGTTCGCCCCATGGGAATAATCCATGTAAGAGAAATTAGCTTCTCCCCTGTCCTAATTGTAGGAATAGGGGTGTTTGTTACGGTGTGTCTGCTGGTATCCCTGTGTGCAAAACATGCGAAATCAAGAACAAGTGATGATACAAACACGGCCAAAGCTCCGTTTCCGACGGCCGCGAAGCAGCTGATCGCAGCCATAAGCCACAAGGCCAACGGCAAGAAGTCGTCTCCGGGTGAAGGGAGTGGGGTGTGGCAGAAGGCGATTCTGATGGGAGAAAAGTGTCAGCCGCCGGAGTTTTCAGGGGTGATATATTATGATTATTCCGGCAATAGGGTGCCGGAGATGCCCAAATCGCCAAGAAACACACCCTTGAGCCCTTTGAGAAGCTTTAATCCCAGAATCCAAAATAGTAGTATGTACTAGTAACAATCATATACAACGTTAGTCCCTTCTTTGTTTTGGTAATGATTAAGTTTAATATTGCTTCAGCCTTTTTTTTTTTTTGGTAAGTAAATACTTTTTTTTTCTTTTAAAAGTGTATTGATTTTGATTTTTGTCATTTAAGTTTTTTTCGTTTTGAAATTATTTTTTTATGTTTACAAATCACAGTGTTTTAACAATAAAAAGATTTAACTCATCCGATCTTAAAATGATGATAGGTTAGACAGTGATGATAATTTTGATAGTGTTAAAGACTCAAATAGCAACAATAAAGGTTATGAGTGTACAACTTTTAATTCAGGTAAAAAAAAAAAAATAGTTTACTAAAATAACTAAAACACTAGTTTTGTAAATATAGAAAACTAATTTGAATGCGAAAATTTTAGATGAGAAAAATAAAAATTGGTGAAATTTAAGGTTACCATATAATCAAATTGTTAGCATTTCCTCTCTTTTTTTTGGAAAGCTTTGTTAGCATTTCCTTATCAACCAATAATGTTGTACTAGTTGGTTCGTTAACTGTAATATACAATTTGATAGTAGGTTTGAATTTTATTTTATTTTACATAATTGAACTAGCTTGTAGTTGAAAGCCATATTAAACCTGTCAAAAAAAAAACCCCATTTATTAAGTTGAAACAGTAGTAAATTAAGTTCCGTGTGTGACTTCAAACGAAGGGGTCAATCCAGTTATATTTGGTTTAGGTAACCTAACTAACTTTGGAAGTACGACTATTAATCTTGAACATTTTTTTTACTCCATTATTTAGGAGCCTAAGGCATTTATTTAGAAAATAGGTAAAAAAAAAAAAATTGTATTCACATTATTTGTTAGTATGTTCTGAAAATAATCTCACCATGAAACGATTTTACTCAAAAAAAAAAAATCGTCCAAAATAAGAAAGCAACCGTAATCTAGATTTTGAAGTCGTATTGATACACAAAACCTGTATTTTCATCTATGCATTTTCACTTAAAATTTATATTTCAATTTAATCCTAGTACATATTAGTTTCTCTGCTCGTAAACAATGACAAAATGTACACGTAAAAATTGGAGGAAAAAAAAAAGATAGAGAGAGTTGTTCGTCATTCTTCAGGTGTATCCTCTTGTGTAGTAGTCTGTGCGTGAGCTCTGCTTCTTAGCTCTTCAAAAGCCTTCATGCTTTCTGCATCAAACCCTCCCGCAAACTGAAACAAATTTCCAATTGTTAAAACCAAACCACAACTTCAACATACTTTTATGCTATAATATACATACCTGATGCACCCTGAAAGCAAAACGAACACCCTGTAGGAGCAAGAATTCTTTGTTCGGTTCCTTCTCAGGTTCCGCCATTGCATCAAGCTCCGATGCAACACGCTTCATGTATTTTCGCGCTAATTGTACAGACGAAAGCTTGATCTGGAAGAATAAGACATCAAATCAAAAGTATCATCCAATAGTCCTAACATACTTTAGACCATGTTTCCAAATGACCAACACTATGTATGAGTAGTACCTTGCCAACTACTCCAGAATCGAGCAGCCAATCAACCGGTATACCAAATTCCTTGTATCGTGAAACTGCCATGTCTCGTGTACGTAACAGTGCATATACACTAGTCTCCACCCTGTTAGAAACCCAAAATGTAATAAGCTTTAAAAGGCCAGTTGAGCTAATTTGTTATTACAAGCATCATGCGTTGGAGAACTTACTTTTCGAGCAATTTGTACATCTTCTTCAGAGCAGGTTCACAAGGAAGACTTGGATCATCAGTGAACGATGAAACTTGCTTCTCCAATTTCATCAAGTCCTGATATTCAAACGACGCCTCTCTTAATGCATCTGCTTTCCCCTCTGGCCAATCAAAATGCTTCAGGACAGCTCGTTCATCGACCTATCAAAGACACAATTAAACAGGTTCGAAAGGAATAGAAATTTTTAACCATGATTAGCAATGCAGTCGAGACACAGATAAAGTACGTACTAAAAATGAGAGTTCCTCATCCAACCAGTTGACAAATGCCACCAAGTCGTCTATCTTTGTAAAAGAAGCTGCACGGACTTCTGTCGCCAATGATTGGACGAAATCACCTTGGGTCTCCACATCAGCTTTAACCTGATTCAAGATTTCAGATTCTTTCACTTTTAGCATTGATATAAAGATTTTAAGTGGAGTATAATATAGTTACTCAAAAAGGAACCAATTTAACATACTGCCAAGAGGAAGGTTGATCTGTTCTCAATCTCCCCTATCATATTGCTCCTTGCTTCATTGGTATTCGATGATCCAGAGATTAAAGATGAAGTATCCTTCTTCGCTTCACGTTTCATCAACGACTGATAAAATTCAACTAGTTCAGGTGCCCGGTGAACCTTATCACCTCCACCACCTCTCGAGAGGCTTCCTGGCGGAGGTGGTGGGCGGGGAGGCCCACCACCAGGGGGTGGTGGCGGAGGCGGTGCACCTGGTGGAGGTGGTGGTGGAGGTGGACCTCCTGGCGCTCGACTCGGAGCATTAGCATTGGTATTTCCATCACCGGAACCACCTCCCGATGCTTTAGGGGGTGGTCGAGGAACCCTAGGAGCACGTTTCTCGATTTGAGCAATATTAATTTTGCTAACTACTAACGGAGAATCACTTTTTGTATCATTAGATTGCTCATTTGAGTTTCCAGAGACTACTACAACAGGCTTCTCTTTTATATTAGTGAGTTTTGGAGGCAAAGATATTGGTTTAATAGCATCACCAAACTTAACTGCTCTTGCTTGTTGAGCTTTGTCTTTAATATGCTTCTCCCTCTCCAAAGCGAGCTTATGGCGGTCCTTATACGCAGGATACTTTTCGTCTAAAACTCCTTCGACCGATTTGGACATCAACTGGAAAGACGATGAAACAGAATTGAGCGAACTTTCGGGTGAATTAAACTCATCATTGTCTCCCGTCCCGATGCTAGTGATTGCCACCCCATCTCCTGCATTTCTCATCATTAAAGCTTCTAACGGGCCCCTCGGTTTCAAACTTCTGCCTGGAGATCCTCCTGCAAATGATCGTGCTGGCGAAGAAAAAGCGCTTGTATCGTCTCTGCTTTTTCCCTTCCATCTCTTCAGCTTTTGCATCAAACTAGGCTTCTTACTAATACTACTGAATTTGCTAACTGAGCTATCAACAGAAGCATTATCGAAATCCTCACTATCAACTGAAGTATTATCGAAGTTGCTGTCCATATCTGTGTCACCTCCTCCTCCACGCTCCGATCCTGCGTAGTCTAACATGAGCTGTTTAGCTCTTTCTTGGGATCTAGGACTCAAGCTTTTACTAAGATCACGAGCTGACACTTTTCCAGACGGGGTTTGGTAGTTACGTAGCTCAAATCTT
The DNA here is from genome assembly GCA_963675135.1 of Galeopsis tetrahit. Lineage (NCBI taxonomy): Eukaryota > Viridiplantae > Streptophyta > Magnoliopsida > Lamiales > Lamiaceae > Galeopsis > Galeopsis tetrahit. The sequence continues at coordinate 64,617,457 of OY776134.1, read as the reverse complement.
AGACACGCATTCACCCAACGAAGGTACACTAGCTCCTCGACTTCACTGAACCTGTTCATTTGAAGCCCTTCCACCTGTTTAATAAGGTCCTCATTTGTATGCTTCAATTCATTCACCTCTTCTCTCACCTTGGCAACCATCTCTGTCTGAAGGAACATAAACAATAGCATGTTAGAAAAACGCTTCGACTATCCTATCACCAACTGAACCCATTCTTGATTCTAAGAAGGCTTAATTAACCACCTTTTTTTCCATTATAAAATTTATTTTCCTATTTGAATCAATATAAACTAGATAAACATATATAGGTTTGCAGGAAGAATCATACAAAAATAGAGTTTGAAATATACCTCTGTCATGTTGGAAAGGGATTTAACTTTAGACTCAGCAGAATCTAGTTTAATTACCAACTCCCTCTTTTCATGCTGAAGTTCTTTGTTCACCCTCTTAAGTTCCATAACAGCCACTTCCAACTCCTTCACAGCTTTCAGCTTCTTCTCGATTTCAGTATCGTTCTTAAAGGCTTCCTGCTCTTTAGTTTGAAGCCCACTAACTTGTTGTTTTAGCAATAAAAGCTGACCCTTTGTCTGGTTAGCTTCAAGCTGAATCTGCTTCTGCAGTTCCTTTATCTTCCTCCTCGCCGTTTCTAGCTCTTTCCTTGCATTAACACCCTGAGAGACCTCCTCCTGAAGCTTTTTCCTCTCAGCTTGTAAAGAATTTATGGTGATATTAAGCATGTCGATTTCAACTGTCTTAATCTTGAGCTGTTTTTGTAACTCAGAGATGCTCGATTCTTGCTCCTTCAATCCGTAGTATTCGAGGAGCTCTCCCTCAAGCTTCTCTTCTCTCTCTTCCAACTCTTGAACAAGATTTCGCAACCTTTCAAGTTCGTTAGCATTGTTCGCCATCTCACTCTCGTAAACCCTGTCTTTCTCTGCTTTGATCGTAGCTGCTTGTTCGTACTTATCAGTAGGCAATGGGAAATCGATTTCGCCAGATAAAAGACTTTCGAATTCTGGTAAAAAATCATCTTCATAATCAGGTGGGCTACTTGGAGCAGGATTTATAATGCTGTTGATTAACTTCACTTCTTCCTTCTCCTCTTCCTCTTCCTGAAACGATTCAAACGCGGTGTATATATACTGTCAAATTCAAATATACAAGAACAAGATATTTAGACATGAAAACAAACAAACCATCTCATTGAGGCAATTCTCCGAACACGTAGCGTGCAACTCCTCTTCCCTTTCATTAATTGACGCTTCATCATTTTCTAAATGTTCAAATTAACAGCAAGAGAATTTGTCACTGATATATGTTTCCTTAATTGAAATATACAACTCAAGAACAATATGAAAACAGAGAAATCAAAGTACCTGAGGGCTTCTTCAAATTGTGTTGCCGCTTCGAATTATTAACACTAAGCTGCTTAACTGCATAAGCTGCAATAGAAGCAGCAACAAGAAATCCCGCCCTAACAATCATGTAGAAAAATAGTGTTTTTTCCACTCATAAACTAACAGAAACAGTGCCTCAATAAGGCTTTCCCCCATTTTCCTTCAACCCCATATCTCAAATTTCAGCCCAAGAATCCATACAAGTTTATCTTGTTGGTAGAAAAGCAGGAAAAAACTTGGTTGCGGACAAAGTATGTGATAAATACAAAGAGGTACAGGGAGCCACCAATTTCGAGTGGACAGTTATCCTCCAAACAAGAGGATTGAAATTCCACAATCCTCTTCTAATTTCTAATTGCAGATAAGTGAACTGAAAAGGACAACAGTAAATGTTATTCTTGAACAACAAATTGGTCCAACAGAGAAGTTTTTTTGTCGTAATTGAGGCAACCTGTGAAGATTTATCCCCGTCAGTGCTGCCACTGTCCAACTCAAACTGGTATCCGATAATAAACTTGCAAATCTTTTTCAAGGATATTGAGTTATAAACTTATAATTTAGACAATTTAAAATAAAATATATTCAAATTGCTTACCATTTAATTGCATTGACCAAATACAAAAATAGCATCTCATGTCATGTGTTTTTGTGGGGAAATTTTAGTGTTTAGTAGGTTGAAAAGGGTAAATTTGGCATTTAATCCGTGGCTTTGGTTGAATGGATGGAATGAGATTAGGCCACAAAACTTTAATTATTTGCCGCTTTTTTTAGGCTGAATTTGTCATATGTGACAAAATGAGAGGCTGTAATGTAAAGCAACAAAGCCCCCACGCCTATGGCGCTATAATCCACGCTTAGTGGGCCCCTGACCCGTTAAGGATTACATAGTTGGGCCCAACAACCACTTGGGTTAAACACAATTCGAATACGGAATTTATTTTTAAAGTTTGACCTATTTACCAGAATTTTATACAAAAAAAAAAAAAATTATAAATATATTTTCATTTTTACTAATGGAAGCTTCCCATTTGTAAAAAAAATACTCCGTAGTCTATTTCAACCAAATTATTGGAGTTCTATCAACAATTTCTATGGTTTTCAAACTGCCAATTTTGATTAAAACTACCGATTAGCCTTTTTCTTTTTTAAAAAATTTAATCTGAATTACTCCCTCCATCCACCAATGTAGTCCCATTGATATGGGACTACATTTGGTGGACAAGAAATATAAAGTAAATTGAACTACATTTTAATTTTTCTTATCCGAAACCGCCTTACCGTTTGAACAGCTGGCTATTTTTATTTTCGCACGTCTACATACCACTACTACATTTAGGGGTGACAATTTTCGACACGACACAATAAGCATGATACGAATTCGACACGAAAATTACGGGTTAGTATTTGGTCTTATCGGGTCAACCTGATAACGACACGAAATTCACAAAAATTTCGTGTCGGGTTCGTGTCAACCCGTTAAGCACGATAAAATTAACATAACTCATTAACCTGTTAACAACTCGTTAACCTGTTATTTACCTGATATGACACGATAATTTTTTATATTTATATAAATATAGTATGATTTTTTATATATTTAATACAATTTTAAATTGATTTATTTTCTTATCGTGTTGTTATCGTGTCGTGTCGACACGAAAATTTTCGTGTTCGTGTCGTGTCGACACATATCCTTATCGTGTCGTGTTCGTGTTTGGTCTTATCGTGTCGACAAGATAGCACGATTTTCCCAAACTGAACTACACAAACTTTTTTTTTGGCGAAACTAAATTAGGAACCAAAGTTTTAAGGTGGGGCTATTAACGTAATTTTATACTCCCTCCGTCCCAAGATTTTTTACACACTTTTCTTAATGGACGTCACAACATTTTTTACCCACTCCAAAAAAGGAAACAACTTACGTAATGAATTACCAATAATACCTCTCTTTTATTTTACTTTTCCTTCCCTTTAGTCAAATCACTCCACTTTAATCAATGAATTACCAATAATATCCCTCATTTATTTTACTTTACACATCACTTTATTCCATTTTCTTAATTTCCGTGTCGGTCAAAGTGTGTAAAAAATTGGGAGGGAGGGAGTAGGTATTTAATCGCGCAGAATTTTTATTTTCCAAGAAATTTATGGGTAGCCTACAGTGTCATATGCAATCAAGAAAGAAAGAATATGTAGAACAAGAATTCTCAATTTCAAAAAAACTTGATAGATACAAATCATACTAGGTTATATACAATGTAGTAGAGGATGAGTTTAACGAGAAGAGTAGTTTGCGTCTGAATAAAGCTGGGTGTTAGAAGATTTAGAAGTAATCGCTGCTACTATTACAAAACTAGCGAGCAGCGCCAAACTAAGGCCTAAAGCATTTACAATGGCCGATTGTGGGCAACGTTTTAGCACATTGCCTTTTGTTTGCAACAAAGTTAGTTTTTCAAGAAGCCCCGTTTCTGCTGTTACCACTGCTAAACCATATATGTACAAACCTAGGAACACATGCCAAGGTAGTACCTTATGCCTTGTCCTTCGTACCTCCCCTTTGTGCCAAAAGCTAATAAACCCAAATACCCACTGCAACATACATAATGTCACTTTTTAATTTAATCGAGTTAAAGTTCAATAATACTAGAATTATGAATGATGAATTTGACAAATCACCTGAGCCCCAAAGAGGATGACACATATGAGACCCATCCAAGAATGCAGAGTGTAGAAATTAGCTACAATCCCATCTTGCCCTTGAAATTTTGTCCAAATTCCAAATATGCCACAAGCTAAAGCCACACCTTGGAGACAAAGGTGAACCAGTTTCTTGAAATTTCTTGAACCAGGTACCCATCTGTGCACCAAAATTGCTAAAACAGCCAGCCAACAAAATTGAATCAGAAAACATTTTTTAAAATTAAAATTGATAAAATCCCACTGATTTTCTTTCTGCCCCCACATTCTTGATTCCTACCTTCCCCACTGATAAGGATGAAGCCAATCACCATTAACAAAGGATGCAAAACCTGCTCAAGAAACAGAAAAAATTGTAATTTTCCTTCAAATTATGCAGAAAAATTCAAGAAATAAATGTGGGGGATTACAGCATAAATGAGGTCTTCTTGAGATGGGGACTGGGGAATGAAGCTAGTTTTGAAGTGTAGAGCCCATATAATTACAAGAACTGCCACTATACAAGCTGAAAATCTAGCAAAAAGTACAACAGAAAATGGAGTGGCCATAGCAATTTCCTAGTACTAGTCTTGATTTTGCAAAGCACATTCAGAGTGTGTATGGATTTAGTAGAGAGAAACAGTGATTCATTGATTATTATTTTTATTGTCGGTGGATCCCCCACTGTTTTTAGTTTTGTGGGGGTAAACAATTTAACATTATTATTGTTAATTTTTTTATTTTGTGGTGGGGGCACTTAATAATACATATGCAGTACTATGATTAAAAGAGACTAATTTATTTATTTAAAGTAAGGATGAAATGGACATGGACCCCACTTGTGGTGCACCTCGCAATGAATTATGTAGGCACATTTTCATGCTACATTTGGTCAGTTTTGTTTATCAGGCCCTGCTCCAGAAGAGAGCACGGTCCAGTTCTAGAGAAAAACTAAGTTTGTTCCAATTGACCTAGAGCAGTCTGAAAAAACCTAACATTTTCTGCATTTTGGATACATTCTAGGGTGCATTTTTATGTCTTGATATTCAGTTTAATAACTAACTAATTTTCGGAGTCAGTTCCACCGTTCACTAGGACAGCATCCAATTGAAGTTAGGGTGGACATATTTTTTATATCTCGATATCCGATCAAATGACAGACTAAACTAATTAAGAGTGTCCACAATGGTTGGGGAGTTATAACTCTCCTCTCCTCCCCCTCACTACCGTATCATCATTTTTACATAAATAACTCAACTCATTAACTCTCACAAGCATTCCAAAGTTATAACTCACTTTTAAGGGATTCACTATTCAATCACATTTATTTTTAATTCTTTATTTTTTTATTTAATGAATATATGTAAAAAAAATTAATATATGTATATATTAAAATTATTTAGCCGATTGTTTTAGGGTATCAATTAATATATTTTACAAATTGAAATAAATATCCGTAATTGGATGGAATTTGAGTGGACGAGCCAAATTGAGAATATTGAAAATTTTGTGAATTTAATGAATTTTGAAAGAGGGGAATTTCATCCGTCGTATTAGGATGATTGAACAAATTTCTATGAAATTCTTTATTATTTTTGTCCATTTGGAGTGAAGAGAGTAAGAGTGAGAAAGAAAAAATGTGATGTATTTATAAGAAGAAAAAAAAAATGACCGTGGTATGAATTTAAATTTTAAATAAAAAATAAATAAATAACCCAACGGTATAATTTTAATTATTGATAATGTATGTAATTTATTTATTCAATCTATATATATATAAACATAAAAGGCTGAATGAAAAAAAAACAACATAAAAAAAATAATTGAAATATTTATGTGGTCTATGTGGGCAAAAGGATGGTTACACTGCATTAACCCATTTGAGGAGAGAGTTTTTTTTTTAATTATAAATCAATCCCACAATGGTTGTAACTCTCTTTCTAGAGTTATAACTCTTCACTAACTCACAATTGTGGACACTCTAATATGAGAGGACAAATTATGTCATCCAGTAGAACGGGACCCCAATTGAAGTTAGACTATTATAGGGGATCAATCTCACCGTTCACTAGAATGGAAACCCAATTGAAATCAGAGTGGACGGAAAGATCAATTCAACCGTCCACTAAAAAGGGGTGTCAATTAAAATAAGAGATCTAAAGTAGTAAACTTCGAAATATCAAGCCTATATCATCCTATCAACTCCTAAATGGTGCAAAATTTTATTAAATCCTAAGGTGTTGATGATAGTAGAAAATGAAAAGTAGAATACAGTCAATTAGTTGTAATAACATTGGATGGAACAATTTATTAAATGCTGAAAATATTGGATTGGCCATAGAAAACTAGAATACAGTCAAAATAGTTGTAATAACATTGGTTTTGTCTAATTCCAGCAAAGTATATTTACATAAAATAATCAGTTGATCTCAACTGAAATGTTTGTACTTTACAATACAAACTTATCGAAGCCAAAAACACATCAGTTGAAGCCAAATTTTGAACTCAAACAAGTTTCAAAATAAGCAAATAAACTACATAGACCATAACAATGTCATTCGGCACAAATGAACTCATCGATATTTCTGTCTTATAGCCTGGCATCCGTCTGAATGAGGGTCTAATGTAATGTAAGAGCAGTTTCTTGGCTATAAATACAGCATAAACAAGCCTTTAGATCAAGACACACACTCTTCAGAGCAAATCACAAAGGAGGTTAGAAAGCATTAAGAAATGGAGTTCACTTGCAAGGACTTCAAGGTGGGGAAATGTGAAGGTGAGAAGCTGGTTGATGGTGAAACTCTGCCACTAGTGCTGCTACCCCCAGTCGGGGGTAAAAACAACTTCCAGTCTTTGTTGGAAGCAATCGACACCAACAAGGAGTGGTTCGAGGAGATGATAAACAAGAACAGTGCAGTTCTGATCAGGGGCTTTGATGTTAAGGATGCTGTGGAGTTCAATGACATTGTTGAGGCCTTTGGGTGGGAAAATATTCGGTACGTGGGACCCGCTCCCCGAACACAAATACACAAGAGGATCTGGACAGCCAATGAAGGACCTTTATCTGAGTTCATATACTATCATCATGAGATGGTCTTGGTAAGGAAACTGCATATCATATTTGGATTCAAATAATTTATGTGTTAAATAAGATTTCACTTTTTGGCATCAGATGAAGGAATTCCCAAAGAAGGTGATACTTTACTGTGAAGTGCCTTCACCAGAAGGTGGAGAGACACCGTTTGTGCCAAGCTTCCGCGTAACAGAGCGTATGGTAGAGGAGTTCCCTGAGTTTGTGGAGGAACTCGAAAAGAGGGGGCTGAGGTATACCTTCACAGCTCTCAGCAGCGACAATAAGGCCTCCATGAGAGGCCGTGGGTGGCAAGATACATTTGCAACCCCAGATCGTGCAGAAGCTGAGAAAAGGTACATACTACACCCCTAATCCAAGGTTAAACAAACTATTATCTAACAATCGGATACAGGGCCAAGGCGATGGGGATGGACATGGAATGGCTACCGAACGACAGTGTAAAGGTGATACTGTGTCCAAGAAAGTTGACAAGGGTGTTTGAGGGAAGAAAGGGGAGGAGAATGTGGTTCAACACCATGGTGGGAATGCACGGAAAGGAGCTGAGCTCCGCCACCATGGCTGATGGGTCTGAAATACCTGCAGATGTGGTGAAGAGATGCGAGCAAATTATAGAAGAAGAAAGCATACAATTCAAGTGGGAGAAGGGTGATGTGCTTTTCCTCGACAATTATGCAACGCTTCATGGAAGAAGGCCTGCTCTTCCACCAAGAAAGGTTTTAGTTGCCACCTGCAAATAGATCAAACACTACACCACACTCGAAGAATAAGATGATCTGCATAAATAAACCTTAATACCAGCAGCCTATTTTCGAATTATCAATGAATAAAAGTTTAGTGAATTGATGTTACAGTTTCCTCTTCTATAAATATTCAATTCTTCATTACCTTTCAATTTGAGGAGCACAAAGTATTAGCTACCACCTAGCAATTGAAAAGATATAACAAGGTAGATCAAAGATTCCTAGATTTATTACTCAATCCACACGATAAAAGCACAGACATTACACAAAAGTCCCAAAGTTAATTCTTGTTCACAAGACAAGGTTGATCTTAAGCTTCTACTCGTCTCTTGCAAGAAACGTGATCTAATGCACTAGGAATCACGGTTTTGCACACCTCGACCTCGACCCCTACTAACATATCCATATCCATTATAACCTCTTCCGTAAGAAGACCCACGAAACCGACCACGGTTTTGCCCACGGCCTCCCCGGCCACCTCGATACCTTGAAAATTCTCCAAATGTCTGCAAATTCATAAAATTACTTTAGTCAATCTGAAAAGGTAAGATCTGGGAGATTCGTAGAGTTTTGAACATACCTCTGTATCCAACTTCATTTGCTCTGAATACCTGGTCCTTCCACGATTAGCATCATTGGAGGAAATAGAGTCGAAGAAGTCATCCTTATTGTAAAGGGGCTGTCAATTGCAAGAATAGTTAAATGTTTTAACTCTAAGTTTCATACAACTTGCCAATATCACAGGCAAGGCTTTTTGTTTAAACAATCACCTTTATCTCAGTAGGCAATTCAACATCATGCTCGTCAAATGGTTCTTCTTCATCACTGCCACTTCCATTTCCTTCATTATCCTTTCTATTACTCTTACCGAGATGACCCCAAACATCATCCTTTTTGAATTTCTCATTCATAGCAGTAAAATCAAACTCTTCAGTAAATTGTGTCACAGGGCGTGAAGCCTGCAAGGCATAATATTAATGCTCCATAGTCACAAAATTGGTTGTATTGAAGAAAAATAATGCAAATAAAAAAATCATAATACAAACAAGCTCTTACTCCAGGTCCTCTTCCACCACCACGCCCTCTGTAGTTGCCACGCATGTGATAAGCACCTCCATTAGGCTAAAGGAACAATGATGAGATAAATACTTAGCTCCTAAACTCAAATTGATTGCATATTCAAGACATTTAGACAGCAAATTTTGGGCTGAAAAGCCAACAGGATGTGGAACGGAGAAACTAAGAATTTGAAAGTGAAAAGATGGCTTAATTTCTAAGATACCAATTATTACAATCACTATAATCAGGTATACGCAACGAACTAACATGAACTTAAATCATGTGGGTGAAAAATTATGTCGGAATTTTTATTTGAGTAGCAATGTAAAATGTTCATCTTCCAGAAGCTTATTGTTCTACAAAGCAAGGTCACTTTCATCATTACAGCTGACTAAATAGGGAACTATTGAGTCGTGACAGTTGGTCACAAGCCCAGATAGACATAGAACCATTTTAAACAACTACTGCATGGCAACTCTTTACATGGATAGAACAAATATCCAAGTAGCCAGCCCCACAGGTAACCGGAATGAGCTTGATGAGGATGAGTTGTGTTTATTAGAGGCAGATTGACTTGTTGCAATCAATTGATATCATTGTTATCCATGTTCCTCCTACTTTCCCTCAAATGTTTAATTTTACATACGTATGTTCAGTTGAATATTTTGTTATCTCCATAAGATGATTAGTAAAAACTAAAGGTCAAAAGGAGAATTTGCAATTACATCACTAATTTACCAAAAACTCTACGCAGAAACAAGAAAAAACACACCAAACTTTTTTTCCATACTGCTCTTCCACTTTCATCATCATTCCCGCAGCCCCCACCCCTCTCATTCCCATCCAACACCAATCAATTGTCAAACGGGGAACCCTTATTTCCCCTAGTAATATTTACACGTCAGTTTAAAAATCTTCTATGCCAATAAATACAGCTTTCAGCATCATGAAAGCCTGAAAATCCTTTGAACTGGTCCAGGTTGGCAGGTTCCCAATTGTTACAGTAGTCAAAAAAAAAAAATTGCACCATACAAAAAGAATGAAGCAGATGAGAAAGAATAAAACCTTCTGAGCACGTGCGTTTGGCGGTAATGGTAATATTGGTGGTTGGGCTTCTGTTACGATGGGAGCTGATGGTTCTGGAAACTGATTTGGTGGCACTTCAGCTACTTCCACATCCTTCTGTATGGTTTGTAAGGTTTGAGGTGCAGAAGCTGGAGATGGCCCAGACTGCAGCAGCTGTCCTGGGGTTATAAGAGAAGGTGCCGGTGATGCTATAAGACCAGAACCAGATGTCCCAGAAACAGATGTTAATGGCTGAGATGCATTCTGCTGAGGCAAGGCTGAAGGGGCAGGTGCAGCAATAGTTTTGTTAGCAAGCGAAGAAATTCCTGCATGGTCAGAAACTGAGAATGTAGCCATTGATGGAAAGACAGAACTATGCGTTGATGCAGGGATAGAAGAGAGCGGAGCCTTGTTTGACAGCAGATTGTTCGTAGTTTCAGATGTTAGTGACGCAGGCTGCAGAGGGGGCACACTCATAGACAAAGTAGAAGCTGGTAAACTAGTTGAAGGGGTTAAACTAGAAGAGCTTGTGCTATTAGGAACCATGGAAGAATGGTAATCTGGCAAGCTTGAACTGGGCAGGTTTGGTGGTGCCATTGACATAGATGGGTTGAAAGTAGAAAATTGCATCTGTTGCATTGAAGGGGCAGGGGGCAAGCCAGCAGGAGGTCGAAGCATGGATTGTTGAGGTAGTTGTGGAAGACCATTAGGTGTACCATAGTATCCTTGCCAATACATTGGCATAGGCAACCCACTACCATTTGCATTTGGTGGGGACGGGCCCCAAGCATTCAAGTTTCCTCCAGGCTGATATAAAGGGAGGCCACTCGGGAAAGCTGACCCAGGGAGTCCCATTTGAGAAGAAGGATGGGAGCCGAGATCAGGCAAGGAACCAATAGGGGCAGTGGGAAAGCTTGTCAGTGGGGTTGTTGGGCGTGGATAGTGTGACTGCATAGAAATTATATTGATTAGAGTGAAGTTCTTCTGTATCACATTGCAATAGAAATTTTGGTATACGTGCCTGAATAATTGCAGGATCACTGTTCATTGGCGGAGTACTCTGAACTGGAGGGGAAGCTTTGACCTGCAAATCCTGTGACAAATATAAAAATAGAAGTTTAAGCCTGATAGTGATACGAAATCTGCCAAAAAATGTATGAGAATAATTTACCAACTTGAGAGAAAAAAGTGCTGAATTTTCTCATAGAGGTAATCATGAACTAACAAAAGGACTGGAGTAATTCAGGGGAAAAAGATAGCATCAGAAAACAATTGATGATACCTTGATATCAGTTCCTCTAAAAAGGATGTATTCATAAATTTTGTCGCTTGGAGGGACCTGAGGTCCATCCTTTTTCCGTCCTTCAGTTCCGAATGATCTCACTACAACAGAAAGAAAAAACTAAATGACCAAGATATTTTTCAGATAATCAGTTGATTTCAAACCACAACTTACACTGGAGAACAAACATATTGTAGTGTGTTTCTAGCTCAATATACAACATTACCAAGACATCTAACCTGCTTAAGGAAACATTGACCACCCATGCCAGATCAGATCTCATGTGTCGTGTAAGAAGCAAGTACAGCAAATTCATGTTAAGCTTCATGCTATATTCAGATTATCTTACCTTTTTTTTTTTTTTTTAATGAGACTCTTATTTCTATTCAGGTAATATAAATGTGTAGATTCTCCATATAAAAACAAAGCCACTATTAATTTCCAAATTGCTTGTAAAATCTAAATTCCTTTTTCAGAAGAGGCCTAAAACAAACTGAAGCAACTGATCAATTATATCATTAAAAATGTATGCATTTACCACCTGAGGATGCAATACCAGTATATCACAACTCCACAGGTCAAAGCCTATATCAAATAAATGCCTATAAAACTCTAATATTCGGCAAACATGTCACCAAAAGTAAAACTCCGAAGACAAAAGCACATACATATTCGCTATATAAAGAAACAAATAAAATTTCCTACTTATGTACAGCCAAATATAACCCCTTTAAAGAAGATATTAGATATATGAACAGAAAACCGCTGCAAGTGAAAACCCTAACCAGAGCATATACTTTGTATCTGAAGGCACCGTAGGAAAATAAAGAAATGACAAATAATACAACAATTACACAAGTATGAGAAGAAAAAAAAAAACAATCAAAATTCAAGTGTTAAGTGAAACGAAAAACAAACAATCGGTACGTTTTCAAAAACACCGCTATAGAATAAACTGTTGTATCTTAATTGTTCTCACCGTTGCGTAAGCCGATGCTGGACTCTTCAGTGTTGATGTTGTAGAGAATGCCTTCATATCTGATCTCACTCTTCGAAGTCAAACTAATCAAACTGCCGATGTATGAGTCCACGGATGGTCCACCGCCGCCGGATCTACTGCCTGACGCCGCTGCTGAACTCTCAGCAGCCATCTTCTTAATTTGCTTAGGTTGCTACTCTAATCTTTGCCAGTAATTTATACACGACGAACAAACATATATATATGTATGTGAGATTTGGAGATTGAGGAAATTGAAAGTTGGAAGAGGCGCTAGCTCGGTAACTGTGTGGGAATCTCCGTAAACGGGGCAGTAATTTTTACCCGTGGGCCGTGGGGCGTGGACGGGTTTGGTATATATAGAAAAATCTAAAAAATTAAACCATCCCAATTATACATGTCATTAATGTTTTTATATCATCGTATCACCGTTTTTATCTTTGTATTTTTTTTTTTACTTTTATTTCACTCACAAATTTTCTCACTCAGATATGAAAACCATTATTAATTTGACATAAAATCATACTCCGACAAAGTGGGATAACTCGATTAGAGCACCAGAGCACACTACCTATACCTTAGATTCTGGGTTTGAGTCATGGGGAGGAGAAAAGGGATGGGTATGTCTCTATTTTTAACCAAATACATACCTACTTTTTTTTTTCACTTTATTATTATTGCCTCATCCATATTATTGCCTCATCCACATTTTGTCATCTTCAACGCCATCTCATTCACCAATACTCCCTCCGTCTCATACTTGAAGACACAGATGAATTGAGCACGAGTTTTAATGAATGAACTGTTTATTAGTATTGTGTAAGATAAAGTGGGGTAGTAAAGACTTTTCAACTTTATAAATAGTAATAAAGTTACTTTTTAGTGTAATAAAGTAGTGGCATTTGTTGTAATATTGTGATGTTTTAAGGAGATTGTTTAAAAGTGTTTTTGCTATTTTAGGTAACGTGCCTTCAAGTATGGAACACCCAAAATGGTAAAATGTGTCTTCAAGTATGGGACGGAGGGAGTATAATTTTTCAAACATGGTCTTATGGATGGATAAGTAGAGATAAATAGGATTTTACGTGGCATTATATTATTTTATTATTGCTAATAATTATGATAATGATTGTATATCCAAAATCGGATAAGTATTAAGTACATTATTGGATATTCACAAAAAAAAATGTGTTACTCAAGTTGACATTCACGCTTTTGCTTTATTAATCGTTGTTCGCGCAGAGGCTTTTTCTAATATTTTTTACATCTCATATAAGTCATCTTCACTTTCACCTGATTTATCAACGACAATATGTTCAGGGTTTTGAATTCAACGATGACAACCAAACATGAGGATTGCGCTCGTTGCGGACTTAACCCAATACCTTACAACAAGAGCTAATGATAGTCATGCACCACATGTGTCCGTGTTCTCAAAGTTTATACAATTGCATTGTCCGCTTTAATGATGACGTTGGTCTAGTTTTTCTTTCCATCCAAGGATCTAGATTAAATGGGAGTGAATTCTCGTTCTGTCGAGAATTCTAACATTTAGGGCATGTTTGTTTTGGGATTTTGAGAATTTTGAAATTCGGATTTCAAAATCTAGTGGATTTTAAAATTCTAACGCTTTTTATGTTTTGTGTTTGTTTTTGGGATTTATGTAGGGTATGATTTAACTTTATAGTATAAGATTATAGGTTTTATAGGTATTTATATAGGGTTTGTAGGTATTTATACATTTGACTTTTATAGGGTTATAGAGTGGGATTTTGAAATCTTGAATCAAAATCCCAAACTGTAACGGGGGTGGAGTTTCGAAATCCCAAATCCGGATTTCCCATCCCAAAACAAACATGCCCTTAGGAACTAATTATCAATTGTGATTATAAAAAAATACTACATATTTTCAAGTGAAAAAATGAAGATAAAATTTATGATTATCTAGACCTTAGTCGAATTATAAGTATTGATCGTTGTAATCTAGTAGATTCAATATTCCTCTACTTTAATCCTGATTTCTTCTCAAAAAATTGAATAATAAATAGATTCATCATCTTACTCCAAGTCTCCAACCGATTAGAGAATGTTAGAACGGACTAACACCCTCAATTGAAACATTAACATTAAAACCCCTCTCAATATCTTTACCCCTGTTTTGTTTATTGGAAATTCGATACAATTTTATTTATATGTTTTTATAATTTAAAAAGATATAGTGAAAATTTTGCAACATTTCAAATAACAATTTGAACTCATTCATAAAAGTTCGAAAAATGTCATAAATTATAGTTACCCATATATGATTTGAGAACTAAATATTAGACATTCGACATTTCCTCCCCTGAGATGCGTGCATTTCCTCCCCTGAGATGCGTGCAGCGTGCTGCCGTTATATAATACCCAATTTTTTATTATATAAAGTTATAAACTCACTATTAATGTTGGGATGATCAAAATGGGAAGTTAATGGTGTTTCTACTAAATTTATTTACATAATGATAAAATCTCATAATGTTTCTTAAATTAATACTTTTACAAATAACTAATCAATATTTTTCTAAATAAAACAAGTAAAAAATATTATTTAAAAATATTTTTAAGTTGCATTGTACACTTAATGCATACATAGATTTTGTGTCCAAAAAAAACTGACAACGGTGTTCAAGGGAAGAAAGGGAGAGTAGATCAAAATTACACTCTCATGTCAATATTTGGAGGGATGAAAAACGTGTATAGTATAAATAATGTGATTGAGAAAGAAAAAATAGTATAAAAAAAATGGAATGAAAAATTTATTATAGAATATCCATAAAAAGGAAAATGAAAAACTTATAACTAGATGTATAAAGAATTGTCAACCCAGTGAACCAAAAAAAAAAAAGAAAAAAGAATTGTCAGCCTAGTAAAACTTGTCCAATTGGTCATCTCTTCAAATCTAACAAAGAAAACATGCCCTCAAAGAATAAGACGATCTGCTTATAAACCTCAATGCCAGCCTATGTATGAAAAAAGGTTTAGTGAATTGATGTTACAGTTTCCTCTTCAATAACCATCGGAAATAAATATTCAGTTTGAGGAGCACAGAGTATTAGCTACCACCTAGCAATTGAAAAGATATAACAAGGTAGAAGATCAAAGATTCCAAGATTTATTACTCAATCCACACGATAAAAGCACAGACATTACACAACAGTCCCAAGTTAATTCTTCCTCACAGGACAAGGTTGGTCTTAGCTTCTACTCGTCTCTTGCAAGAAACTTGCTCTAATGCACTAGGAATCACGGTTTTGCACACCTCGACCTCGACCCCTACCCCTATTAACATATCCATATCCATTATAACCTCTTGCGTAAGAAGACCCACGAAACCGACCACGATTTGGCCCACGGCCTCCCCGGCCACCTCGATACCTTGAAAATTCTCCAAATGTCTTGCAAATTCGTAAAAGTTACATTAGTCAATCTGAAAAGATAAGATCTGGGAGATTGGTAGAGTTTTGGACATACCTCTGTATCTAACTTCATTTGCTCTGAGTACCGGGTCCTTCCACGATTAGCATCATTGTCCAAGGCGTTGGAGGAAATAGAGTCGAAGAAGTCATCCTTATTGTAAAGGGGCTGTCAATTGCACAAGAATAGTTAAATGTTAACTCTAAGTCACATACAACTTGTCAATACCAAAGGCTAGGAATTTTTTATCAAACAATCACCTTTATCTCAATCGGCAATTCAACATCATGCTCGTCATGTGGTTCTTCTTCATCACTGCCACTTCCATTTCCTTCATTATCCTTTCTATTACTCTTACCGAGATGACCCCAAACTTCATCCTTTTTGAATTTCTCATTCATAGCAGTAAAATCAAAATCTTCAGTAAATTTTGCCACAGGGCGTGAAGCCTGCAAGGCAGAAGGTCAATGCTCCATAGTCACCAAATTGGTCGTATTGAAGGAAAATATATATTGATCAGGAGTAAAGTAAACGCAATAATGCAATAAAAATTCATAATACAAACAAGTTCTTACTACAGGTCCTCTTCCACCACGGCCTCTGTAGTTGCCACGCATGTGATAAGCACCTCCATTAGGCTAAAGGAACAACAAGATAAATTGTTAGCTCCTAAACTCCAATTGATTGTATATTCAGAAGCAATTTAGAGAGCAAGTTTTGGGCTGAATAACCAACAGGATGAGGAATAGAGAAATTAAGAATATTAAAGTTAAAAGATGGCTTAAATTCTCAGACACCAATAATGATTCACTATAATTTAAAGACACTTTTAATATCATAGCTGCACTAATTAGTGAACTATGAGTCATGACGGTCGGTCACAAGACCGGATAGACACCCCACCCCTTGCTATTAGAGACTTAGACTCGTGAGAACCAACTACTGCATGGCAACTCTTTACATGGATAGAACAAATATCCATGTTGACAACCCCACAAGTAGCCAGAATGAGCTTTGATGATGATGAGTTGTGTTAATTAGTGACAGACTGACTTGTTGCAATCAATTGATATCACTGCCATCCATGTTCCTCCTACTTTCCCCAAAATGTCAACTGCTGGTTTTTAATATATTACACAAGTGTGTTAGTTGAATAAAAATGATTAGAAAATTTAACTAGGCAATTTCACCCAAAAGTCAAAAGGAGAATTTGCAATTACAACTCTAATTTTCCAAACACTTTACACAGAAACAAGAAACAACACATCATATTTTTTACTATACACACACTTTTCCACTTTCATCACCACTCTTTCAGCTGCCACCCATCAAATGTGAGCCCCTTATTTCACCTAGAATTATTTACACATCAGTTTCAAAAATCTTATGAGCCAATAAATACATCTTTCAGCCTCATGGCAAGCCTGAAAATCCTTTTGAACTAGAGAGGTTCTTGATTGCTATAGTAACCAGAAAAAGAAAAAAAAAACAATATTCACAACATGTAAAAAGAAAGAAGAAAATGTGAAAAGAAAAAAACCTTATGAGCACGAGCATTTGGCGGTAAGGGTAATATTGGTGGTTGAGCTTCTGTTACAGCAGGAGCTGACGGTTCTGATAACGAATTTGGTGGCACTTGAACTACTTCCACATCCTTCTGTGTTGTTTGTAAGGTCTGAGTTCCAGAAGCAGCAGATGGCCCAGACTGCAGCAGCTGTGCCGGGGTTACAAGAGAAGGTGACGACGTTTCTATAAGACCAGAACCAGATGTCCCAGCAACAGATGTTACTGGCCGAGATGCATTCTGCTGAGGCAAGGCTGCGGAGCCAGGTGCAGCAATGGTTTTGTTAGAAACTGAAGATATTCCTGAGTGGTCAGGAACTGAGACTGGAGCCAACGATGGAGAGACAGCACTATGTGTTGATGTAGGGATAGAAGAGAAAGGAGCCTTGTTTGGCAGCATACTGTTCATAGTTTCAGGCTGCAGAGGGGGCACACTCATAGACAAAGTTGAAGCTGGTAAATTAGTAGAAGGGGATAGATTAGAAGAAATTGTGCTATTGGGAACCAAAGAAGAATGGTAATCTGGAAAGTTTGAACTGGGCAGATTCGGTGCTCCCATTGGCATAGATGGGTTGAAAGAAGAAAATTGCATCTGTTGCATTGAAGGGGCAATGGGCAAGCCAGAAGGAGGTCGAAGCATGGATTGTTGAGGTAGTTGTGGAAGAGCATTAGGTGTGCCATAGTATCCCTGCCAATACATAGGCATAGGCAACCCACTACCATTTGCATTTGGGGGAGATGGGCTCCAAGCATTCAAGTTTCCTCCAGGTTGATATAGAGGAAGACCACTTGGGAAAGCTGACCCAGGGAGCCCCATTTGCGAAGGATGGGAACCAAGATCAGGCAAAGAACCAATAGGAGCAGCGGGCAAGCTTGTTGGTGGGGTCGTTGGACGTGGATAGTGTGACTGCATCAGAACTTACACTGGTTAGAGTGAAGTCCTTATGTATCACATTACAATAGAAGTTGCAGTATACATGCCTGAATAATCGCAGGATCGGTGTTGATTGGCGGTGAAGTCTGAACTGGGGGGGAAGCTTTGACCTGCAAATCCTGTGACAAATATGAAAATAGTAGTTAAAGCCAGATACAATATTGAATGAATAATGCCACTCAAATACAAGCACCCCCCAAAAAATGGCCATGTAAATGAATAGGAATATAATCAAGTATGAGCTTTATTAACAAAATCTGCCACAAAAGATGAAAATAATATACTAACTTGATAGAAACACTAACGAAAGAACTGAAGTAATTTAGGGGGAAAAAGTAGCATCATAACCAATTAATACCTTGATATCAGTTCCTCTAAAAAGGATGTATTCATAAATTTTGTCGCTTGGGGGGAACTGAGGTCCATCCTTTTTCCGTCCTTCGGTTCCGAATGATCTCACTACAACAACAGCAACAACAAACTAAATGACCAAGATGTTTTTGAGATAATCAATTGATTTCACCACAACTTGCCCTGGAAAACAAACATATTGTAGCGTGTTCTAGCTCAATATACAAAATGACCAAGAGATCTGCCCCACTTAAGGAAACGATGCCCAAGCATGCCAGTTCGAGCTTATTTTTCCTGTTACTTTATGAGTCTGTAAGACTGTAACAGATGTAAATGAAGTCCAAGGCTATCATGTAACTCAACTGATATTGATCAGATCTCATGGACATGTAAGAAGCATACGCCAACTTCATATTAAGCTGCTCGTCATGATGTATTCAGATTATCTTTTTTTTTTATGCCAGTATTAATTTCCAAATTGCTTTCAAAATCTAAATTACTTTTTCAGTAGATGCCTAACACAAATTGCAACAAATGATCGATTATATCATTAAAAGTGAATGAATTCACCACCTGTGGATGCAATGACAGTATACCACGATTCAAAACCTAAATCAAATAAATACATATAAACTTCTAATCTTTAGCAAACATGTCACCAAAAGTAATCCATCTCCAGAGACGAAAACACATACAAAAACGCTATATAAAGAAAAATATATGAACAGAAATCAGCTGGAAGTTGAAACCCTAACGAGAACAAATAAGGCACCGTGTGGAGATAAAGAAATGACAAATAATACAACAATTACAAAAGACTACTACGTTTTCAAAAACACGAATAAAGAAACAACTGCTCTTTATTAATTGTTCTCACCGTTGCGTAAGCCGATGCTGGACTCTTCAGTGTTGATGTTGTAGAGAATGCCTTCATATCTGATCTCGCTCTTCGAAGTCAAACTAATCAAACTGCCGATGTAAGAGTCCGCGGATGGTCCACCGCCGCCGGATCTACTGCCTGACGCGGCCACTGAGCTCTCCGCATCCATCTTCTTAGTCTGCTACTCTGCTTTTTGGCAGTAATTTATACACAAACACGAGGATATAATTGTATATCGCGCACACATATATGTATGTTAGATTTGCAGATTGAGGAAATTGGAAATTCGAAGACTCACTAGTCCGAGGGGTTTTTACTCAGAAATGGGGAAACTAGGGATAGTTTGGTTTCCTTGAGAGGGGTTTTATTAAAAAAAAAAAAACAAATTTAATTTAATTTTAATTTAGAATATTTTAATTAAACAATTTAAAATATATATTTAAATTATTTAAAATTTGTTTAAATGTATACATTCAATGAATATAAAAAGAAAAACTTATCTTTAGAAAGTGGGAAAACTAGTAGGGATAGTATGGTTTCCTTGTCTGACATGATTGGTTGATCGAACCGAATAGTAATAATAGAAATAGCTTAATTATTCGTAGTTGTTGGTAGTCGAAATCAATTAATATATAATCGAAATGAAATTTTTTGTTCGCTTACGGCTATTAACTAAAATATAAAATGATGTTGAATTTTTATAACTTTTTTAAAGCCATAAATATATGTACCAATAAAAACAACTCAATTTTGTAATAAAAACAGCACTAGGTCCAAAATCCTCATATGCAAAAACCAAATCATATCAAATTCATACTCAAATTGGTAAAATTCTAAATATATAAATTCTCCAAAGTTCACAAAATATATGAACATGTTCAAACTTACTTCTTGACTTTTACTAGTGAGAATCATCAGTTCGAACGACGACGACGCAAAGTGTCAAATATGCAGGGAGATCACAGAGACGACAGACCACCTATTCATCAATTGCAAGGAAACTCAACAAATCTGGTTTGAAATGCTAAAATGGGGGAATATCTCATCGGTACTACAAGTAAGCGTTGTTGAACATTTCCAACAGTTCTCGGCTCTGATCCCTACGAAGAAAGGTGAAAAAGTTGCAATAGGAATGTGGATTTGTGTAGTATGGGTGGGGTTGAAGTGGAGAAATAAGATGTTTTTTGAAAATGAAACTTGGGACAAGGAAAAACAGACGAAATAAAAGGTCGATTTTGGAGTTGGTGTTCTGCAGAAAATTTAATCAAAGTGAACAGCTCATTCAGGGAATGGATGCAGAACCCAATCCGCATCATCAAATGGGGGGGGGGGGAGATTAGGATGGAACATGGTGAGATCAATGTCTTGAAAATGCTTATGTATTTGTTTTATTTTCTCTTCTTTATGAGCATTACCCACTGTAGGCTAATTTGGTACCCCTTGTACCACTTTTACCATTTCAATAAAATTGGTTTCCGTTGCCCGATAAAAAAAAAAAAACTAGCAAGAATGAAAACGTGGGGATCATGGGTAGCGGGTGGGTGTCCGGCCAGTTGGTGGGGCGAAGGAAGGTGAGATAGAATGCGACTAGCAAGAGATCACAACAAAGGGTTAGAGAAGTGAGGGTCGTGGTCGACTAGCCACTAGGTGCGGCTTGTGCATCGCCAACGAAGAGTTAGTGAGGTGAGAAAATAAGTTTTTTTTTTTTTTTTTAAACTTGTCTTGTGCCGCTTAAATTAATTTTGATTTTGTTTACTCTTTTTTTTCTTGAATGTTGTATAATTATATTTGTCACATAATCTTATGTGTGGTTTAATTAGGGATGGTAAATAGGGTATGCCCAAATTCGGGTCCGCATTAAACCCGTCATGCACTGGTCGTAATTAGACCATATCAAGCAAGTATGAGACATGTCGTGATTGTTAATATGTTTTCGTATTTGTCACACATAAATATAGTCGTAGTAAGTATTTTTTATACGTGTGTGTATTTATTTAAATTTATATTAATGTATATATATTTGTGTAAATTATTATATAGACTAGTTTTAATTATAAGATTAATATTAGATGTTAATTTAAGCACCTATATATTTTAACATTTCCATTATCATTAATTACAACTTTGTGTTGTATTTAACATTAAAATCGTAGTTTTCGTTTGTTACAATTGCAATATCCTCAAGAAAAGCAAAAATACCATGGAGACGATGGTGCACTATTTAAGAAAAGCCAAAATTCGATATGGTTACATGCCAATTTTCAAGATTTATCGGCCAATTTCGACTAACGAATATGAATAGTTTAGTTAATTCGATAATTACAATTTGATTTGATTTTATCACTCAACCCGTCAAGAAAACCAAACTATCCCTAAGGCTGTGTTCAGTTTAGTTTGGACGGTTAATATATATATATTTTTATTTAAACCTACCTTTTCTAGTCATTCTCATTCACATCTTATCCATCTATAAACATATTTAATATTACTCCCACCGTTCTACAGAAATTTGCACATTTTCCATATATGAATGTCTCATACTAATTTGCACACTCCATAAAAAAGAAAATATCTTCATAACTCTCACCCTTAAAATATACTCATATTTACCCATATGCCATTACTTTTCTACACTCAATTTACTTTTTACTTTACTTTATTCATAAAATTTTACAAAATTACCCCTCAAAACATCACTCATTACACATTTTCTTACACATTTCTTAATATGTGTGTCGTCCCAAGAGTGCAAATTCCTCTAGGACGGAGGGAATAGTTTTTTTTTCCATCCATACCTGCTTATCCATCTCTACCCAAATACAGTTAATATTAGTAATTTTTTTTTTAGGGTATGTTTGGTTTGATGGAAAATGTGGGAAATACTTTTTTATCCCACTTTTTCCATTGTTTGGTTTTCTAAATTAAAGGCCGAGAATTTATTTGGGCCCGAGTCAATTTTCCCATTTTTTCCCACATTTGCATGATTATTAATCTTAGGTGAGAGGGTGAGTTTATTTTTCCATCAATCCAAACATACAAATTATTTCAATATTTTAATTTGTGAACAGTGCAATCCCACTCAATTTAATCCTAATATATTTATCCTATCTAACAAACCAAACTAGCCCTTAAAGTCTTGATATCCAGTTTTTAGACAGACTATTTCGGAGAACTAATCTCTTTGTCAACTTGCAAAGATCCCATAAATTAGAGTTTTACGCACAATATGAAATAACCCCTTAAAATTATTTGCACCAAATATTGAACGCCATACCTAAAGATGAACACACCCACATTTTTTCATTTTATCCACATCATCCCTGATCCTACTAGTTTTTTCCCCAACCGAATAAAACCCCTCAAGGAAACAAAACTATCCTAGTTTTCCCCCTTTCTAAATACAAACCCCTCGGACTGTTGAGTCTTCCAATTTCCTCAATCTGCAAATCTAACATACTAACATACATACACATATATATATGCGTGTGTGAGATACAATACTACCTGTGTGTATAAATTACTTCAAAAAAGCAGAGTAGCAACATAAGCAGATGGCGGCGCCAGGCAGTAGATCCGGCGGCGGTGGGCCATCCGCGGACTCATACATCGGCAGTTTGATTAGCTTGACTTCGAAGAGTGAGATAAGATATGAAGGCATTCTATACAACATCAACACTGAAGAGTCAAGCATCGGCTTACGCAACGGTGAGAACAATTAAACAGCAGTTTTTTCTATAGTGGCGTTTTTGAAAACGTACCGACTGTTTGTTTTTCTTTTCACTTAACACTTGAATTTCGTTCTAATTTTTTCCATACTTGTGTTGCATTAAGTGTCATTTCTTTAATTCCACACGGTGCCTTATTCCAGATACAAAATATTTGTTCTGGTTGGGATTTTCACTTCCAGCTGATTTATGTTCATACATTTTCTATAACGGGTTCTTTTTGGCTCTAGATAAGTAGCCATTTTTTCTGTATTTTCTTTATATAGCAAATTTGTATGTGTTTTTGTCTTCAGAGATGGATTACTTTTGGTGACATGTTTGCTGAAGATTATTTGATATAGGTTTTGACGTGTGGTATACTGGTATTGCATCCTCAGTTGGTAAATGCATTTATTTTTAAAGTTGTAATTGATCATTTGTTTCATTTTGTTTTAGGGGTCTACTAAAAAAGTAATTTAGACTTTGTAAGTAATTTGGAAGTTAATAGTGGTTTGTGAATTTATTTGGAGAATCCTACACATTTATATAACCTGAATAATATAAAAAATGTCCCATTTAAAAAAAGGTAAGATAATCTGAATATAGCATGGAACTTAGTATGAACATGGTGTATTTGCTTCTTATGCTTCTTCAACGAATCATGAGATCTGTCTGATCTGATCATTTCAGTTGATTGGTCCACTCTATTATAATTTTCACGTTGAGTGAGATGACAACCTTTGGCTTCATTTACATGTGTCACAAAGTAACAGACTAACAATATAAATAAATTCGAACGGGCATGGGTGGTCATTATTTCCTTTAGTGGGTCAGATGTCTTGGTAATTTTGTATATTGAGCTAGAAAACGCTACAATGTGTTTGTTTTCCAGTGTAAGCCGTGGTTTGAAAAATCTACTGATCATCTCAAAAATATCTTGGTCACTTAGTTTGTTCTTGCTGTTGTTCTAGTGAGATCATTCGGAACTGAAGGACGGAAAAAGGATGGACCTCAGGTCCCTCCAAGCGACAAAATTTATGAATACATCCTTTTTAGAGGAACTGATATCAAGGTATCGATTGGTCTCTGATGCTATCCTTTTTCCCTAACTTACACAGTTCTTTTGTTAGTGCATGGTTATTGGTTACCTCTATGAGAAAATGATCTCTTTTTTCTCTTAAGTTAGTATATTATTCTTATACCTTTTGTGGCAGATTTCGTGTCAGGCTTGAACTTCTATTTTTATATTTGTCACAGGATTTGCAGGTCAAAGCTTCCCCTCCAGTTCACACTACACCGCCAATCAACAGTGATCCTGCAATTATTCAGGTATGTATACCACAACTTCTATTGCAATGTGATACTGAAGAACTTCGCTCTAACCAATATAATTTCTATGCAGTCACACTATCCACGCCCAACAACCCCACCGACAAGCTTTCCCACTGCCCCTATTGGCTCCTTGCCTGATCTCGGCTCCCATTCTTCCTCTCAAATGGGACTCCCTGGGTCAGCTTTCCCTAGTGGCCTCCCGTTATATCAGCCTGGAGGAAACTTGAATGCTTGGGGCCCGTCCCCACCAAATGCAAATGGTAGTGGGTTGCCTATGCCAATGTATTGGCAAGGATACTATGGTACACCTAATGGTCTTCCACAACTACCTCAACAATCCATGCTTAGACCTCCTGCTGGCTTGCCCACTGCCCCTTCAATGCAACAGATGCAATTTTCTACTTTCAACCCATCTATGCCAACGGTGGCACCGAATCTGCCCAGTTCAAACTTGCCAGATTACCATTCTTCCTTGGTTCCTAATAGCACAAGTTCTTCTAGTTTAACCCCTTCTACTAGTTTACCAGCTTCAACTTTGTCTATGGGTGTGCCTCCTCTACAGCCTGCATCAATACCATCTGAAACTACGAACAATCTGCTGTCAAACAAGGCTCCACTCTCTTCTATCCCTACATCAACACATAGTTCTGTCTTTCCATCATTGGCTCCATTCTCTGTTCCTGACCACGCAGGAATATCATTGGTCACTAACAAAACTATTTCAGGCCCTGCAGCCTTACCTCAGCAGAATGCATCTCAGCTAGTAACATCTGTATCTGGGACATCTGGTTCTGGTCTTATAGAAACGTCAGCACCTTCTCTTATAACCCCAAGGCAGCTGCTACAATCTGGGCCATCTGCTGTTTCTGCACCTCAAACCTTACAAACAACACACATGGATGTAGTTCAAACGCCTCCAAATCAATTGTCAGAACCATCAGCTCCCGTCATAACAGAAGCCCAACCGCCAATATTACCATTACCGCCAAACGCTCATGCTCATAAGGTTTTATTCTTTCACATCTTGCTTCATTGTTGTATGGTGGTGTGAATATTGTTCTTTTTCTTTTTCACTGAACACTATAGCAATCGAGAACCTGCCAATCTGGACCAGTTCAAAAGGATTTTCAGGCTTGCATGAGGCTGAAAGCTGAATTTATTGGCACATAAGATTTTTTAAACTGACATATTAATAATACTAGGTGAAATAAGGGGGCTCCATTTGATGTTTAAGTGGTGTTGGATGGTTGGATGGGGATGAGAGGGGGGCTGCGGGAATGATGATAAAAGTGGATTACCAGTATGGAAAAGAGTGTGATGTGTTGTTTCTTGTTTCTGCACAGAGTTTTTTGTAATTAGTGATGTAATCGCAAATTCTCCTTTTGACTTTGAGTTTTTACTAATCATTTTATAAAGATAATTTTACGTTGCTACTTGAATAAAATTCAGACATAATTTAAGTTCATGTTAGTTCATTGTGTATACCTGATTATAGAGATTGTAGTAATTGGTGTCTTTAGAAATTGAGCCATCTTTTAACTTTCATATTCTTAAAATCTCCGTTCCTCATCCTATTGGCTATTGGCTTTTCGGCCCAAAATTTACTCTCTATATGTGTTTTGAAAATACAATCAATTGGGGTTTAGGAGCTAAAGATTTATCTCATTGTTGTTCCTTTAGCCTAGTGGAGGTGCTTATCACACGCGTAGCAACTACAGAGGCCGTGGTGGTGGTGGTGGAAGAGGACCTGGAGTAAGAGCTCGTTTGTAATATATATATATATATATATTTTTTTTTTGCATTATTTTTCTTCAATATTACCAACAGTTTAGTGACTATGGATCATTGATCTTCTGCCTTGCAGGCTTCACGCCCTGTGACAAAATTTACTGAAGAGTTTGATTTTACTGCTATGAATGAGAAATTCAAAAAGGATGAAGTTTGGGGTTATCTCGGTAAGAGTAATAGAAAGGATAATGAAGGAAATGGAAGTGGCAGTGATGAAGAAGAACCACTTGACGAGCGTGATGTTGAAGTGCCTATCGAGATCAAGGTGATTAGAGTTGAAACAAAAAGTCTAGCCTTTGATATTGGCAAGTTGTATGAGTTAAACATTTAACTATTCTTGTGCAATTGACAGCCCCTTTACAATAAGGATGACTTCTTCGACTCTATTTCCTCCAATGATGCTAATCGTGGAAGGACGAGGTATTCTGAGCAAATGAAGTTGGATACAGAGGTATGTCCAAAACTCTATGAATCTCCCAGAACTTACCTTTTCAGATTGACTAATGTAATAAAAAACAAAAACAAAAACAAAAAAAAGATTGACTAATGTAATTTTTATGAATTTGCAAGACATTTGGAGAATACTCAAGGCATCGAGGTGGCTGGGGAGGCCGTGGGCCAAATCGTGGTCGGTTTCGTGGGTCTTCTTACGGAAGAGGTTATAGTGGATATGGATATGTTAGTAGGGGTCGAGGTCGAGGTGTGCAAAACCGTGATTCCTAGTGCTTAGGAAAACGTGTCTTGTACGAGACGATTAGAAGCTATGACCAACCTTGTCCTGTGAACAGGAAATAACTTGGGACTTATGTGTAATGCCTGTGCTTTTATTGTGTGGATTAAGTAATATATCTAGGAATGTTTGATCTCCTGGCTTGTTATATCTTTTCCATTGCTAGGTGGTATAGCTAATATTCTGTGCTCCACGATTGAAAATGGAGAAGAATTGAATGGAAACCAGAACATCAATTTACTGGACTTTTTCATTGAGTTTTATTTAGGCAGATCATCTTATTTTTTTGAGTCTGTAGTTTCTTCAAATAGGTTTGACAAATCTATGCTATTCATGTTGTGTTACTTGAACATAAGTATTTTCTTATTGATATGACACAATAACAATGCAAGAGTTATACACCTTTTAATAAAAAAAATTACAACTTTAAAATCATATCAACTAATACCTTTTAATAAAAAAATTAATTACCTTTTAATTAAAAAAATTAATTACAACTTTAAAATCATATCAACTCATACCTTTTAATAAAAAAATTAATTACGACTCTAAAAAAAGAACTAGTAATGCCTTTTCAATATCACCTTGTATTTAAAAAAAAAAAAAGACTCTCAGTGTGACAACTCACAATCACAAGATTCACAACACACAAAAGGGTAAAGATGTAAAAGCAAGCGGTGATTCGAAACCAGATAATCATTCGTTCGCGTTTAACGGGCTTCTTCCTTCCTCTTTCACTCTGTTGTCCAAACACACACACTGTTCAATATTCCGTCCGCCGGAACCCGAATATTCCGTCCATAATACCCTCCCGTATTCATTCAACTTCACACACCCGTCAATCATTTGAAATCCTCAAAACCCTACCTTTTTTTGCCCCCACGTTTTACAAATCTCGCATTAGGGTTTCTTCGAACTAATTCGCATCCGAAATTGGAAGCGACGATGTTTACTCCTAAACGGCAATGGGCGGGGCCGTCAAGAACACCGAGGAGTGAAGCGCGCACACCCAACCCTACTGGCAACAACAAATTGGTGGCTCTTATCGATGACTCTCCTCCTCCTCCGCCGCCTACGAGCTTGTTGAATGATAATGGAAATATAGGTGGTTCGGAGAATATGGACGATTGGAGAAGGTTTCGGGAAGTGGGCTTGTTGGATGAGGCGGCGTTGGAGAGGCGTGATCGTGAGGCGTTACAGGAGAGAAACCAGAGGCTTGAAAGAGAGGTTTGATGTGGATTTTTTTCTCTGTGCTTCAGTTGCCTTTCTAAGTGGTGTTTGTTTATCTTTGTAATCATCTATCGGTTTGATTTCCTTAATGAATGTATATTTGTCAATTATAGAACTTATGTAGAAGGTGTAGCTAGATGACTGTTAACATGTTTTTAATCGTGAGTATGAACTTATGGTTACATAATGCTATATATGAGTTTAATGTTAGCTAGCAATTCTTGCATTTCACTTATAGTGATCAGTTCTGTGCCAAACAGTATAGCATATGTTGATGTTTAACGTCATTGCATAATACTAAAAATGAAGAATATGATGAGCCAGGGACCTTGTTAAGAGGAATGTAGGCGAGGTGGTAGCTGTATTTTCTTGTAACTGTCTCTATTGGAGCAGCATTTTACTTTTCCTTTTCTATTGAAGCTCTCATCATCATAATCAGGGGCAAATTTTTGGTATAATCACCCAAAATTATATATAAAAAAATTCTTAATCCCCTATAATCATTATATATGTTTCTAAATTAATGTTGATTTTAATTCATTTAGCCCCCCAAACTCAGTCATGACAAATTAGGCATTAACTTCATTTGTCCAATCTTCTGTTTGCTTTTGATTAGGTTCATAGGATCTATGGCTGCTTCTATTCTTCATCCATTGTCAATTTTCCACTGATAAATACCCTTCAACTTTTCAAACCACTTGATGCTTGGCCAAGTTAACTGCAATGAACAGAGAAATTCATGTTTTGAATATGCTTTGTGAATAATTGACCTCCCTTAGTATTGGCACTCTTGATTGAGTGGGGAGGAGAAGAGAGGAGTTTCTGGGACAAAGCTCCTGTTATTTGACACTCACTTTGTATATATTTTCCCCAATCTAGCGTTAGAAAGATTCATTTTTGCATTGCAGCGGACAGTAGAGTCTGGGTTCGTGGTAAGCTTAGCCTGAGATTTGGTTGTTGCAACATGTAAACTAGTTTCTAGATCATGTAGAGTTTATGGTTTGAAGTATTAGTAATTGTGCAGTCAGATATGGCTGGTTTCTTGGCTGTTATTATGGTTGAGACTGCTAAATTCAATATTTTCTTTGGCAGCTCTTTGATTATCAGTATAATATGGGACTGCTGCTGATTGAGAAAAAAGAGTGGACTTCAAAACATGAAGAACTTCAAGAGTCTCTTCTAGAAGCACATGAAGTCATCAAACGTGAAAAGACGGCTCATTTAATTGCAGCTTCTCAAGTGGAGGATCGAGAAGCAAATTTGAGAAAAGCTCTGGATGTTGAGAGACAGTGTGTGGCTGAGGTGATTTATTTTCTTCTGTATATGTATATTGGTTTGGAACTGTTTACTAATTAATATGTGTGTGTGTTATATCGTGTGTTTTAAGCGTGCTACTTATGTGTGTTATTCTCTTTAAGACCAACCTCGTAATTTGTAAGCATTTGCTTTATTGTGTCTTGCTTCATTATGTTTGATGAACTGTTATTTTATGTTGATATGCTATAATTTCTCTGCAATTTTTAGTCTGTTCATGTATTGAGCAATGTTGCAGAAAATGCTATCTCTAGGATATGATATAATTTCTGTGCAATGTGGCTAGTTATTTCTGAAAATTTTAATGCTATTCTGATTCCCAGCTACATACTTTATTTTTGTTTGTTGAAAACCTCTTGCATCACTTCAAAATTGGGATTAGGCTTTTGGGTTTCTAGAATCAGGCTAATTAATATGAATGTGCCATCAAGGATTCAATGGTAAGTTGTGTCTCTTGAATAGTATTCATGCTAATTAAATTAAACTGTCTTGAAGAGAGTGTAACTGAAGAACATGATCCTGAGGAAATTGAAAGTGACCATGATGAACTTGATGAAGTTAAGACAACTGTGATGATGAATCCACCTAATGGAACATGCTTTAGGAATTATGGGTTATGTAGTAGCACAAATAAGTTTGATGATTTTTAATTAACTGAATATTGAATATTCGATGATCGTAAATCCTATTTGTGGGGTTTGTCCTGATAAAATACTAAATGCTTGTTTTCTGCAGCTTGAGAGGTCTCTGCGAGAGATACAGTCACAGCATGATAAAATCAAGATGTCATCTGAGACTAAGCTGTCTGATGCCAATAATTTGATTGCTGGAGTTAAGGATAGGTCTTTGGAGGTACAACAACAGTTTCTTGCTGCTGATGCAAAACTTGCTGAGGTAAATAGAAAGAGTTTAGAATTAGAGAGGAAATTACAGGAGGTTGAGACACGTGAAAGTCTTCTTAAGCGGGAGCACATGTCCTTTAACTCTGAGTATGATTGATGCTCCATGCTATCACCCTACATACATTTCTTATATGATCGTAACACTTTTTAATTTTGTATATCCTTTTGTTCTTTTAACAGGCGAGAGTCTCACGAAGCAGCTTTTTTGAGAAACAAAGAAGATATACGGGAGTGGGAAAGGAAGCTGCAAGAAGGGGAAGAGAGACTTTGTCAAAGTAGGAGAGAGATTAATGAGAGAGAGGAAAAGCTAAATGAACTCAATAGGATGCTCAAGGAGAAAGAGAGTAAAATTGAAGAAGAACGTAGGAAGGCTGAGATGGAAAATTTGGCACTGAAGAAGAAAGAAGATGATGTTAACAAGAAACTATCTGAGCTAACTCCGAAAGAGGAAGTGAGTTTCAGAATCATCTCCTGTTTTTGCAAACTATAATTTGTCCACTCTTATAGATTTTCATTTGTTTACTTCTTTGCAGGAAGTTGAAGATCTCAGAACTAGACTGGAGATGAAGGAGAAGCAGTTAAATGTGATGAAGGAGAAGCTGAGTGCTAGAGAGAGAGTGAGTTGCTTTCATATGCTTTCATTTTTTATATCAGCATTTATTGAAAGTTAAACCCGATATGTCTTATTATAGGTGGAGATTCAAAATCTTCTTGATGAGCATAGAGCTGCTTTGGACATTAAAAGACAGGAGTTTGAAGCAGAAATTGAAGAGAAAAGAAAGTTGCTCGAGGAGGAAAACAGAGTTAAACTTGAAAACTTGGATACGAAGCAGAGTGAAATTTACCATTTGGAGGAAAAATTGGAAAAGAGGAAGGAAGCAGTAGAGAAGAAGGCGGATAGGGTCAAGGCGAAAGAGAAGGATATTGAATTAACATTGAAAGGGCTGAAGGAAAGAGAGAAGGCCCTCAAATTGGAGGAGAAAAATCTTGACTTGCTAAGGCGAGAAATAAATTCTGATAAAGAAAGTTTGCAAGCTCAAACTGATGAGATTGAGAAAATGAAAGCTGAAATTCATCAGCAGAAATTGCAGATTCATGATGAAACTGAAAAGCTTAGGGTTACTGATGAAGAAAGGCAGGAGCATAACCGTCTGATACTGGAGTTGAAACAGGAGATAGAGAGGTACAAAGATCAGGCAATCTTGCTGTCTGAGAAAACTGAGTATTTGAAGCAAGACAGGAAGAAATTCGAGGAAGAATGGGAGGCCCTTGATGAAAAAAGAGCAGAGGTGGCTAGAGAGGGGCAACAACTTGAAGAAGATAAAAGAACAATTGAAAATTTGAAACACTCTGTAGAAAGACAATTGAAAGAAGATAAAATTGCCACCGAGAATCACATTAAAAGAGAGTTGGAGGCCCTTAGAATTGAGAAAGAGTCATTTGCTGCCTCAATGAAGTATGAACAGTCGGTGTTATCAGAAGAATCTCGACAAGAGCTATCTAAGTTACGTCACGATTTTGAGACTCGTAGGAAGAATCTTGAGGAAGATATGCTGAATAAGCAAGAGGAAATGGAGAGAGCTCTGCTTGAAAGAGAGAGAGAATTTGAGGAGAAAGCTGAGAAGGAACGTAGTAATATCAGTCAATCCAAGGATGCTGTTGAGAAGAAAATTGAAGATATGAAATCTGAGAGGAGCAGATTGGAGGAGGAAAAACAGAATATTGCAATGAACAAGACGCAGTTAGAGCAGCAGCAGCTAGAGATGCACAATGACATTAATGAACTTAGTGTTTTAAGCAGAAAGCTTAACTCATCAATGAGAGAAGCAGATTTGTTTCCTTCCTTGAGACAATAAAGAGTTGTCAAAACTGTGGGGACATGGCAAGAGATTATATGCTATCAGACATTCTTACGACTGAACGGGATGGCATTGAGTTGTCACCACTTCACACAATGGGGGAACAACTTCTTGAAAGAGTTGCTGCATATGAAGTACAGACAAAGGGAACTCCTTGTGGGAACGATTTGAAATCTTCAGAATCTGGTGGACGTATATCCTGGCTTCTTAAGAAGTGCACTCCTAAGATCTTCAACTTATCCCCTTCCAAGAAAGTTCTAGACGTGCCTTCTCAAAACTTGGACCAGGCTTTGTCTGATACACTGGTTGATGTGTCTGAAAATGTTAGCATGCCAGCTGAAGCTGCAACACAAACAAATTCCGGGCATTTAGAGACGACAACTCGTAGACAAAAATCAAGTCGAAAAGCTAAGGATAGAATCCATAGAACACATTCTGTTAAGGAAGTAGTTGAAGATGCTGCAGCTTTCTTGGGAAATAAATCAGGGGTTCTTGATGAGCGACTCAGGGATAACCCCACTTCTGTCAATGAGGAAAGTCGGGGAGATTCCATTGTTGCTGAGAAAGGAGCTAGTACCATGCGAAGGAAGCGAACTCGTGCACAATCTTCTAAAATGACAGAAAGTGAGGATGCTGCTTATGACAGTGAGGGTCGTTCTGAAAGTGTAAATACAGGTGGCCGCAGGAAGAGGCACCAGACAGTTGCTCCAGCTGTACCTAATCCTGGGAAGTCCCGCTATAATCTTCGACGTCATCAGCCGTAAGTTTTCATATTCATAAATTTCCGAATTGTTATATTTGTGATTTTTTTCAAGTAAGCTGTCTCCAGGACTATCATATTGAACAATTGAAAGTTTCATACTCCCTATGCGCCTAGCTTGTCTTTTGAATGGGGTTAAAAACTCAAGAGTTTTTTTTTCCTTTTTTCTTTCAGTAAGGGGAAAGATGTAGCTGCCTCTGCAGACACCGAGAAAAGAAGAGATAAACAAGTTAGGGATGGTGCTATATCACGCGATAATGAAATTACTTCTGCTCCATCGAAAGAAGTCAGCAGTCAAGATAATGGGAATCCTGAGGAATTCGTGCATGTTACATCTTATAAAAACGTACAGACTAAAACAGTCTCGATTGACAGAGTAGTAAGGGTAAGTAAATCTCTCGTATCCTCTTTCGTTGTGGTTTTCACTTGAGAAATTCTTTACCTAAACTTACCCATGGTGCAATGCAGTTTGAGGAATCTACAGCCTACATTGACGATGAAATTACTGCTCCAAAATCATCTGAGAATGTGTACTTGAGCGAGGAGGTTAATCGTACTCCAGAGTATAATGATGAAGATGAGCAGGACAGCACGCTACGTGGTGAAGACGATGATGACGATGACGAGGAGGAGGATAATCCTGGTGAAGCTTCCATACCTAAAAAGCTTTGGACATTTTTCACATCGTGATACTTGTTTCTTTTGTTATTCCCTTTTCTTAAATTTACCAGTGTTTTGATGTTTAGACGTCAGAAATGTTATGTAGCATTATCCTAGGATAGTCGAGAACTCTCAATTGCTGGCATCTTCTTTTTATCTTTGGAAGCCTTCACTATAATTGGCCTTGTAATCAAGTCATTACTGCAGCTTATGCCTTTTTTTTTTCACCCTTTTTTTTTTTTTTCAAGAATTACTTTTGCCTTTTGAACTCGTAAGCGGATGTGGGGGTGTATGAAAGTTGTGTGCTTATGAAAAAATTGTTGTAAAATGACTTTTGTATTAAAATCTTAAAAAAGGCATTATTGAAAATAAGGCGGTGTTTGGTTTGGGATTGGCCAATCCGGATTTGGATTGGTCCAATCTCAATTCAATCTTTCTCAATCCATCTCAATCCAAATACAAATCCAAATATCAATCCACCCCTATAATACACCTATACACCTATTTTTATACAATCAAATCACTCTTTTCAACCACTCATTCTCTCTCCTACTTTCTTCTCTCTCATACTTTGATGTGACATAAAAATACATCTACCCATACTTTTCAATCCTTAACTAAACACAACTTACACACACAATCACTATTCATGGATTACCTAAATCTCAATCCAATCCACTTCAATCCAATCCAAATCAATCCCAAACCAAACACCACCTAAAGGAGTTAATATTGTTAAAATATCAGAAGTTACACTTAACCAAATCAATTTGGTTAAGCCATCACAGTTGTACGGTATAATTGTATAAAATTACTCCCTCCGTCCGCCTATAAGCTTCCCGCTACTTTTTGGCACAAAGATTAAGAAAAGTGATTAAATAATAGATATAGTATAAGTGATGTGATCGGAAGAAGGAGAGAGATAGAGATAAAAAGTAAAATATAAAGTGAAGTGTAAGAAAAAATACTTACCAAAAAAGGTATGAAGCTTATAGGCGGACGGACTAAAATGGTAAAATGGGAACTTATAGGCGGACGGAGGGAGTATTAGTTAAACACAGTGCACCATTTTTTGTACTATAAAGTTATTTCTCCCTTTTAGTTAGTCTGGGACATAAGAGTTGTTAAATTATGTGAGCTATAAGTGATATGTTTATACTAAATTACTTTGGCAATTTAGATATTGCTTGCAAGTTTTTATGAGTAATATAAATATCATTTTTAATCATTATATAAACAATTATAGGAGAAATACATAATTTACCTATGATAACTCGATCTTAATTAGCTAATAATTGGGCTCAAAAAAAAAAAAAGCTAATTATTGTCCCAAATAATTATGGTCTAAGAACTACAACAGGGACCACGGTAGGACAACTACTTAGGCTTAGATCTTCATTCATGGGGTATAGCCGTTGACTCCGCCCCTATAATGTTGATTTTGAGATTTTTTTTTTTGTACACAAAATAAGATTAAATAAGATACTATAGTTTTAAAAAAATCGTGGATTATATAAAGATTCGTGTTACTAAAAAAATTCGCTGGGTCGACAGAGTAAAAAATATACTGCATGAACATTGTACAATACATAAGAGCGAAAAAAATCCATTTTAATTAAGTTTAATCTTCATGAACCTTTTTTTACCTAAAATTATTTTAATTAATTAAATTTCATTTTTGTGATATTCCAACGTTAAAAGGGGCAATCATGTCTCTCTACCCTACTCATAATTGGTTATAAAACTTAGATTATGTACGTGGTCCTGAGCCTTGTGCCTTTGCCGATTCACATTTGTACAACGTATTGATTGTGCCTAAATCTAATTAATAGCCATGAAGACGCCTTTTGTATGGCACATGCCACAACAAAAAGACACATTTCTTTCATTCATTCCTATATATTAACTAAAATATGTCACTCCCTTCATACTCCCTTCATTTCAGAATTATTTACACGGTTTGATCGACACAATTTTTAAGAAAAATGAATTTAGTGGTTGGTGATGTAAGATAAATGACGGATAATAAAAACTTAGTTTTTGGGCGGGTCAAAAATTTATTGTACCATATTTTTTGTCTTGTAGTAATAAAACATTTTCTGGCATTTTGATCCGCAAATCCGCCTAAAAAATTAAGTGTATATTATTTTTTCTTACAATGTATTTTTGATCTTATAATAAATCATTTGTTTGCGATCTGAAATATTGTTTTAAACGATTTGAATATAAGTTTATGAACAGTAAATAATTTAAAATAAATTAATGCTACATGTTCATGTATCGATCTACATTTTTATTTTTTTTGGCAAAGGATTTACATATTCATTCATGTTAAATGTGTAATTGAAAAGGTGAAAACAACTGTTATCTCCCAAAATTAATACTAGAACAAATCTCAGAAGTTTTTTATTTTTTATTTTTCATTTATTTTGTAATAAAAGAGATGGGCAAAATGGGGCAAGTTGAGAAAATGACAATTCATATTGATACTGTTTAGGCCTGGAAAGAAAAAAAAAAGTAGAGTGGGCTAAACCTTCTCTATCTTTTCCTAGGCTCTCCAAAGCTGCCCATTTATCTCTTTGGTCCCCCCCCCCCTCTCCCAATACCCCTTATTAACTACCCTCTCGTCTATCCATAAGTTTCTCGTTTTGCTATTTTAGTTTATTCGTCTATAAGTTTCTTATATTTTATTTTGGATATATTGTTTTCAATTTTTCTTAAATATTTTACTTTCTTTTTCTTTTCAATCATACTCAAAAGTAGCGAGAAACTTATATACAGACGTAGAGAGCACTATAGTACTTTGCAATACAAAGTGCAAAGTGGAAATTCCACAGCAGCAAAAACTGCATTTTGTTTTGTTGTGATTGAGATATGACATTAAGGTAAAGAGGTATTGGTAATGACTAATGAATGTTAATATTAATTGAAGGACATTATTATGCTGTAAAAAAGTGTGATCCAAATTTCAAAGCCTCATGCCCACTCCCTTTTACACATACATTGCTGCAAACTCTGTTTTAAAGCCCAACAGCTTAAAAGGTGAGAGAGCTAGTTACCCCGAGACAAAAACTGCCTTTGTCTTTCATGCACTTACATGTTTATATTATATGGTCCCCTTCCCTTACACACAACCCCTTTTATCAAACCATTAATTTTTCCCAACTGTTTAACATTAACATTGTGCTTTAACATTCATGTTAAATGACCCTTTTACCCTCTGGACCCTTGTTAGGCATAACTAATCTCATTCTTTTAACATTAACATGGTGTTTTAAGATACAAGACTGTTATGTAAAAAGACCCTTTTAGCCTCTGCCACTGGTGTGATCTTATTGCATTGCTATTATTGACTTTACCATAATTGCTTTTTTATATGTGTTTCTCTTTTACAACTGACAACTGTGTGCATAACTTTTTAGCTGCAAAGAAACCCTAGAGACCTCAGTCTTCTGCTACTCTCTTTACACTTCATTTACTACCTTTGCCCATTGCTTAGTATATTATAAACACAAACTTTCCCTCTTTTGTATTTTGCTTGCAAACTTGTGATCTCAATCTTCATTCCTTCCGACCCCTACCTACTTTCTGCTTAATGGCATTTAGTCCTCCTCTCTTCTGTTGAGACTATAAAGTCGGACAGTTTGATACTCTTTTTATTATTATTTTGCAAAAAATACAAATTGCCCCCATTGTTATTTATATTCTTGGTACTGAAGTGAAGTACCATTTTCAAAAAAGTTGTTTTCTTGAACCCAAATCTTCCGTTGCAACTTTTCTGGGCTTAGAACAGCCATGAAAAGGCTTAAATATGTGGGTTTTTCCATTCTTGTTCTTTGCTTTCTTCATTTGAGTTTACCATGCAATGGAGATGATGAAAGTGTATCTGCACCAATGAAGACTAGTGAGCAAGAGGCTCTGTATTCTGCTATTCAAGGCTTTGTTGGAAAATGGTGGAACGGGTCGGATCTTTATCCGGATCCTTGTGGATGGACTCCTATTCAGGTTTGTTATTTCCACTACACAAGATTAAATTTTTATTTACAATAAAAAAAAGAAACTTTTTCATGTCACTTCTCTCTCGAGCTATTTTATGGAGTAAAATCTTTTTCCTTTTTCAAGATTCCATTGAAAAAGTTAAATGCAGCTTTTCAAGTCTGAATCAAAGTTATTATTAGTAGTGAAAAAGCAGAACACACAGGCATTATCTGTTTTTATTTATTTTTTTATGAATTGTGCAAAGAGGATTGATTCCTTGTTAACTAAAACTTTGTCCTCTTTTGTATTTCTGGTATTTTCACTGCGTAAAGCTTCTAACATTTATGATTCCATTGGCTATTCCCAGCTCTCTTCTTTATCAACTATGTGCAAAAGATCTTTTGCTTGTTACAACTAACTGTTAGTACATAGATTCCTTGTACAATTTTCCTATTTTTAACAAGCTTCTAACATTGCAGGGCGTTTCTTGTGATCTGTTTGATGGGTTTTGGTATGTCACTGATTTGAGCATTGGAGCTGTTCATGATAATTCCCTTAATTGTGCTCAAAATGTGGAATTTAGTCCTAATTTGTTTACATTAAAGCACCTCAAATCTCTCACATTCTACAACTGTTTTGCCTCATCACACCCTGTGTCAATCCCTACTCAGAATTGGGAAGTTTTCAGCACGAGTTTAGAATCGCTCGAGTTTCGCTCGAACGACGGCCTCGCGGGGCAAATCCCCGCGAGTTTCGGGCTTCTAAGAAGCCTAAGGTCATTAGTGATCACTGGAAATGGACTAACTGGTGAAATACCACAAAGTATAGGGACTTTGATGAAATTAAGACGTTTGAATCTTGCTGGAAATTCATTAACGGGTCGGGTCCCGGACACTTTTGGCGGGTTGAAAAATCTCCTGATTCTTGATATTAGTAGAAATTCACTCTCAGGGACTCTGCCTTCATCTCTTGGAGGATTGGCCTCGTTGTTAAAGCTCGACTCGAGTCGTAATCGATTAGACGGGCTAATCCCGTTCGAGTTCGGAAATTTGAAAAGCTTAACTCTTTTGGATCTCAGTAACAACAGATTAACGGGGGGATTACCAAAATCACTTGAAGAACTGAGTTCATTGCAAGAATTAGTCCTTTCAGACAATCCGACAGGTGGAGATTTATTGACAGTTGAGTGGCGGAATCTGATTGGACTAACTGCATTGGACCTGTCCAATGCGAGCTTGACAGGTGGCATTCCGGAGTCCATTGCAGAATTGAAAAGCCTTAGATTCTTGGGCCTCAATGATAACAAGCTCACAGGGGAAATCCCCTCAAATCTTGCAAATTTGCCTAATGTGAGTGCTGTTTATATACATGGAAATAATCTAACTGGTGAGCTTAAGTTTGCTGAGTGGTTTTATGGCAAGTTGGGGAGGCGGTTTGGGGCGTGGGGGAATCCGAATTTGTGCTACTCGACCGCCTTGTCCCCCGAACGAGCGCCATTCGGGGTTGAGCAATGTAGACGAGAGATCATCAAGTATCAAACTCGTCTGCATTTGGGGGTTGAATCAGATTCAGTGGCGTGTGTGGGGAGTAGTAGATTGGTTTTGGTATTAGAGGTGTTTATCCTTTTTATTATCGAGCTTTTTCTATAAGTATTTTCGATGTGTAAGTGAGTCGAGTATTTCGACTTCTTCAGCCCCCCGTGTATTGTTTCACCTCGTATTTGTACATGTAATGCTAACAATGAAATCAACCTAAACTCGTTTGCTTAATTAGTTCTAGCAATATTTGGACTTGAATCGATTTTTAAATGAGGTCTCTTTTTTTTTTTCATTTTTTTTTATGCGAACTCATGAAAAACTACTTAAAAATTCCTCATTCCTGCACATTTTTTATTATATACGAACTCATGATAAATAACGTAAAAGTTAAAACATTTTAAATTTTTTAACAATATACTAATTTTGTATGGGTTAGGGTTCCAAATTCTTAATTCACACCCAATCAACAACATAAAAAATACCCCCTCATCATTTTTTTCATCATAACCTAACTGAACAATTTTTTTTAAATGTCAACATTTAACTATTTCTATCATTTTCTCAAAAAAATCTCTCTCTATCCTTATCTTTCTTTATCATTTGTCAGGGCATTTACAAGGGGGACAGAGAAGGTATTTAAAGTTATTACTCTATAGTATTGTTTAAACTAATTAAAAAATTAGTAACAATCAACTAAAAAAATATTTATTTGATGATTGACGGGTGTCTTTGAAGTTGAAACTTTTTTTCTCTCCGTTCCATTTTTTTCTTCTTCACTACCACTTCTCTTTTGTAATTTTTACGTATTTTGAGTTCTTTTTCAACGACGGTATAAAATAAGAATGTTATAAAAAAAAATAAGAAAACAATTTTTTTGGTATTAGATTTAGGGGCATGTTTATTAGATTTAGGTGATTTCAATAAGCCTAAAAATAATAAAAATTTAATATGGTCTGAAAATAGAAATTTGCCCTAATGAGGATAAAGATTGAAGAACAAAGCTTTTTTAATTTTCTGAGGATTATAAATGAGGTGAAAATGAAAGCTGTAGAAGAAGTAAATAGTGTGGTTTGGTTTAGGCAACATAGCTGGAGTTTGTGAAGCACATAGATATATGTATATACAGAAATGTGGTCCATATATGGATGATGATGATACTGAAATCTGTGGACCATTTTTAGAAGAGGGAAGAATTCAGAACATGCATGTTTCTCTAGGCATCAATCACTCTCCAACTTCAATTCTTTAGGCCCCTACTCTGCTACCTCTTTCTCCCTCCAATCCTTCACTTTCACATATACTATCACCTTATAATATTATTAATAATTTCTAAAAAAGAAAAAGATCATGGAGTATAACATTTGGGAAGCTTCTCAAATTTTAATTGAATCAGGTTTAATCGACGAAATAAAATAGTTCAAACGTTGAGAGCACCACTATCTTGATAAATTTGATTGAGTTTAAACAAGTTTAAGAATTGTTTATAAAATTTGAAAATTATGAATGCAAATCTTACATAGTATGATAAATTTTTAGGGCTTTTTTGCTTTAATGTGACACGATAAATAAGTAATTATCTTTCATTTATTAGACAACTAGTTCAATTTCTCTCATCCTACGAGTTGTGATCCATTATTTTTTGTTCATTGGATAAGTAGTATTTTTTTACTGGAACAACAAGTTATCACGAACTAAATGAACCAAACACAGGATTAATGAGATAACATATACGTCCTTCCTAATCCAACAAAGCAAGCATGCCTTTATGACTCGTTTATTTTAATTAACAAGATAAAATAAATAATTATTCATTCATGTGACATATTAGTCTTATTTATAGAATAAGTAGAGTTTCTTTACCAGACCGATAATACATTACAAGTCATCG
Organism: Galeopsis tetrahit; assembly: GCA_963675135.1. Taxonomy (NCBI): domain Eukaryota; kingdom Viridiplantae; phylum Streptophyta; class Magnoliopsida; order Lamiales; family Lamiaceae; genus Galeopsis; species Galeopsis tetrahit. The sequence goes on along the minus strand of OY776134.1, from coordinate 64,576,283 downwards.
CAACAAGAACCAAATCCAGAATTAATAGAATAAAAATATACATCCCTCCTAATCCAATAAAGCAAATATGCCATTGGAGAGGATACTATAGTAAATTTTTGAGAAGTATAGTACATAAAAATCAAATATTAAGAACAAGTTTTGTAATTAAATTCCTAAATAGAGTTGGTAATCAAACTAAACTGCTAGCTCCTTGATTTCAAATCTAATACTGACAATTCAATTTTTTTAATAATAATAATAATAAAAAATTAACGACACTGATTAAGTTTTTTTGTTTCAACTGATTATATTACAATCTCTTTCTTTGTTATTTAAATAATTCTTGCAATTGAAAAATGGTTGCACATTACTACTTTTATTAACCTTGTTTCATTGAGAGTTGTTTAGGATATTTAATTTCTTAGATACTATATATATTTATTTATTTTTCTAAACGGTTTTAGATTCTTTTCTTGGCTTTCTTGAACTCGATTTGGATATGAGCTGTTAGAAATAACAAGGCCTGCTTCGCCAGCCTGGCCCATATATATAGAATGGGTTCGGCCCAACCAATATATCCGTGTATTTAATATTTTAATATAAATCAAATATAAAAATATAAATCATAATTCGATCAATTCTCAAACAAAAATTATTGACTATAAATACACTGTTCACATTTATTTCTATCTCATAACTATTTTACACCTACGCATAAGAAAAATACAAACTTTTCAAAATAAAATGATAAAATGCAAACTTTTCAAAATAAAATAAAAAATACCAACGTTAACAAAGTATTTATAATATCTTTATTCAATTTTATTATTATTACTCTTTTTTGTTATCCAGTTTCATTATAATATATTTTTTTTGACATAGTAATATTTATTAGTGGACTCCACAATATCAATTTATTTATTTATTTTATACATTAACTAATTAATATTTATTAAAACTCGTTTCCAAATAAATAAACATAATGAATTGAGTATTAATCCTGAGAAGATAGTGATTAGTAGGACTGTACGAGTAATATTTTGGATAATTGTGTAATTCAATGTATAAATCCTTATAAGAGTAATGGCCGGCCAGTCGGTTTTATAGTATTTTCTGCAACTTTGCTGTCACAATTCACAAACATGGTCGAGTGGTCGGATAATGTATAGATTATAAAATATAAAATTTGTTACAACCATTTACAGCTTTTACACTTATTTATTTATTCAATATGTCAATGCGAATTGCAGACAATTCAACATGAAATCATATTTTTATATTAATTGTAAGCAAGCTAGACTGGGGAGAAATTTAAAGTTTAGTTTCATAATAAAAAATAAAAAAATTAAATGTGTCGGTCTTTCAATTTGAGTTGTTAAACATTGCGTCATCGGATAACTAATGTCAAAGAGCAACATAATTAAACATTTATAGATACAATAATTTGAGATTATAGATCTGGAGTTAGTAAAAATATTTTATAAATGAAGTATATCTAATTAATTAAGACATTTATTAAAAAATTATACTACAATGCAACAAAAAAAAAAAAAAAACTAAAAAGAGACTTAGTTTTTTTTTTTTAAATTTTGAATGTATAAAATATTTCATATAATTTTCTTTTAATGTAAGTTAAATAATTTGTATAGGATACACTATTTGTTTTAATTTGATAATAATTTTAAAATAGTTACACGAATGTAAGCGGATTTCTGACCGTCCACTAATAAGAATTAATTTTCAAACACAGAGTTTAATTAAACTAAACAAAACTTGTTTAATGGTTTAATATTATTAAAGTCTAAATTCTGATGTCATCATCATATTCACATTCGACAGCTCACAAATGTACGGAAAAGTTTGCACCATTGACTACGTCCCTCTGTATTACATTTAATAATCTTATTTTTATTTAATTTCAAAGTTTCATTTCATCAGAGTAAGAAAATTTTCAATTCCATTCTCAACTAGCACATTCCCTAATTAAGTTTTAAATTCTCAAACTCCATTTTAAATACTAGTATTAGACTGTTGTTACAGGAGAAACCACTAATAAAAATAATACCCATGTTATTTTAAAAGCAAGTGACAACAAACCATTTACTCAAACAGAAAATGAAACATATATAATTTTAATATATATAAAAAATCTCATCCGATCAATCTTCTAATAAACGGTCAATATTTCATGTTTTTAGTTGACCTTTTGATACACGATACGGCAACATGTATCCAATTTATTTCACACGTAGCACGCGATTAAAGTTTTTTTTTTTTTCCAGATACCCATCTTTAATATTACTACTTTTTTGTTCAAATATTATGAGTAAGCACCATTTGGTCAAAGAATTAATGTCGATATAATTAGTACAAATTAAAATACCCTATCTTAAGTATCGATTGATATTAAGAATATGAACTAATAATATCACACGGCCATATTATTTATGTTTGAAACTTAGAAATATGTTCAATCTCTATTTTTATTTTATTTTTGTAAAAAGCCACTATTATCATTGTTGAGAACTTGAGATTAATGCACTTATGGGTTTTAATTATTTTAATTAGTGGGCCCTAACTAAATAGCTTCATTTCTTGAGGTACCTTCTCACGCAAAAGATCTCTAATTTCTTAGGTGGATATAGTTGGATATTTAGAACACTACCTTTTTCTAAGTACTCATTGCCATGTACCAATTTTAAGGCACATAGAAATATTAGTTAGAGACAAATTCCAAGTGTGTACTTCAATAAGCTCACACGTTTACATTTTGACACGCCGCAATTAGTGATTTTTTAAAATCATTTTATAGTGTACGTTTTACGATCTTGATCATAAATTTTGTTAATGTATATGTTGAGCAAAAAAAAAAAAAAAAAAAAAAAAAAAAGAAGAAGAAGATTAAATTGGATCTTTTAATTTCTTGCTGCAGAAAATTTGTTAATATTTTCTAAATGGGGTTGGTACATCTTAAATTGATGGCAAGCTGACCAGGTGTCACATTTTAATTAAATAAATAAATATATCCTATATGACTAGTTAGCAACATTTAACGTACAAGAAATTAATTTATATAATTAAATAGAACAAAATAGTATATACAGAAAAATGAGCCGGCAGAAGCAGCCAATTGAATTCCAGTATATCGTGAAAACCGTTGACATTGAAAATTCAACACCAATATAAATTGCGTGTAAATTGCTTGAAAAAAATGCACAAAATCTTTCTCAACTTTTCACATCCCATTTCCACCTAACTTTTCATGCCTCCTCATGCATATACAATCCCTCACAACTTATCGTATATAAATAAATAGACCCCTCTATTATTGTCCAAGAAAGGCTATACACCATTTTCCCAAAAAAAATCATTTCATTAGAAGAAAAAAAAAGACACTTGTTATGGGTTTGATTTCAAGAACCCTAATAAGTTGTCGAAGAATAAAAATTTCCACAATTTTTATCGGCTTTCTTCTCATGAGTTCTTCGATTTCATGCATCGATGCAAGGCCTGGAAGAACGATGATGGCGAACGAAGAAGACGATGCTTCCGCAATGGCTTTGAAATATTTTCAAGAAACTGAAAATTCACGCTTTGAGGGGTTGTACTTCGCAAAGCTTCCAAAAGGTGTACCTATTCCTCCTTCAGGCCCATCCCCAAGACATAATTCCTTGCCTCAAAACTGAAAGTATATATGCAGAGATAATATATGGATTACTATACATCCTTAATTTCAATTATTTTTTATCTTTTTTTTTTTCCTTCAAATTAATGAATGATGGTCGTTGTTTAGGTGTATATGCAGTATTTGCTTATCATGCGTACAGGGTTTTTGCAATTATTTTCCTAAGGTCTTGAATTTTGGTATTATAATCACTGTATAAAAATATTTATTTATTTGTTATGTATGGGGTTTGATGGTTGGAGGATTATTATGTGGAAAATGTTATTTACATATTAATATACACCATAGTAGTATATACTCCGTAGTGGAGTATTATATAGTGCAGTTATCATAATATTCCATTTAATTTAAACTAGTAATTCCGTTATCTATTTAATTAATCAATAATTGTTGATTGTAAAATCCTCCACGGAATACTGTTATTATTCATAAATTATTGTTTGATCGATTAAGACACTAATTTTTCATTGGTCGTGGGTATAACTTGAGAGATTAAAAACCGTTACATAATTTTTTAATCCAAGTTTTTTTTGGTCCCTACTCTTAAAATATACTTCCTCCGTCTCAAGATTTTTTTACACACTTTGACCGGCGCGGAAATTAAGAAAATGGAATAAAGTGATGTGTAAAGTAAAATAAAGGAGGGGTATTATTGGTAATTAATTGATTAAAGTGAAGTGATTTGACTAAAGGGAAGGAAAAGTAAAATAAAAGAGGGGTATTATTGGTAATTCATTATGTAAGTTGTTTCCTTTTTTGGAGTGTGTAATATATTATGAAAAATGTTGGAATGCCCATTAAGAAAAGTGTGTAAAAAATCATGGGATGGAGGGAGTATACTAGAATATAGGACCTAAATTTTTAACACAGTTGATTTTTTTAATAGGGGCCACATGAATTCTCATGTCAATTTACAAAGAAAAAAATACAAAATAATCAGAATGAATAGATCCTTCAGTAATTAACTTTGTTTCATGACAGCTGTCATTCCTTCGAGTTCTCCATTTCATGACAATTAATTTTATTGTTGAGAAGGCTTAAGAAACATCCAAGTGTTGATGGAATATATTTGTAGTTGGTTGAATAGGATGGGTCGGCTGTAAAATGTAACTCAAATCAAATAAAACAAGAATTGGCGTTTTTTGCAGATTTGTCCTTCGTTTCGAAATTAAACAGGCCATTACGGTTTTCAAGAAATAGGAATCAAAACTAACCGTCATACAATTGTTTTCGATTGTGGTTAATAAATTAACGGTTCAGTTCTAAACTTGTAGAGTTGTAGGAGTACTTTTTCTTGATTTTTTTATTTATTTTTGAACTTATAATAGTAGTACATGATAAATTGATAATAATGTCATATATATATTTTTTAAAATAAAAATTGAATAATTCATTACAAATTAAGTTGTGTCAGGGGCTATATATATTGAGGAAAATTGATTTGTTTTTTTGAAGCAAACGGTTAAAATCACTTGTTAACCGTCCAATACGAATTAATATGTAACAATTTGCAAGAAGACTATTGAGATCACAAAATATAAATTTCTGCATAATAATATTGATCTAATGAATTGAACTAGTGTTTACAAGTGATATAAATACTAGTATTTTGGTAACCGTCAAACTAACTAATCTATAGTTACTTAACTAAACTCAATTAGCTAATCTAACTGCTTGGGACTTGTGTGACGTGTCATTTACTTGCCGTACACAGCTGTGCATATGTATACTCTAACAAAGACTTCGATTCGGTTTCTCCAAACCGACAAACATGCCGATTGAACAGTTGTTTTTATTCATTTTTACTCCTCCTATACCTATGGGCTATGGTAAGCTGAGTGGCTGATTTGGATTCATTATTGGTGGTGCTTAGCATAATTTTGGGTTCACAAATTGGCCTGCTCCAGTTACATGGCCTCGGTTAAATGACATTGATATGCTCCTCGTCGCCCCAACCTCCCTGGCAAGCACACCCTCCTTTTTGTTTTGTTTTTGGGATCTGTGGTAAAACCTCTTGAATTTGTGATCTGTGTTAGAAGATTAAAAAAAATTGGGGCTCCAACCATTACGGAGAGACCCCCTCCTGGATTTTTTTTATTTTTTTTGTCCTTTCTCGGAAATTTGTTTTGAGTGTTTGATGTTTTTTGGGAATTTGTTTTGATTTTTTTATGATTTGTTGATCTTCTTCGAAAATTATTTCCGAAACCATGTTTTTCGTAAAACTCAATTATTTATTCGGATGGTATTTTCGAAAATCTTGTTTTTTCTTAAAATAAATGAGCGGCTCGGTGGTGACTTGGCGGCGACCATAAAGAGAGGGGGGCATTTATCCGTGGCCCAGTTACATGCATGCACATAATTTGGCCCAATAGACTGTTTGGCCCATTAAGATTTAGTATCCAATTTAGTTGGCGGGTCCGACTATTTACACCTCCATTTGCGTTGAGAACACTCCCCCTCTGGACGCACCCCCACCTAAAATCTGATGCACCCCCCTCAAATTGTCATAAATGCCCTTCTCTTATATAATTCCAATTACTACTCACACCCCCCCTAAACCCTACTTTCTCCCCCAAATCCTCCATCTTCTTCCTCCTCCATTTCTTCTTCCTCCTCCATCTTCTTCTTTCATCTTCTCCCCCACCCCTCACCACCACCGCCGGCGACCTGCCCCTCCACCACCCGTTGCCGGCGACGCCACCCCCTTCCTCCCTCGCCGAACCCGTCGCCCCCACCCCCCGCCAGTAAAAAAAAAAAAAAAAAACAATAGATCGCGGCCGCGCGCGGCCGCCCCGTCCATCGGTCGTCGCGGCCGTCCCCTCCCTCGCCCCTCCTCCTCCCCCCCCCCGCCTGTAAAAAAAAAAAACAAATCGCGGCCGTCCCCTCCCTCCCCCCTCCTCCTCCTCCCTCCTCCTCCCTCCCTCGCCGAGCCAGTCCCCTCCCTCCCTCGCCGAGCAGTCCATCGCCAAATCCAAATCCAGGTTTGTTTTTTGTTTCCTTCTTTTTCTTACCTTTCGACCACTTTAGGTTGATCCAAATACACTCCGTCGACAACAGGGTGTCGACGAGTGTATTTTTGGTCGACCTAAAGTTGTCGACGAGATTTTAAATTTTTTTTTTTTTTTCGATCAACAAATGTCGAGCATATACAATTTTGTCGACAAACCAGTGTCGACGGGAGTGAATATGGTCGACACTGGTTTGTCGAAATCTTAAAAAAAAAGTTAAATTTTTTAAGTTGAATTTTTTTTTGTTTGGGGAGAAATTTTGTTGTTTGGGGAGAAATTTTGGTGTTTGGTGTTTGGTGGTGGTGGTGGTGGTGGTGGCGGCGGCGACGGAGGAGGAGGATGGATAAAACTTAGGTTTAAAGGTGGGGTGCATTTAGTAGTTTAATATGACTTAAAGGGTATTTTTGGTTTTTTACTTCATTATTTTATTATTAAATCCATAGGGGGGAATGTTCTCAACGCAAATGGAGGTGTAAATAGTCGGACCCTTAGTTGGCTTGTTAAAGCGAAAACAGGCCCAACTTCATATGTTTGGTGGACTGGAAATAAATTATGGGCGTGGTTATACGCACACCAACCTAAGGACATCCACCAAATTTTATTGAGTTGGGGTATATACCCCTCCCATTTATTAATTAAATATGTATGTAAAATACCATATTTATCCTTTTAATAAAATTTAAGATAGATACACCCCTTAAGCTTAACCCTAATTTTAACACCTAACCCTAATTCTAAATTAAGCAGCCACCATAGCCGCCCCCACCTACGCCAACGGCCAATCCTCCACCTCCGGCGGCCGCCGCACCATCTTCGGCAGCCGCCGTCGTCCAAACGATTATAAAAATTTGAAGAAAAAAAACTTAGAAAACAAAGAAAAAAATAACATTTTTTTCGATAAACCAGTGTCGATCGACACTGGTTTGTCGACCACAAATTATATTGTCGAATATGGATTGTCGACGGAAATCACTCCAGTCGACAACATTTGACCGATTGAATTTTTTTTAAAAAAAATCTTCATTTTCAACAAGAAATTGTCGACCATAAATATTGTGGTCGACAACAATTTATCGACCAGGAAATTGTCAGAAATGAAAAAAAAAACCCAAAACCTTACCTGTTTTGCAAAATCGCGAAAACAGAGCGAGAAGCCGTGGGGGGGAAGGAGGTGGCGGCGGCGCTGGTAGAGGGAGGTGGCGGAGCCGCTCCTGTTGCAGATTTAAAAAAAAAAAACAGAAAATGAGGGAGGGAGGAGGGCTTGGGCGCAGGCGGCGAGGGGGAGGAAGGGGGAGCGCGCAGGGCGATGAGGAAGGTCGTCGGGGAGAAGGCGGCGACGGCGCTGGGCGAGGGGGGCGCCACCGCCGCTAGTTGCAGAAATGAAAAAAAAAGTCTCAGATGTAGGAGACAAGTGGCTTGGACGGCGCTGGAGGCGGGTGGCTTGGGCGGCACGGCGGGCGGCGACTTGCAGATGGAGAGGGAGGAGGAAGGAATGGGAGGGAGGGTTGGGGAAAGAATGAAGGAAAATTAGGGTTTTTATGGGGGTGTGCATTTATCATACCAATTATTAAGATAAAGGGGTATAATAGACAATTTGAGGGGAGTGCATCTATCTCAGATGTATTTTAAGGGGAGTATATTTATCGGGGAAGTGTATCTAACAAAGCTGGAGGGGTATATACTCCAACCCAATTTTATTTTTTTTATCTTAGAAGGCAGCGAAATTTCTTTTTTTTGAGCGTAAAAAGGTAAATATATAGCTCAAAAAAACGAAAGTCCAAAAAGGACCACGCACTCCGTACAATCCGTCCTAGCCTCCTATGTCTACCTCATCCGGTTTTCGGGTAAAAAACCGTAGTGGTAAACCCTTTTAGGGACAAACCCACTTACGGAAAACCGTAAACCTTCATTTGAGGTAAATCCATCACAAAAATACAGTATTTCAGCGTATTAATACAACCACAAGGCATACACATAGCCTTTTCCAAACACTTATACAAAGCACCTATCCAACTACACATTTTACAAGTATAAGCCGGATGGACTTCCTCGGCCAGATGCACTCCATATCCAGCTTGCATCACAAACAGCAGCTCGGCCGGATGGCCTTCCTCGGCCGGATGCACTCCATATCCAGCTTGCATCACAAACAGCAGCTCGGCCGGATGGACTTCCTCGGCCGGATGCACTCCATATCCAGCTTGTATCACCAACAGGTCCACGGCCGGATGCCCTAGCTCGTCCGGATGGCCTCCCAAACCAGATTTTGCTCCACACCTTTATGTTAACTCGTTTTTGTATTTGGCCCTTCAAGACATTACTCCGCCCACCAATTATCCTGCCATAACATTGTACCACAAGAAGCAAAGGCCCCAAGAATAATGCTACAATAAAATGCATAAAAAGAATGCATAGTACCATGTAGTCATTTCCTGGGCAAATTACAGCCAAGTAAATGCATTTGTGTCGTTGATCTTGCATCCATGCGTATTTACGCCAAAGCTTAAACATGTTATCCACGCCCAAGCTACCTCCATCCAGCTCTGCACCCATTATGCCACCATACATACTCCATGATCCTGCGAATTTAAAATGCACACAGCAGCACACCTCCATTCCATAATGCATCAAATTAATAAGCATCATGAAATAAATCATACCATGTAGGTATAAGCTGACCCATTCACAGGCCAGTATAAGCATATATGTTCTTAATCTTTGCTCCATAACGGAGGATATCCAGCTGTGCCATCTTCACGATCCCATCAACGGTCGCTCTCACGCCTCCATGCACATGCGTATTCCTAGCCCTCCAAACAAGATAGATCACTGTACATGCAGCCAGTCTCGCAACCTCCTTATGTCCTCTCTTGAGCCTTCTACTCCTTTTAATATCCTCAAACAAGTCATCCACACAATTAGCACTATTGTTCCACCCAATCCAGGCCCACACCTTACTCCAGATTGCCCTAACAAAAGCACAATCGAAAAGAAGATGCCTAGCTGATTCCATATTGTTTATACACCAGTTGCACCCCCTATCTTCATCCGTAAAGAACCAAGTGTCCTTTGTAGCCAATCTACCTCGCACAACAAGCCAAGTAATGACCGAGAATTTTGGCGGAATACTCCCCCTCCATATGTCTTTAAATCTAAAAACATACCCCTCACCATGATGATTGACCAACCTATCATAAAGCTCCCCCACCATGACTCCTTTCGGCCCCAAAACAGAAGCCATCAATTCGATAGCTTCCTCCACTCCACCATAAGTCGCCACCACCTCGTCTTTAATCCTTGCCATAAATCTCTGTAGCTTCGACCCATTCCTCCCACATTCCAAATCCCAAGGAGCATTTCCTTTCAACCAATAAGTATGAACCCAACGTAGCCACATGGATTCCTTATTTGTGTGCATGTTCCAAATATACCGAAGAAACAAGGCTTTGTTCCATATCTCCAGATTTCGCAATCCCAAGCCACCATCTCTCTTATCCTTACACACATCATCCCAAGCAACCAAGCATCTCTTTCCTCCCCACAAAAATGCACTTGCCATGCGATTGATTCGACTAATGACCAACTTTGGAATGGGAAATATTCCGAACCAGTAGGCACAAATTCCCTGCACAACAGCCTTGATGAGCTCCATCCTGCCCCCATACGACAATGCCTTAGAATTCCATTTACCAATTTGGTCCCTTATTTTGTCAACTAAGGGATCAAAATGTTCAATTTTCAGTCTTGCCGACCCAAGCGGAACCCCCAAATATTTAATAGGTAACCCACCTTCAGCAAAGCCAAGCACATTCAAAATGGCAGCCTGTTCCTCGCCCCTAACTCCAGCCATCACGATCACAGATTTTTTAGGGTTTACCCCCAGCCCCGACACCTTTTTAAAATCGTCCAAAGCATCATTAATAATACTCGCCGAATGGAAATCACCCCTAGCAAATATCAATAGGTCATCCGCGAACATCAAATTTGTAGTCCTATACACATCACACTTAGGGTGGAAGCCAAACCCAGTCCCAGTTGTCCTCATCTTCAACAGCCGGCTCAAATATTCCATACAGATTACAAACAATAACGGGGATAATGGATCCCCTTGCCTTATCCCTCGTCTCCCTTTTATGAACCCATGCGGCACACCATTTATTAGGATTGAGTACATAGGCGTGCTTACACATTCCATTACCCATCCAATGAAAACTTTCGGAAATCTCAATCCCTCAAGCACACCTCTCAAAAAAACCCATGATAAAGAATCATAAGCCTTTCTTATATCCACTTTAAGCATCATCCTAGGGGAAACATTCACCATCTTACCATACTTGTGCACCAACTCTTGTGCCATTTGAATATTATCAACAATCGATCTACCCTTGACAAATGCACCTTGGCCCTCATTTATCACATCCACAGCAGCCTCACCAAGACGAGATGCAATAATTTTCGAAATAATCTTGTAAAATACATTGCAACATGCAATAGGACGAAAGTCCTCAACCCCCGGATCATGTAATGTTTTCGGTATCAAAGTTAAAAATGTGCAATTAGCTTGTTTAAGAAGCATACCTGTACCAAAAAACTCCTTCACAGCTGCACATACATCCCCTTTTACAACATTCCAGCTTGCCTTAAAAAACTTCGATGTATACCCATCTGGCCCGGGTGCTTTATCCTCACCAATGCCCCACAACGCCTCTTTGATTTCATCATCCGTCACATCTCTACACAGCCTATCCCCCATCTCCTCATTAATACAGCTGCCATGTCTACACACTTCTTCATCAATGCAATCCACCTCCTCAACTGTGCCCAGAAAACCCTCATAATATGCCACCATTCTCAATGCAACTTCCTCTTGTGATTTCGTTTGACCATCCTCCACTTTCAAGTGTGTAATATAGTTCCTCTTCCTTACCTTGTTAACCATAGAATAGAAATAATGTGTATTCCTATCTTGATTAATAAGGTATTTATTTTTCGCAAGTTGACTCAAATATGCCTTTTCAAACTTCTTCAAATCTGCCACAATTTTCCTCTTTTGGTTGATAATTCCAGCCATTCTTTCATCCATATCCTGCCTCCTTTCGAGCACCCTAGAATGCATTTCAATCAACTCCTCCTCCTCCCTTTTAACTCTCTCTTTTATATGCTGGAATTGTTCCTTATGTAGGCATTTCAACGGCTTTTTCAATCTTCGAAGTTTTGTCACAAGCTGAAATTGCTTCGTACCCTCAACTTCATCAATCCAGCTCTCCTCCACCGTCGTCTTATGATCTGCATGCATGCTCCACATATTAAAGTATCGGAACGGCTTTTTCTTACGTTGATCCCGTCCAAACAAAGCTGATATTGCTATGGTATGGTCTGATTCTATCCCCACAGCCCTGAAATCTGTAATGATATTCCAGTTCTTCTCGATCCATGCTTGATTTATCATAACTCGATCCAACTTGCTACACACCGAATTATTTTTCCATGTATAGAAACAGCCTTTCGATGGAGCATCCACCAAACCAGTACTTACCACACAGTTTTGGAAGTCTTCGAATGTGTTCGATGTCATTTGAGCACCCCCACTTCTCTCCTCCCTATTAAGCACATTATTGAAATCCCCCACCACTATCCAAGGTAGATTCTGCCCCTCATCAAACACCATCATATGCTCCCAAAGCGGTCTTCTCGCCGGAATTGTATTCCTCCCATAGACCGTTGATAGATTAAAGGTATTTAAGGTAATTGCACATTTTACACGAAAATGTATTACCTGTTCTTGTCTTCCAAGGGTTATCAAGCGAACCCTCTTCTTTCTCCATGCAACCAAAATCCTCCCCATACGGCATAGGTCGAAGTTATGCTCAAATGCCCATTCATCACCAAAATTCTTTTGAATCCAGTCCACAATTTCATCATTTTTTAGTTTCGTCTCAACGAAACAGAAAATATCTACATCATCCCTCCCCATAACGCTCTTCACCTTCTTGAGGGTCGCGTCTACCCTCAAGCCACGTGTATTCCATGATGCTATAATCATTTACGACCCAAGGGGTTTCCCCCGCTGCCTCTTCCTTTCATGTTTCGACCTCTATCAATCGAACTCGAAGCCACTTGTTTTACTTTGTCAACTGAAGCAGATTTCAATGCCTCCTCAATCCTCTTCATCCTCTCATTCTTGCTCATGTTGATGCTAGCTATCCCCCCACCATTTGCATGGGTATTAGTCGCCTCCATTTCACCTCCCAAAATAGCCTCGGCATGCTCTGTTTTTGAGTGCATTTCTGGAATTTGTTCACATTCCTCCATCAAGTTATTTTCCTCACTTTCATTCCTGCTTCCATCCCCTTTGTCGATCTCCATGGCCCTTCCATTCTCCCCCACTTCAATCTCATTAAGAGCATCTTCATCCATATCCTTTAATGTATCGAATCTGCCCCCATTAATATCAAAGTCTTCTTCCCCCGTTTTCTGTTCGTGTACAGCGTTTTTAATACCATCATCTCCAGAATTTTGCCTCCCATTACTTCCAGATCCCCCTTTGTTAACACTCCCACCAGATTTCCCTCTAATTTTGATGAACCCAAGGTCATCAACTTCACGATTACGAATTGGCACTTTCCCCTTGCTTTCTCCTTCTTTTTGCGGATTTTTCTTTACAATTCTGTCCATAGGTCTACACGCCTCCGTGCTATGCCCCACTTTCCGGCACTTTGAGCAAAATCGTGGCTCCGCTTCGTACTCAACTTTTTGCGTCCACTCCTTTATTTTTCCCATTCGGACAGCCACCTCCCGTACCAACGGCTTGGCCGCATCTACCTCATATACCTCCCACCACCACCGCCCCAAAAATAATAAAGAAATCAGAAACATAAACAAAATTCTTAAAAAAAAAACAAAATTCTTAAGGTGTCTGAAAATTTTAACTGAACAAAGGTAGGATGTCCGAAATTTTTTACTGAACAATCTCAATTTGTCCAAAAAAAATTCATGAACAACTTTCATTTGTGCGAAAATAAAATAAAATTGGACATCTTGTTTGAATTTTTTTTCCGAACAAACTCAAGTTGTTCGAAAAAAATTTCACAACACACAAAATGTTCGAAAAAAACAATGAACAAACTCAAATTCTGTAAAAATCTATTTTTCCTAAAACCCTAAACTTACAGACGGTGGCTAAGGAAAGGGGTGGGCGATGACGGTGACGGCTTGGAGGAGGTAGATCGGCCGTGGAGGCTACGACAAGGGGGTGCGTTGTTGGTGATAAACATAGCATTTGGTTTTATCACGCGTCGCTTCTTCTTCGAGGAGGGGCGGCGCGCGCGGGACGACGAGAGGAGGGGCGGCCGCACGCGAGACGACGAGGGGAGGGGCGACCGCGCGTGGAACGGTGAGGGGAGGCGACGGTCGTGCGCGGGACGATGAGGGGAGGGCGCAGCCGTGCGCGGGACGGCGAGGGGAAGGGGCGGCCGCGCGCTGGACGGGGAAGAGACAGGGCGGTCGCGGAACGGAGGGGGTGGGCGCCGGTGGAGGAGTGGGGAGGGAGAAGAGGTGGGTGTGCGTTGGAAAATGAGAGAGGAAGAGGGAAATACTTTTAATTAGGGTTTAGGAGGGGAGGGGTATTTTAGAGTTTTTCACGTGGGTGTTCTTAACTTACGGTGTGTGTACTCAACAATGGGTCTCCTCAATAGGTTGGTGTGTGTATAACCGCGCCCATAAATTATTGATAGGTCTATATCCAATGAAATAAAATATCATTAGAATTTAAAGGCGAAAATGCTACCAAAATAAAAAAAATCGGCCTTTTATTTAGCAAAAAAGGGTTCATTGAAAGAAAAAAAACACTCATCAATTTTGGGTGCATTTTCAATTAAAACATGAAAACAAAAATCCCCTATAACTCGATTCTGATTTTCTATTTAGAAGACTTTTTTTTTTTTTTTTTTTAATCGGTAAAAGTGATGAGGATGAAATTAAGAAGAATGATCGTGGAAAGAAATACTTATTAAAATGATAAGGATGAAATTAAGAAGAATGATCGTGGAAAGAAATCTGATGATTGAAGAATTAATAAGTATTTCTTTTTTCTACTCTAGTTTACCAATAATACGTGTCTTAAGTTTAGTATGATTACGAGAGGATCAATTATTGATTCAATCCACCTTATTATAAAAGGATGGAGAATAAAGTTGTAAGAGACATTAGTTTTTGAATAATAAAGAATAAAGAACAGAGTTCTTTTGAATTGCAATTACGGTATTCTTATTGAATCAACGTTTTTGAATTCTTGTCACTTTTTCGGGTATTCTTAGAATCAACGATCTAGTGTGTGTTCTCTCGTATTGTCATTTTTATACGCTTCCGCTGCCTACATAAAAAAGGAATTGTATTAATGCTGGGTACAAGAAATACCCGAATAGTTCAGTGTACAAGTTTAATCATCAGAAAGAAAGCAGTAAGCGTTTAGAGTACTTAGTGTCTTAGACCATGCACTTGAGCGGGTCTGTCACCCAGACCTTGAAGGGCGAAGTGTTTCGAGTGGGATATTTGACTGTGAACCAGCTCCAAAGTTTTGCCCTTAGCTCCTCCTTAACCTTGGTGGTCGAGAAAATCTCGTTTATGAAGAGGACTGCGTTTCTCCATTTCCATATGAGCCATACTACGCATAACCAAATACATGTGGCGATCTTCTTCCCGTTTGTTCCTTTGATAAGGCCTCCAAAACAAAGAAAATTGCCTAGTAGTTCTGACCAGTGACGGAGCCAGAAATTTTCGGTAGGGGGGGCCCGATTATCATTGTTATAAAGATAAAAAAATGTATTTATTATACTTATCGAAATTTCTTATAATAAAATTGTAAATACATTTCATTCCATTAAATCAAATCATCAAGTTTACTTTCATTGTATTTTGTAAGATGTTTTGATAGTCCGCATTCAAAATGAAGCCGAGTAATATAAAAATTGTTAAAATATTAATATCCAATATAATAAAATATAATACATTAATGTGTTCCAATATTCTATAGTTATACAATATAATAATTTTAAATATAAATGTACAAAAAAATTTAAAGACATTCTTGTGAATCTTAGCAAAAATTTAGACAATAATTTTAAATATACTATTAATCTATATTATTGACTCTGTTAAAAAAAACGAGTATTAAGAAACAAAATGTATGCAACATTCCTTTTTAGTCCGTCTAAACTTAATATGTATGTCTAAAAAATGTAAATAATATTTTTATCATCAGCTTCAAAATCATCATTTATTTACTCAAATTGTCATTAATTTTATTCATATACAAATATATATCATTATTTTAAAAAAGAAAATTTTATTATATATATATAATAAAATAAAATAAAAAATGGTGGGGGGCCACTGGGCCCCTCTGGGCCCAGTGTGGCTCCGTCTATGGTTCTGACGGTAGTGCTGACGGTATCTTGAGTCAATTCAGACAGTCCATCCAAACTTTGTATGCTTGGGGGCATTCCAGGAAAATATGTTTCTTTGTTTCTTCACTTACCCCACATAGTATACACCTTAGATCATCGTTTTGATTGAGGATGTTTGCAAGGTCTGTTTGCAAACACAACTTTTAAATAAAAATTAATTTTGAAAGCGGATTGTTAGATTGACAAACACCACTTGATTCTGAGTTTTTTTTAGTATGCATTAGAATTGGATGGGGGAAATGGAAAATAAAGTAGAAATATTTAACATATCAATTTTTTATTTTTTTTGAAGTCCTGGTATTCAACTGTAAGATTGACTAATTCGAGAGCTAAATTCTATTGTCCATTGAAAGTTCAATTGAAGCCACAACAAAATTAATAAGAAAAAACAGATGCAAAGGCTTTAACTTTGGAGATAGTTTTTCATAAAACAAGATCTGCATCGAGATTTTTATGGAAAATAAAATTCATAAAGAATTAATTAAAAAATGGTACTCCATATTAGATTAGTTTTAGTTGCATCACGAGCTAATCATAGTTATCACTTATCACAACCCTTTTTGTTTAGAAAAATATATATTAATTTCCACTATGTCCAAGCTAACCATCATAATTCCTCTAATTAAATGAAAGTGATAGTATAGATGCTTTAAAAAAAAAAAGAGTGAAGCGACGTCACGCGTACTTAAATAAATGATCAAACTAATTCTTTTAGTTATACGAAACTATATTTTTTTTTACGATAGCCTTTAGCCTTATGATAAATCAAAATTTAGTCAAAATATTACTAACATTTATTTATTTAAATATGTTTAATTAAGCTCATAACATTCCACCCACTTTTTCATGATCAAATGGGGTTTCAGAATTGGCTTGTTTATAGAGGAAAAAAAGAAAAAGGGAAAGAAGTACAAGAGTAGGGTATGATTTATGTGTAAAGCAGAATTCAAACATTGGTGCATAAAAAGAATCAAAACTTTATTTTTTTTATTTAAAGAAAAAGAGACAATATTGGAGTGATAAAAGAAATTATGACTTGACTAAAATAGTGCATCCAAATGGACATATTTGCCACTGCTGCACCCAACACATTCCGCGCCTTTCATTTTTATTACAAAACACTTTGTTTCAACTTACAGGCTCTGACTTACGAATTGTGACTGTCAAACACAAGGGTAATTCATAATTTACCTGTTTTTGGTTGATTTTGACGTCATTTTTCATATTTCATTGTACTGAATTTTTAACACGATATCGTCCCTAATAATATTGAACGTTGATTATTTTTTTAATATGATAATTTTTATAGGGTCAGTTCATACAGAGCTCAAAACTCTAACTTTAAACGGGACCGTCGGTTCTTGAATCGAATACCCGACACTTCAAAAAAAAAACATTAATACACGTTTTTCCAAATAGTTACATAGAGAGGGGAGTGAGTGTTTATGCTTTCCTTGCACAAATTTTGTGTAAAATTATATTCATTCTATTAAGTAGTATTAGGGTAGTTTATCTGAGTAGTTATAAACTTCTTGTTTGTTATAACTACTCTCTTGTAACCTCTCTTATAAATACTCTAATACAAGTCTTTGACTCTTACTTTAGAGAGTCTTTCTATTCTACATGGTATCAGCCTAAATCTCTTCTGGGCCTATTTTCTCCCCCTCCTTCCTCTCTCGTCTCTTCTTGATCTCCCTGGCGACCACCTCCGTCTTTGACGCCACCCTAACCCTTCATGCCATGACTCATCTTGTCACCATCAAGTTAAAACCCACAAATTATCCAATGTGGTATCGACAAGTCCATCCCCTTCTTGTTACCCAAAAGTTCTTACCCTACATTGATGGCTCCTCTCCGGCCCCTCCCACCACCGTCACCACCAATGGTGCGTCCTCCCCTAATCCGCTCTACACGACTTGGTACTCTCGTGATCAAATCGTGAGTGTTTTCTTGACATCCACTCTCACTGAAGAAGCCATGGCGGTGACCGTTGGCTGCTCGTCTTCGCTGGAAATCTGGAATTCCCTCGTTGAGGCTTTCAATCAGCCCTCCAAAGCTCGTGAATTATGCCTAAAAGATGAGCTTCAACTCATCAAGAAAGGTTCAAGATCCGTTTCTGATTATGGGGCCGCTTTCAAATACCTGTGCGACCAGCTTTCCTCCATGGGCTGCTCTCTTGATCCTACAGACAAGTCTCATTGGTTTCTTCGTGGCCTGGGTCCAGATTTTCACGGTTTTTCCACCACTCAAATCAACATCTCGCCTCTCCCCTCGTTTTCAGATCTGCTCGCCAAGGCCGAATCTCACGATCTCTTCACTCGTAGTCTTGAAACCCCTTCTACTTCGTCGCAGTCGCCTGCATTTCTTGCTCGCTCCTCGGCGTCTTCCGTGTTAGGCTGACCTCCTGCTCGCCAGCAATTTGGTCGTGGTCGCCCTCCTACTCGCGGCTATGCTAGACGTGGGCGAGGTCGTGCTCGTTCGTCTCCTCGCTGCCAGATCTGCAGATTTGACGGCCATTATGCTCCAACCTGTCCCCAGCGCTATGACTCCTCTTCTCCTCGCCAGGCGAACACCGTTGGCTCTTTTCCTCGCAATGATTCTGCTCGCCTCGCTAATCTCTCGGACTGGTATGTTGATACTGGGGCCTCCTCGCACATGGTTCCCTCCTCAGCTGCTCTTGACTCGTGCTCGCCCTACACCGGTTCTGATAGAGTCGTCGTCGCAAATGGTAATATCCTTCCAATTACTCACACTGGTACTCATCTCTATAATTCTGACTTATCTTTCTCAAATGTTCTTGTCGTTCCTTCCATTACGAAAAATCTTCTCTCTGTAAGCAAATTGACCAATGACTTTCCTGTTCGTCTTATCTTTTCTAACAATTCGTTTGAAATTCAGAATCGGACTACAGGTTTGACTCTTGCTCACGGCAGACTTGATCATGGTTTATATGTTTTGGAAAAATGTCACTCTGGCTTTGCCACCTCTTTACGTGCTCGCTCGAACCATAGCTCTTTTGAAATATGGCATAGTAGATTAGGGCATGTTGCTTTTGATGTTGTAAATGTACTTAAACGGGAAGGACATATTTCCACCACTTCTTTGCTTCCTCGACCTGTTATTTGCTCGGCATGTCAAAAGTCTAAGAGTACTCGGCTTTCTTTCTCTCTAAACTCAAAACGTGCTTCTTATGTTCTTGACATTATTCACTGTGACTTATGGGGTCCCTCACCTGTTAAATCTCATGATGGTTTTCGTTATTATGCTTTGTTCATTGATGATTATTCTCGATTTACTTGGTTCTATCCCCTTCGTCATAAATCTGATTTTGTCTCCACCTTCGTTAACTTTAAAAGTTTGGTTGAAAACCAATTTGATCGTAAGATAAAACGTTTTCAATCGGATGGTGGGACTGAATTCACCAACCATAAACTCCGTGACATTTTTCTCTCTTCCGGAATTATACATACTATGTCATGCCCCTACACTCCGGCCCAAAATGGCCGAGCAGAAAGAAAACATCGCCATATTACTGAAATGGGGCTTGCTTTACTGTTTTCATCTGCCGTTCCGACCACCTTTTGGGTTGAGGCTTTTTGCACGGCCGTCTATCTTATCAATCAATTACCTTCTCCTGTTCTTAACTCCAAATCCCCTTATGAGATGCTTTTTTCTACTCCTCCTCTTTATGATAATCTCCGTGTCTTTGGATGTTGTGTTTATCCTTGTCTTCGTCCATATACTACTAACAAATTCTCTCCTCGCAGTATTCCTTGCGTTTTTTTGGATACAGTTCTCGTCATAAGGGGTTCTGTTGTTTTGACCCCTGCTCGCAGCGCATGTACATCTCTAGGCATGCTCGCTTTGATGAGTCTCTTTTTCCCTTTGCTACAAGTGGTCCATACCCCGATTTCTCTTCCCTCGATGTTGCTTCTTTTGATAGCTCTCTTCCCTTGCCGCTCTCTTCTCCTTCTTCTATGCCTGGTCGCCCCAATGATTCCCCTGAATCTCCCTGCTCGCTATGTCTTCAACCTGACATTACGCCTCCGTCCACCCAACCAACTGCTCGACCTCCTCCTGCTCGCCCTCCTCCTGCTGCTCGACCTCCACCAACTCATGGCATGCGAACAAGATCTCAGGATGGCATCTTTAAAACCAAACATCCATTTGATTCCTCCCTCATCACCACCACATCCTTGTTCAATGCCATTCATACCTCTCCTGAACCCAAAGGTTTCTCCTCGGCGGCAAAACAACAACACTGGCTGACCGCCATGGACGAGGAGCTCAAAGCTCTTCACAAAAACAAAACTTGGGACTTGGTTCCTCCTCCCCTTGACGCGAACATTGTTGGCTCCAAATGGGTCTATCGAACAAAATTTCTTGCTGATGGCTCCATTGATCGTCACAAAGCTCGGCTGGTCGCCCAAGGCTACACTCAAATTCCTGGTTTCGACTATGACCACACTTTCAGCCCGGTCGTTAAGTCCTCTACTTTTCGTGTTATTCTCTCTCTTGCAGTCATGAATAACTGGTCGCTCCATCAACTGGACGTCAACAATGCCTTCCTTCATGGTCTTTTAGACAAACCCATCTACATGAAACAACCGCCTGGTTTTGTTGATCCCTCTCGCCCTCAACACGTTTGCAAACTCAACAAAGCCCTACATGGCTTGAAGCAAGCTCCTCGCGCCTGGTTTCAACGTTTTTGCGACTTCCTTCTCGCCCTTGGTTTTGTTGAAAGCAAATCGGATACCTCCTTATTCATCTATATGTCAGGTCGTACTTCTCTTTTTCTCCTCGTCTATGTTGATGATATTATAATCACTGGCAATGATCATTCTTTCACTACTCGCCTTATTTCCAGGATCAATAAAGAATTTGCTATCAAGGATCTTGGTCGGCTAACATACTTCCTTGGCCTTGAGGTCACCTACACTGATAGCGGCCTCTTCCTCGGCCAATCCAAATATGCAGCCGACATCCTCACTCGTGCCGACATGCTCGATTGTAAGTCTGTTGCAACTCCGCTTTCCACCTCTGACCTTCTTCGTCTAGATGGTACTCCCTTCTCCGATCCTACCTTGTTCAGATCACTAGTCGGAGCCCTCCAATACCTCACCATTACTCTTCCCGATCTCGCCTTTGCGGTCAACACTGTCAGTCAGTTTCAGGCAAAACCAACAATCGATCACTTTCAAGCTGTCAAACGTATTCTTCGCTATGTCAAGGGGACTTCTCATCTCGGCCTTACTTTCTCTCCTGGTCGCCCAACACTGCTCGCATACTCAGATGCCGACTGGGCTCGATGCCTTGACACTCGGCGTTCCACTTTTGGATATGCTATATTTTTTGGCACCAACCTTGTCTCTTGGGCGGCTAAGAAACAACCTACGGTCTCCAGATCGAGCTGTGAGTCCGAATATCGAGCCATGGCGACCACTTCATCAGAAATTGTCTGGATCTGCTCGCTACTGAAGGAGCTTAAAGCTCTTCCCACCACTACGCCTACTCTACTCTGCGACAACAAGAGTGCCATTTTTCTCTCTCAAAATCCAGTCGCTCACAAGCGAGCAAAACATATTGACATAGACTATCATTTTGTTCGAGAGCTCGTCACCACTGGTCGCCTAGTCACTCAGTTCGTGCCTTCTCCATACCAATTGGCAGACATCTTTACAAAGAGCCTTGCTCGTCCTCTTTTTGAGTTCTTTCGACACAAGCTCACCGTCTCTTCGCTCCCGCTTCGCTTGAGGGGAAATATTAAGTAGTATTAGGGTAGTTTATCTTAGTAGTTATAAATTTCTTGTTTGTTATAACTACTCTCTTGTAACCTCTCTTATAAATACTCTAATACAAATCTTTGACTCTTACTTTAGAGAGTCTTTCTATTCTACACATTCTTTAAATAGACGGATATTGCGCATATAATTACGGCCTAAAAGCAGATACTCCTATTAGATTCAAACTAAAAAAGGAATGAAACTGGGTATGCATTGGAAATTTGGAATTCTATATTATAATCTCATTTTTTAAGAATCCGCATGCTTTATAAGCTTATTTTAATTCTTGATATATGTAGAACATATGAAGAGTATTCCAAGGACATTTACTTCGAGATGCGAATATTTTAGATGTTAATATTTGATGTTGTGAGTACCAAAGAAGATCTCAATATATATTTAGCAAAGAATATTTAGTACTAATAAAGTTTTTATTTGTATTCTGGTGCCTGACAAAAATAAAACCATATATTTAGTGATAGTTTTGATTGCATCAATATATGATATTGGAGTATTATACTGACGAATAAGATTATCTCAAAACCAAAATGATAAATAAAAATTAACGTGAAAAAATGTATCTCAAGACAAAAGATAAAAAGGGTACCTAAGGGAAAAAAATAAGTCACATATCACTTTTGCATGCTCTTCTTTTAAGAGAGAAAATTATATGCTAAAGTTATGTCGGTTGTCCCTTCATTTACAAAGTTTTTGCCCTAAAAATAGGTAAGAATTCCGTGACATATGATCATCCAATCATTTGATTATCACTCCCAACAAATAAATTTCACATTCTCACGATTTTTAACACACATTCTTAACTTTATAATATCATTCATACTAACTATCAAGGATTTCATTATATGAGAGGTTTTACATAGGAATTTAGGATGTTTTTATTTGTCAAAATCATTCTCTCCACATAATTTGAAACAATTTTTTTAAGGCTAATTTGAAAGAATCTTGAGTTATACTTGTTGTGGATATGTAAATGGTTAGTTTTGCAAATATAGAAAAATAATTTTAAAGTCGAAAAATTTAGATGATAAAAATAGAAAACGGTACTCCTTCCATCCAAAGTTAATCCTTGTGATTCATTTGACATAATTTTTTTTTTAAAATAGATTATTTATTTATAAAGTAGATGTAAAGAGTTAAAAGTGAAGAGTGTACTAATGTATTATGAGACTTACTCCCTCCCACAAAGATAGCCACATTTGACTTTACACACAGATTAAGAAAAATCAATAAATGTAGTTAAGTTTAACTAATGTGTCAATTTTGCCCTTGAAATTTCATACTCCAAAATTTACTATGCATTATTTACTCTTATTAATTAGGGGTAAAATTGACAATAAAACATTTAATGCTAAAGTAAAAGAGGAAATGTAGCGGGACATCTAAAAAAGAAATATGTGATTATCTTTGTGGACGGAGAGAGTATTATGTTTGAATGGTTTTGGAATATAATTTAAAGAAAACATGTATTTTCCTTTGAAATTTGTGGTGAAAATGAAAACATCTCAATTTTTGGAGTTGATTCAAATTCGATCTGATCTTTAATTATTTTTATTCAATTAAATCTCTGATGATCATTTTTCATGGATTTGAAGTATGACTTTAAAAAAAGATTGAACCCATTATTTTGCTGCTGCTACTAATTCACATGTGTGAACCATGATTGGTTTGATGAGTGCGAAGCTCAAATCATATCTAATCATTGCAACTATGCTTCTTTTTCTTAATCATGCTTTTCTAATTATTTGTCCTAATCATGCCTTGATTCCTTAATCTAAACAAGTCATTATTCTTATGTATGTGTATCTCATCTTTGCTCAATTTAGTTAAAACAAGAAATCTCGCCAGAAGATTCGAATTGCAGAGTGGTAAAACTTATAGGGAAAGAAGACACAGCATGCATTCAAGGTGTTTGATAGAATTACTAAAAGAGCAAATTCAGTAGAATGAGAATCAAAGTAAATTTACAGCATGCATTCAAGGTGTTTGATAGAATTACTAGAAGAGCAAATTCAGTAGAATGAGAATCAAAGTAAATTTACAGCATGCATTCAAGGTGTTTGATAGAATTACTAAAAAGAGCAAATTCAGTAGAATGGGAATCAAAGTAAATTTACAGCATGCATTCAAGGTGTTTGATATAATTACTAAAAGAGCAAAATCAGCAGAATGAGAATCAAAGTAAATTTACTGCAATTGCCAATGGCTTTCATTGAAAGTGAAAACAGTAAAAACAAGTAAAACCCCACCTATTCACAAAATTTACCGTTCCCACCAATCCATCTTTACTGTGTATGTTTACCCTTATACCTCCACCCCCTCACTAACCAGTAAATTTCCCCAATTTAAAAAAACTTCAAGAACCATACTAGTTACTACTACATAGAGATCTCCAGATTCTTGATCTGAAGGATAATAAACTCAGATTCTGAGCAAGTAAATACTGAGTTCGGGCCCTCCATTCCCATCAGGATTCATCATGTAGAAAGCTTCAGAATCTTTGGACCCAACAACCCTTTCAAACTTTGCTCTCATGTACATCATCTCTCCGTCACTGCCTGCCCCGGGCAGCACCCCTGCCCCCATCGAGATCGGGCCGATGGCGTTCAAGACTTTCCACTCTTCGGGCCCGCACTCCCTTTTCATAGCGAACCCGCATTTCTTCCCATTGCAGTAAGTCCTCCAAACGGGCTCTTCTAGAAGCTTGAACCCCTTCTTCTTATCGCATTCCAGAGCGATTCTCACCAGCCCGGAAGCCATTTCCTTCACAAGAATGCTCGTTGGAGTGGCTAATTCAACTAGAAAGAACGGGCTTTGCTTGAAATCATCTTGGAGGGCAAAATGGACATGCCCGCGCCTGTGCCCGAAAAGGGTTCCCACAATTTTAGTCCCCCGGCCCGATGAGAAGTGGGTTCGGGCCCTGGTTAGAGCAATAGCAGAACGTAGCTTAGCAATGGCTACAACTGAGAGCTTTTTCCTTGCGGGCTGCATTGGGAAATTCTTGTCGGATTTTGAGGAAGTTATGTCCTTTTCTTCATCTTCATCTCCTTCAACAACTTTCTTTTTCCAATTGAAGTATCTCCTGGAGAATGAGAATGAATCGTGAGGGTTTTTAGCCATGATTGTCTTCATGGAGTGAAGGAACAAAACAGAGGAGAGATAAAGAAAGAAACAAGAATGCTTTTTTTTTGTGTTCAAAGTGTGAAAAAGAAAAAGAAGATAAAGAGATAAAGAGAGGAGATTTCTGAATTCTTGATCTAATTCCTGGTTATATATGCTTTTGTAAAATGGTGGGTGATTTTATTCTTAGAGTCTTTTTGTCAGGCAGAATCCTGACAAAAGAAGGTTATCAGCCCCACCTAAATGGATCAAAGAGGATTACAGACAATAAAACACACACAGACACAACAGCATTAAGCAGAGTAAGTAATTAAGGTTGGTAATCGAATCTGAGAGACAAAGGTTAAATCTTGAATCTTGATCTTTATATTTTTTTCAAAATTGCAAGAAGAGACAGTGGGGGCAGGGGAGTGAGAAAGAGAGATCTTGACTAGTGACTAAAGAGGAGTGTTTGCATTGGGAAGTGTTAAGGATAGGTAAATTACAACAAAATTTTACCCACCTTGGACCACCTACCCCAAAACACACATTTTTTTTTTATGCCACGGTATTCGGTCCAAGTATGGACTAATCTGAGGGACCAATATGCAGGGGTTCCGTTTAACGCCAGAGTTTTGCGCTCTGTATGAACATGGCCCCATATAAATTATTTGCAACTTAGGAATTTCGAACCAGATTTATAGAGGAGCACACTCCTAAGTCTCAATCCTACATCACTGGTCCACTCGACCAACTCCTTAAGGTCCCCAAAACACAAGGCCCCTTATGCATACAAGACCCCTACATAATTAAATTGTGTAATAATATCAATACTGCATTTTTTTTATTTCTTTTCTTTTCAAGACACTGTTTTGATCAAACTCAGAGTTGGGGTGAATTGAGACTGGACCAGACTATTTCCTTGCTAGAGTGTTTTAGAGTACTCAACATTTTTTGGAAGGGACAAACTTTTGATATCGGAGTGTACAAGGAATCATCATTGTTTGCTTCGAGACTAATGATCATATAGCTTTAATTGTTGAAGTTGAATATAAGTAACGGCTAGATAATTAATCAGGAAGGAAGATTTTGTGTTCTCCTTGAAATTTTATTGTTTTAGGCTATATTTGGTAGGGGGTAAAAAAATTATGTGGATAATTGTGATAAATTTTTTATATGTTATTTGATAGAAATATTATACAATGTTCAATTCAAATTGTTGTAAAGAAGTGATGTTTTGTTATATGTCTAAAAATAAATTGTTGGAGAAATTGGATGTTTATTCAATTTCTTAATATTTAATTGATTTATAATTAATCAATTGTTTGAGTGTATGAATATTTAATTTTCGAAGAATTAAATATTAAAAGATCGATCGACTCTCGAAGTAGATGATCGTAGTATATTTAAAATCTTAAAATCGAATTTCGGTGGGTGAGAAATTAATGTACGAAGATTAAGACAAAGTGATGCATGGGGAGTAGTGTTAATAACTATCCCACATTGATAAATGTGAGAATTAACTACCTCCTTATTAATAGGAGTTAGTTAAGAAGGTTCAAATTGTAGTGACTATTGAACCATGGGTAGGGCTGCTGTGTACTGATTCCCCCTTCTAGCAAAAAAATTGTAGTCTAATGGTTGTCCTGGGATTTCCTTAACAACCTGTCCTAGGTTTGATTCCCCCTTCTAGCAAAAAATTTCGTTATTTTATTTTAACAGTTTTAATATAAATTAATAAATAATAAAATTTGTAAAAAAAACAGGTTCGATTCCCTTATTAGATATAACCAAAAGTAAACATGCCCTAACAGTTTTAACATTCACTAGCAACAGTTTTTTTTATACATTAAAAAGTACAATTAATAAATAATAAAATTTGTAAAATTAATAATAATTTTAAAAAAAAATTAGGAACAGTTTTTTTATACATTATAAATTAATAAATAATAAAATTTGTAAAAAAAATAGCAACAGTTTTTTTTTATACATTAAAAGTACAATTAATAAATAATAAAATTTGTAAAATTAATAATAATTTAAAAAAAAAAATTAGCAACAGGTTTTTTATACATTATAAAAAAAGTGCAAGTACTAGTAATATCATTAATTGCACTTACTAATAATATAATTAATAGTAATAAAAGTGCAAGTAAAAAAATAATAAAACGTGTAAAATTAATAATATTTTAAAAAAAAAAAATTAGCACCAGTTTTTCTAGATTATGAAAGTGCAAGTACAAATAAACAAAAGGTGTATCATTAGCATACACTTTTCAGTTATAATATCATACACTTTTCAATTATAATATCATACACTTTTCAATTATAATACCATACACTTTTCATTAATATATAACTTACACTTTTCATTAATAGAACATACACTTTTTAGTTATAATAACATACACTTTTCATTAAATAAACACACTTTTCATTAATAGATCATACACTTTATATTTATAATAACATACACTTTTCATTAATATATAACTTACATTTTTTATTTATAATATCATACACTTTTCAGTTATAATAACATACACTTTTCATTAAAAACAATGTTGCACTTTTCAATATAGT
The DNA here is from genome assembly GCA_963675135.1 of Galeopsis tetrahit. Lineage (NCBI taxonomy): Eukaryota > Viridiplantae > Streptophyta > Magnoliopsida > Lamiales > Lamiaceae > Galeopsis > Galeopsis tetrahit. The sequence goes on along the minus strand of OY776134.1, from coordinate 64,548,661 downwards.
AACATACACTTTTCATTAAAAAAAACAAAGATACACTTTTTAGTCATAATAACATACACTTTTTCAAAAAAAAAAAAAAAATCGAAAAAAAAAATTTCGAAAAAAAAACCAAAAAAAAAAAAAAAAAGTCAAAGTTTGACCGTTGACCGGTCAACGGTCAACATTTGACTAGTAAAAGTCTACTCAAGTACATGGTGTACTTGAGTACATACAAGACTTTGGCTTGAACCATTCAATTAGCCACACGCGTGCGCGCCGCGCCTTGGCCTTGGATCTTGGCAATTGGACTTTGGGCTTGGGCCTGGGGCCCATCTATCTTTTTGAGGCTCTAAAAATGTGGGCCTTGACCCACACGGATTTAGGGCAGCCCAAGTATTGGAAGTCAAGCGGATTAGTTGACTTCTGGAATTTGAATTCGAAATTTGAATGTCTTAATTGCGTGGAGGTTTAAGAATGAAAGTTACAATTCCTGAAATATACCCAGCCGTTACTGCCATAAATACCCACGCTCCCTACCTGAGTGGCACTGCTTATAAATAGGAGTGCATTATTTTTGGAAAAGTTACACTTTTGCAAGCAACAAAAATCACTTGAGTTTTCCACCAAAATTGCATCCTATTTTCCAGCATTCTGCATAGCATTTTAGAGTACAAACCAGTTCAGGCGTGTATTCAGTTCGTCGGAGCTTTGTACGTTGCGGTGTTGCTCGTGCAAAGACGAAGCCGTTTTACCTTTAGAAACATCTCGTCAAACCGTGAACACCAGTCGGGACGTGTTTGTTTTACGGGAAAAGGTATAACCTTGACTCGGCTTTTCCCTAACAATTTTCTATTTTGCAGTGTTGCTTTTCAAGGATTTTGGACCTACTTTGCGTATCTACCATTTTAAAAATCTGCCTAAAAGAAGAAAGCTGCCCCTTTTGGAAATTAGAAGATTTTGAAGACTTTGTAATTCTTTACTTTTTGTCCTTTTATTTTCCGTCCATTTTGTAAGCCATGGTTGGTAGTAAATTATCCAACATAAATTTTCTATCGAGTCGACCATATAATACGATTCAACGAAACAACACATAAAATCGTGCATACAACTTGTACCCCTACACAACAGACTTAAATTCTTACAAACTTTGGTTTTGATTTAGTCATATAAAATATACGGCGGTGATGGGTTCAAAAATTTATGGGTCAACTAATCATGATCTGCAGCTAACAACTAGACTAACACTGGGCTACTTTAGTTTCCTCTATATAAAAGAAAAACAAAAAGAAAAGAAAAAGAATAAAGAAAAAATGACTAGGTTGCTTTAGTTACCTCAGATAAGAAATGTGAATGATGATTGATGAGTCAGATTTCAGTTAGGGGTGTTTACACACTTTTTTTTGTTCACACAATATCATTTGACTTCATTCTACAATCAAAAGTAATTTTGCAGTGTTTCCAAACTTTTTTTTAACTAATTAAATGAATTATATTTAAATTAATTTTGAGTTCTTTTTAACATAAAAACATTGTTATTTTACAATTACAACCTCATAATCTATTGACAAACTTAATATTGTAGGGGCCTTTATGTAAATTTGTTAAATGTGATTATTTTGCCAATACTTATGTTTTGTTTTCAGGTCTACGACGGGCTCAGTTACGAGTTTTTAGAAGTTAGAAGGCCCATATATATATTGGATGTAACGGCTATTTTTCATTGCGTAAATATCCACTATGAAAAAACTTGTAAATTATTAAGGGCGCGGCTAAAGGCACCCGGATTTCCTATGAGTACACCCACGGAGAATTTTTTTTGTCCCAAGGGTGGTGCGAAATGACGTTTTTACCCTTCCTGTAATTTTTTAAAAAAACGCCGGATGAGTACACCCATCTACTTCGGTTCTCACGCGATTCATCATTTCACATCCTAATCATTCCGAATTCCCACCATCAACACCAAAACATAAAAAATCCTAAAAATTCAAAATTTCAACAACAAAAATAAAATCTTAACAAGTTCGAAAATTTTACCAAAACAAAGTTGAGATGTTCGAAAATTTTACCAAAACAAACCCAATATGTTCGAAAAAAATTTCAAAACAACTTAGATTTGTTCGAAAAAAAAATTCGAACGTCTTGTTCGAAATTTTTTCCAAAACAAACGCAATATGTTCGAAATTTTTTTCAAAACAAACTCGATATGTTCGAAAATAATTCCCGAACTACTAAAAACCCTAATTTTTGGGACTGTAAAAATTGCAAAAAAAAATTTTACCTTCGAACGGCGGCGTGGGTAGCTGGGTGCGATGAAGGGGAGTGGGAGGGGCTGGGGCCGCGAACGGCCACGAAGGGGAGATGGAGGAGCTGCGACCGCGAAGGGGAGGGGAAGGAACTGCGGCCGCGAAGGGGAGAGGAAAGAGCTGCGGCCGCGAGCGGCCGCGAATGGGAGGGGGAGAGGCTGCGGCCGCGAAGTGGAGAGGGAGGCGTGCGCGGCGCAGCGAGGCAAGGCGTGCGCGGCGCAGCGAGGCAAGGCGTGCGCGGCGCAGCGAGGCAAGGCGTGCGCGGCGCAGCGAGGCAAGGCGTGCGCGGCAGCGGCACTATGCGAGCGGCCGCGTGGAAGGAGGCAGCGGCGTGGGCGCGGGCGGCGCCGTCGTCTTCAAGAGAGTGGAGGAAGGCGGAGGAAATGGATCGTCAAGGTGGGTGTACTCTTTTAATTTTAAGAATGGGGAGGATTTAGGGTTTTAATAAGATGAAGGGTACTTTTGTATTTTTCACGTGGGTGTCCTCATCGTGTGGGTGTGCTCATAGGATCCTTGGGTGCCTTCAGCCGCGCCCAATTATTAAACTTATGGCCCAATAGAAAAGCCCAACTTATTTTACCCTCATGTTGTGGCAACTAATCTCTTTTGGGCCGAACAATTGAATTAGGGCGCGGTTAAAGACACCCACCATTGTATTGAGCACACCCGCCAGGATTTTTTTTTTGGAAAAAGAGGGTATGTAAATTGTCTATTTTACCTCTCCTTGAAAATTAAAAAAAAATTGTGGATGAGTACACCCACCACTGTATCTATCACGGGAAGAAGAAGGGTCGATCAAAATTCTCATTCTAAAACTTTTCAAAAATTGCAAAAACACTTTTGAGTGTGGAAGAACTCGAAAATGACCGATAGTGATGCAAAAGTGACTCGTGAGAGTGCCAAATATTCATTTGTAAAATTTTTAACATGTTTTGAAGGTTTTTTAGTTTTGAAAATTGAAGTTTTTTTTTTTATGTGTAGGGTTTTGTTGTGTTTTGTTAGTTTAATCTTATTTTTTTTGCATAATATGAGTTTATAATGGTATCTAGTTTAAATAGCATGCATTTAGGACATACATTTTGACAATATGAATGACATTTGCTTGAATCGAAAAAAACCCTTATTCGCGTCTGATTTCGCGAAGAAGATGATCATGTTCATGTTTTTTTTTTCGGACAACGATTCTTTGTCCGAAAAAAAAAACATGAACATATGCTCAATGTTCGAAAATTTGTTCCCAACATGATAGCAATGTTCGAAATTTAGTTCCGCGTGTTTTACTTGGTCGAATTTTCAACCTAAAACCCTCTGTTGGGAACAAATTTTCGAACATTGAGCATATGTTCGAAAATTTGTTCCCAACATGATAGCATTGTTCGAAAATTAGTTCCGCGTGTTTTACTTGGTCGAATTTCCAACCCAAAACCCTTTGTTGGGAATAAATTTTCGAACATATGCTCAATGTTCGAAAATTTGTTCCCAACATGATAGCAATGTTCGAAAATTTGTTCCGCGTGTTTTACTTGGTCGAATTTCCAACCCAAAACCCTCTGTTGGGAACAAATTTTCGAACATATGCTCAATGTTCGAAAATTTGTTCCCAACATGATAGCATTGTTCGAAAATTTATCCCGTACATTGTGGGTGTTCTCATCCGAAATTTATAAACAAGCCATGTTCGAAAATTAGTTCCGGACACCTACTCAATGTTCGAAAAACCAGAAAAAAACGTTTAATTTCTTTCTAAATCATGTCAATTAGATGCCCATTGATTTATTTCCATCCTAACACATCAAATATTGATACATTGTACACATAAACATGATTATAACACAAAAACCAACCTTAATCAACACATTCATGAATTAACACAAAATTCAAAAAACAAAACCTAAATCATGAAATCCTACAACAATAGAATCAATGTTTCAACAAGAAAACACGTGTTATCACAACACTAATTCTAAATATAAGCAAGAAAAACTAACATTTAACCATTTTTGCAAAAAAGAAAAAAAAAACGAGTCCTCCCCTTCTTCTAAAAAAAACGACGCGCCACCCGTGTTCTCTCTCTCTCTTGTTCGATGTCGCCGTGGGTGTCCTCTCTTGTTCGATGTCCCCGTGAGAATGGTGCAGATGGGGGAGAAGAGGTGGAAGTGGGGGAGAAGTCTGGGGAAGATTGGTGGGTGTACCGAAAGGAGAGAGTGGAGGGAGGGAAAGAAATTTCAAGGGCAATTTTGGATTTCTCACGTGGGTGTCCTCATCCGAACTGTGCGTGTCTTCATCGTGTGGGTGTCCTCAATAGGTCGGTGTGTGTCTATAACCGCGCCCTTGAATTAAGCGAATGTTCGCAAAATTATATAAGGGCTACGGTTATTGCACATTTGCCGATGGTCCAGGGCCCTTTAACATTTGGGCCTCCGGGTCCGGGAGGGTCCGCAACCCATTTACGTGATATAACTTATAATGGCTCATATATCCATATAAAGTGGGTCCACTCTCATTCTCATTTTTTTGTGTTGGACGACACATTTTATTAGCATCAATGCCTATTAAATCGGGTCTAAATTGATGAGTTACGAATAAAGGTGTACTAGAAATCTAGGATGGATTACCCTTACAACAATATCTGGATTAATCAAATTTCATAGCCTCATGATTATTAACTGTTAATTATAATTAAAACACACATAATTATGTGTATAATTTTTTTTTTTGATGGGGTAATTATGTGTATAATTAAGTTACAATAAACAATTAGTTTCTTTAACCCTGTATATAGAGCTTACCTACTCCACTGACATTTGTGCACAGCTTCGAGAATTGGATAAATCAAAGTTACCAAATTTTGCCCCCACAAGAGAAAAGTATTAAATGATAAATATCCAAGTTTTGACTTGTTTGTGTCAAACAAATTGCTTACCTACTCCATCTTCACTTATCTCACATTAGACTTGTTGCACCACTTTGGGTTAAACTTAGACTGACACGGTAAAAATGCATCAAGTCTTTGAACATGAGTTTGACAAAATAGGTATGACACATTTTTATAGTGTAATGAAAGATGTGTAATAAATTGTTTTTTTTCTCTTGTAGTAAATAAAATACAAATGTTGTGTGCACATTTCGCGCACGATCTGTACGTTCATATTTCTTGCATGATCCGTACGTGCACATTTCGTGCAGACTTTGTGCATGATATGTATATGTATATTTCATGCACGATCCACATGTACACATTTCATACTTATTTTAAGAGTTTTTTTTTTTACCCTTATCATCAATCTTGGAAGAATTGTATGATGAGCAAATGTAGCAAATTGCACTCATTATCAATCTTGGTCATTCACTTCATGAAATGGAAGTGGCACTGTCTTTACAGCTCTAAACTTGCCTACATTATTCAGATGCTCATTCTCCAATCTGTTCAACATCACACAATTTGTACATATCAGCAACCATATTCACTCTAATTAATTAGTTTCGATTCATCAATTCCACTTTTCGTATTCTACCCTGCTAAATTATTAACATGTGCGTCCTCATTATTATAGACCGACACATGTCAACAATCCACAATATAAAATACAATGTGGAACGACAAAATTAGAACAAATGATTTCACTTTTAATTCATTTGCATTTTTACCTGTAAAAATTCCACCGGCCTCTTCTAACAACCTCAAGTGCTGCTAACAGCATGGTTACTCTGTAGTCAACTTTCCCAAATTTGTAATGGAACACTGTTCGCAACCAAACTAGTCTCAATACAAGGTTTAATCCCTGCAATGAAATTTCATTTTCATTATATAAATCAAGAAAAAAAGTGTAATGAGTAAAGTAAATACATTGATTGGATTTAGTGTAAAATTAGTGACATTTTGTGTAAATATGTTAATACTGTGAGGACGGAGTTTATGGAAAAGGTTTTCTTTTTGGAGTGTGAAAACACTTGTTGGACGAACGAATAAGATAAGTGTGCATAATGTGCGCAAACAACTGTTTACCCGAGAGAGTACGTAGAATATATTTATTGGTGGTCTAAGTATGTAAGTATGCATTAGTACCATAGAGATGAAGTAAATGAATTTTTTCTTGAGCATTAGTTCATCTCTTAGCCATGGATTCTTGGAATTGAACTGCAGCAATCTCCAATCTTTTACAAAATCCCAGTACAATTGGTACAACGTCGCGCGACTAGACATGATCACGACGAGGCAGAGCCATCCGGTGCTCCCTTGCTTCTCGTACGCCACTTTAGAACCGGCTGCAATCTTTTCTGCACGATCCGTATGTGCACATTTCGTGCAGATAGACTTTGTGCATGATATGTATATGCATATTTCATGCACGGTCCCATTATGCAAAAACTCATTTACTCTTAAAATGCTAGAAAAAATGATCAATTTTTGTTGTTCGCCCTAAACCTACAAAATCTCAGGATCGATTCTGCTATAAAATAGTACAATTGTACATAACGTAATAATTACGTTTGTTGATTTTAAATGTTTTTGACAGTTCATTTTTCCTATGCACTGAATAGAAATTAATTACTCCAATTACTATTTTGTATAGAAACCAATTAATGTACTCCCGTTGCCACTCATTTCTAATAATTAAAAATAATATTTATGTATATTTATATATAAAAATAATTAATTATAATAAAATTATTACAAATATCTTAAACCGTGCATCGCACGGGTGAGATACTAGTTTACTCTTAAAATGCTAGAAGAAATGACCAATTTTTCTTGTTTGCTCCAGACCTACAAAATCTCAGGATCGATTCTGCTATAAAATAGTACACCTCAAGTATAATACATTTTACTTTATCACTCTTTCTTAATTAAATAATACACTTTAATCAAATTTTCTTAATTTTTGTGTCCATATCATTGTAATCAGTGTAAAAATTAATTTAAAATGATGGATGAAATAAAAAAACCGGTACAGATTAGTAGAGTAAAGAGATAAAACACACTTAATTTAATATACATATAAAATTTAGCTAGTCAACTTAAAATGAGAAGTAGGTGGGATTTGGAAGTATGTAACACGAAACAAAATGTAGAATCATTTAATTTTGCTATTTTTGCCAACTTAGAATGAGAAGTGCGTTGAACTTGAAAGCATATATACAATATTTACAACTCGGAGCAAGTAAATCCAGAAGCATTTTGTCCGGGTCTTATTAAAATTGCAATTTAATAATGATAAAGCTAGTAAGCTCATTACCTAAGATCTTATACATAGGATTGAATTATTCAAACTTCATCAAGTTGACTTATTTCGTACATTTTACCTGTACTTAATTGTTACATTCATACTTCCAGAAGAAAAAAAATACTGCAATATTGTTCTACAAAGTATAACCGCGTTACGGAATGATTCTACCTCACGAGTAAATTGGTAATTAAATAATTATACACAACATTATTATTATTATAATATACAGCCACGATTATTTCTACATCTTTGATTTTTCCTAGACTAGATATTAATTCATCTTTCATTAATTCAACCAAATTCACCTATTTATAGCCACCCAAACTTCACAACAATACCACATCAATCCAAACATAACAAATGGAATCAATAATTTTCAAATTTGTGATTATTTCTTCATTGTTAATATTGTGCATAGCAAATATTAATGCACAATCAATTTCGAGGGAAGAAGCTAAAAATGCAGACAGCTGGTTCAGAAACATGTCTCAACGTAAGGAGAAAACAGCAAGGCTCAGATTCTACATCCAAGACGCATTGGGCGAGCCAAACGCCACCGTTTGGGAGGTTGCTCGGGCCGAAATCACTTCCGGTTCACGCACCGGGTTCGGCCAAGTTAGGGTTTTGGATGACCTGATAACGGCTGAGCCCGACCGCAATTCCATGAAACTGGGCCGGGCTCAAGGCCTCATCACATTCGCGGACTTGCAAATACCGGCTCTGGCAATGAACCTAAACTTTGTCTTCACTGCCGGCGAGTACAATGGGAGTAGCCTCTGCATCTTGGGCCGGAATCCGATAGATTCGAGGAACCGGGAGTTGCCGGTAGTCGGTGGAACTGGCGTTTTTCGGATGGGTCGTGGGTTTTCCATTTCCAACACGTATTCGTATGATCCTGTCGAGAATTATGGTGTCTTGGAGTATATAGTTTATGTTTCTTATGTTTAATTAATTCTATTTGTGTTCTGTCAAAAAAAAAAAAAAAAAATCAATTCTTTTTGTATGCAATAATATGAATAATATATGAGGACGATTTCTTTATATTTTTTTTGTATTGCTTTTTTATTTCTTAAGTACACAATAAACGATTTCTTTATATTTTTTTGTACATAATAATAATATGATAAGATATCATTATCCGTCCATCGATCGATTGATCTCTTAGTTATATATAATTATTAGATAATACATGCAAACCGATTTTTGTAAAAAAAAATTCTAGATGAAATTCGCCTCCGTTTTTCAAGTATCCGTATTTGATAAACGACATTAATTCTTAGGCTATGTTCTATAGGGTATAAGGGGTAAAGGGGGTATAATAAGGCGGGTGTACATGTTATTAAAATAAGTTTTTTTTTTTCTTTTAAATTCGACATTTAACAAGTTCTATATGATGTGTTTGGCATGGGAAGGAATTTATATATGTATATAAAAGTCAAATACCAAACATGTGAGTAAACACACCAAAGTACCAAACCCAATTTTCAACCCTGCAATGCAAACATGAAACATGGCCTAAATGTTAAGAGTTATTAAATAGCTAGTGTAATTTATGGTATTAAAACAATATATACCAAATCAGAGGTTTAAACTGATTTTAGTCTCACTGGTTAAAAAATTGTTCACGTCCAAAGAAACCATAGTTCAATCATACATATTGTCATTTAACAGATTATCGAAGGGATTATTTTTGCAACAATCAATGCGATCTCTCTAGTATATACATTAATTAAGGGAGTATTTAGGATTTAAAATTATATTAATAAAATGCTTTTTTAAATTTGAGAAACAAAAAAACCGAACATTTTGCTAGGACGTACACATGCATATTAATTAGACGAGATCGAGTTCTTTAGTATTTTTTTTATTTAATTTATTTCTGCGGTTAAACTAAATTTTCTTAGATGTGAAAAAGATGCTTTCTGAATCCTTCAAAGATTTTGAAGTTTCTATCTTAGTTGAAAGAGCATTGCTGACGTAAATTGTTTCTGTAATTAAAAATTGTAGTAGGTTAAACTTATTTGATTAGGGAGTTAATTTTAACATCTATAGACTATATATAGCAGCCTTGTCGGAGATTACGTGAAAGGATGCTAAAATAGAAAAGTAGAATATGAAGGACTGAAGGTTAATTAATTTATATTTTTTAATTTGTAATTATGTAATTTAACTAGTATGAGACCCGCGTTTTTACGCGGGATTGAAGTAAATTTATATATAATGTATTTTAATTTATTAATTAAAAAACTAATCTTTGGGATTGAAGTAAGTTTATATATAATGTATTTTAATTTATTAATTAAAAAACTAATCTTTGAAATATGTATGTATAGATTTGTAATTTTTTTTATTCTATTAAAAGATAAAAAAAATAAAATGTTGTAGACAAATAGTAATAATAAAAAAATTATAATCTTATTTATAAAATAAATCAATATATATATATATAAAGTTACAAATTGCGAAAAATTTTCTTGTAGACAACATTTGTTGTACGCCTACATATTTTTCTATTTGAATTTAGACAAAAAAATTCAACCCACTTTTATTTTTGACTTTAGATGCTCATTTGAATCTCGACAAAAAATAAAATTAATCCACTTTTGTTCTTAAATTTAGATGCAACTGTTTGTGTCTAAGCACATATTTTGAAAGGTAAACACCTACTGTGAAAAGACAAACCGCTTCTCAAATTAATACTATAATTGTGTTTGACAACTTATTATAAATAATTAGTCTGAATTTATTTTTAATTGTTCCACTTTTTGGCCACTTAAACAGTTCCATTATCTAGACAATTATGAGATGGATTTCAAACAATGTACTTTAAACTAAATGAATTGAATAAAAGTGCACACGCGTGTTCCAAATTGCTCAGAATTGAAACGCGCGTGATGTTCTATCCACTTCTCGAAAACGACATTGTTATGTATGTGTGTCAATTCAATTAAATCTTCATATCAAAATGTAAAGGAGAACGAACAAATCTACTGTAAAAAGGAAACTATCAAATATGGAGGAAGTTGTCGAAAGACGTTCAATTCCACTAAGTCTCGAAAGTTATCTTCCAACTGTTGAAAGTAGGAGAGAGAGATTTATATCTATGAAAATTTATTTTTTCTCAAAGTTCATCCAAAAGATGAAATAATCCCTCCAAATCTCTAAAAATCAAAATACTTATTAACAACAAAATCATCAATTGTTCTACAAATTGGTTGTTAGATCTTTATTTATAAAATGGATATCATGCAAGATCCCAACAAATGCCTTTTCTAGCATTTGAGAGAGTGATCATTCTAAAAAAGTAGAACATGTAAAATAAAATATTGATAATTGTTCGGTGAAAACAAACAGATATCTCAGGTTCAATTGACGTTAGCTTTCTCGAGATGATGTTTGCACTACAACATATGCACTTAATGGAGGCCATAGCGAACATTATCTTTAGATATTCATCAATTTATGTACCTTTCTTGAGAAAGTGCTAAGAAGTATATATAGACCGAAATTGGTCTATATTTCATGAGTTTCCAACTGAACTTCTTGCAACAAATCAATGCCACTTCGTGCAAATAAGTTAAAAAAAAAATTAATACAAAAGAATGTTTGAAAAAAAAAATGGATATTTAATTTTAAGAGTTGCTATTGTGATAACAAAGAGAAACACTCCGAAATTTTGAAGAAAACTTTGCACACTTTACCTATCATATATAGAGCCAGAGGAAGAATAATGTAAAAGAAAAGGCAAGAAAAATTTATGAATAAAAGCAAGAAACATGAGAAAATACAGATAAATATGAGTGATTAAAACATGTGAAGCAAAAACAATAAACGTGAGGAGATACATATAAATTATAGATAAGCAACAAATTGAGAATAATAAAAAAAAATATGCATATATAAAACAAAAGTTTTACAGAGTAATTTTGAGATATTTCAACGACCACTAATAATAATAATAAAAAAAACCTCGTTTAAGCACATGATATGTCTAATTTGCATTTCCTTTCTCGACTGTCAACAGTAGAAATTCAAAAAAACTACTATGTAACTAAATAATATATATATATATATATATATATATATATATAATATTAAACAATAAATTAAATCTTATGCAGCCATGATTGATCTGCACCAATAGTTATTACCACACTCACAAAATTGGATATCACCAGGTACAATTAAAACAAAAACACAAATTATACTGGAGAGTTAGAGATTTAAATTGCAATGTCGATCTTCCAAAAAGAAGGGAGGTTAAAACATATCTAAACTGTAGAAGATAAAATTTCAAAACCTACAAATAAAAAAAATATTAATCTTATTAGTACGTGTGTTAGATTATATAGTAGTGAACAAACGTATATATTCATTATTATTATAGGATATATTTATGGCTTTATCTATTTCCTTTGACGATCCTTGAGGAAAATTGAACAGTTAAGTGTGTGCACATTTTAAGAAAAATATAAGAGAAAAGTGTAATAAATAGAGCTTTGAGAGGTAATTTTGTAATTTTTTTATGAATAAAGTAAAAATAAAAAATGATAGGTTGAGTGTATGTATGAATCATAAAGTTAAAATAAAAAGTGGAAGTGAGTATAACTGAAAAATAATGCAACACAATATTAATTAAAGGTGTAAGAAATTAATAATTATATATAAGTGAAAAGTGCAACACAATATTATAAAAAACTGAAAGTCACTATAACTAATGAACATTTTATAAGGTCAAATTACACGGTTTGAATCTGTCTCTGTTTTTGTTGGATATTAATGTTACACATTTTATTAGTTACTACTTGCACTTTTATTTATTACTAATGTTACCGTTTTTGGTAATTACTACCCGCACTTTTATAAGTGAGAAAAATATTTATAAAAATAAAAATACATGCAAAAAATGAAATATTAATTAGAAAAAAAAATGTGTCACTGAGTATATGCATACACTCAAGTGCAAAGAAGTTCCATGTATAATTTACACACTATCTTATACTCCATATAGACAATTAATAGATTAAAGATAAATATATTATTTAATATTCTAAAATTGTGCACGCATAATTGAATAGATTATGTAATTACGTTAAAAATGTCTTTAACTGCGGATTACTGTTCTTTTTAATTTTGACATGTGTTGAATAATTTATACCTATATTTTTTGTATTTAAATTTCATAAATGTTTGACCAATTATCCTAATATAGATTTCATAAATAGATAATCTGTAATTAAGAGAATAAATTAATGCATGCATAACGTAATGTTGTTTAATATAATAGTTGAGTTAATTAAGTAGTAAAAGAACATTTAATATTGGAGTAATGAATAACGTGCGGTTACGTTTTAAGTTTTACGGTATTCATTTAAAAAAAAAATATTAAATATATAAACAAAACACAATAAAAAATCTAATAAATAGTTTTAGCACTTAATTAAATAATATTTATATTTTAAACAAATATAAATTATAAGATTAGATAAATTAATTTTTTTTATGGAATTTAGGTATTATTTACATATTACTTAAAAAAAATTATATATATTAAATTAATTATAATAAATTAAAAACTTTAAATGAGATATTAAATGTAAATTAATCAAGAGTCAATTGTACTTAATATCTTCAAATTTAACATTAATTTAGATATAAAATGCTTATCCCCATAAATTATGCTTAATATCTTCAAATTCACTATATTTGAAATCAATAATCATAATCACATAAAAAGTAATAAGAATTATTCAAATTAAATGAAGTTAATTAAATAAATAAATGTATAGTATAAATATATTGTAAATATTAGTAATTATTACTTGTGTGCATTAATTAGAGAAAATTAATTTTAAATTATGTAACAATTAATTTAAAACATGTGATAAAAATACTTATGTATGATAGGTACAATCAGGTTAAATATATATAGCGAATTTTTATTTTTATATTATAGTTTGAATAATAAACTACATTTCTAAATGTATTTTCGATAAAATAAATTGAGAATAATCTTTCAAACTAATTGCTACAAAAAAAATGGAAATCTGTTTGTTGAATGGATCATGGGTAAATTTTCTAAATTTATGGAAATCATATTTTTCGGTAATAGACTAATTTACCTATTAATTATATTAATAATGTAATTAATTATATTTCTTCCCATTCGGCATTAATTTAGGATATAACGGTAAACATTAAAAAAAGAGATGATTGACTTAAAGCTTAATGACATTTGTTAAAAATAATTATTTAATAAATGTAAATGAATTAATGAAATTGGAATTCCTAAAATTTTGAATGTAAAATTTAAAGAGATAATGTTCCAACGTTAATTTAGTATATAACGGTAAACATTAAAGAAAGAGATGATTGACTTAAAGTTTAATGACATTTGTTAAAAATAATTATTTAATAAATGTAAATGAATTAATGAAATTGGAATTTCTAAAATTTTGAATGTAAAATTTAAAGAGATAATTTCCAAAGTTAATTTAGGATATAACGGCAAATATTAAATGTAAAATTTAAAGAGATAATTGACTTGAAGAACTCACACAATATTTTAAATCAATAATTATAAAATTATATTACATTAAAATCATTAATTAATTATTTTTTATTCATAAATATACTTCTTCAATGTTTTCGGAAAAAAAAATCAACTTCTTCACTACACTTTTTATCCATTTCAAGTGAGGTTCTTCATATATAGTTTGATTTTCTTAAAAAATTTTTTTATTCAATTCTACTTTAAATAACAATAGTTTTTTTTTTTTAACCTTTCAAATGTTCCAATCCACATAAAAATAAAAATCAGTGCAATAACAGGAGACGTAGCTACTACAATAATCCTTGAGAAGCAAAAAATTGTGATACAAAGGAAGCAATAATTTTTTTTTGCAATAATCCTTGAATAAAGTTTATGTAAGCAATGATTAACGTGTACTATTCAATTGGATTTTTTTTTTGTAGTCTAAAGTCACACGATCATCGGATTACAAAAGGGCGATGCCAGTGAGAGAGAGAGTCAAATTGTTTTTGTAGTAGTCTAAAGTCACACGATCATGGATTACAAAAGGGCGATGCCAATTCAGGTGAGAGAGAGAGTCAAATCAATAGATTACAGTTGTACAACTTATAAATAAACAAAAATTACATTTAAATTTACATAATTTCACACGATTCACATACTCGTCAATGCTCCACTATAGATCTGCTGCAACATAAATGAGATTTCCCATGAATGCTTGATTTGCAAAACTTAAACCCTAAACGTTTGAATCTGTAACATAAATGGGATTTCACATATGCTTGATTTGCAAAACTTAAATCCTAAACCTGAATGTTTGAATATGCAACTAAAAAGAAAATGGGTTTGAGGAATGATTGAGGAGAAATTGAGTGAATTGAGAAAAATGAAAGTGATAGGCTCCTATTATATAATTTATATAGGAGATTGAATTAAGATCTAACGGTTAAGATTAATCATTTAAATGAACGGTAAAGATTGAAACAAAAAAGTAAAATGAATGTGGGTGAAGGATTTTTTAAATGAAAGGATTTAGAGGAGAGAGGTTGAGGTAGAATGTGTGTGGTTGTGACATGTGTCAAAATAGAAGTTTGTAAATATATAAGTATAGATGTTAAATGAAAGTGATTGTCAAATTTTAGCAAGCAACCTGACCTTGCGGCCAACCGTGCCAACCGACGACGTCCAATCACTTTAATGCCCCCAACTTGGGCTACCAAGCCCGGCTTTTAATTTGTAATTATGTACTTGTTTATATTATTCCACGAGTCGCCAAACGTTATAAATATACATTGTTATTATTAGGGAGTTGAATTATAATTTGAAAAATATTGAGATTTTCCTTTTATTTCTTAATTTGGTATTCGGGGTTGAATCAACTAGTTTTGTTGAGATTTTCATCAAGATTCCTCCTGTACAGTTTATAATAATTAATTAGAGTAGTTTAGATTAAATAATAATATGGTAAGATTTCTTCTCGTGATGAATTATGACCAAACTTTATAGCATGCGATAAAATAGGGATCTTCTTAATTCCTTGGCTATGGCCTATGTGGGTGGTTAGCTGCCAACAGACTCCAAAGTCCAAACGGACGAATTTTATTATTTAAAATTGCAAGTTTTTTTTTTTTGACAGCCCGAGTGGGATCATGTCTTGATAGGGTTAAATGTAACCCAAATATCCAAATTTTAAATTTGCATCTTAATTTAAAGCTAATAATTAAAATCCATAGCTTATAAGCATACCCTAGAGCTAATGATTAATTTGGTAACTAATTAGCTAGTAATAATTAATGAATGAAAATTTTATATAAAATTGGTTTATGGTGAATTCAGTTCACTAATAAAAAAGATTAATTTTGTATTAATTGTTCATCCAAATTAAGTCATTCTTGATTTTATGTTGTTCATCTTAAAAATTGGATCTAATCCGGTCAGGTTTCTTGCACCACGTCTTGGCCCTTGGGTAAAACATAGAAATACGTATACAGGATATATATATAATTAATTCACTTGATTGAGTCCTCTAAAATCGAACACAATAGTGCTAATTAAGTATTCTGAAGTTATTGGAGATTTGGAGTATTCAAACTCGGCTAAACAAATTAATGGTTTCAACGTTAATGAAGTAGCTAGACTAATTTCGTAGTATTTCTCTTAATTATATATATTTCTTCTAGTTTACGTTACACCTTGTCTCACTAATTGATCTGTTCTAGAAAAAAAAAGTGTTACTTTTCTCATAGTTGATTTTTTTTTTTCGACCGATTAATTCAATGTACGATTTTATTTTTTATAAAGCCTCAATTTTCAACTTGTACTTCTTCAGTAATTAAGCTCATGCATGTTAATCACATACATTTGACTATTACATGCATATTTCTGTTACGAGCCTAATAGAAATCCCAATTCTTGATTACTAGTGACTTTTGTAATATGGCCATATATCTTTTGGGAACATATTTTCACAAACGTGACCTTTTTTTAAAGATTTTAATTAAGATTTCATGAATTCATCTAATCATTAAACCTATATACAAAGTCAATTCATGACATGCAGTAAACACATAAATTAATGACAGATTTTTTGAGACGGTCATCACTTTGTTGCAATGTACGATGACTTTGCAATGGAGATGATCAAATAGTCGAAGTCAATCAAATTCAACGCAAATTGCAACGATTTCCCTATGAAGGAAACAACACAGTTTTGGTGAAATTTTCAAATTTGTCGTCGGAAATCCGACATTTGTATTTGCGACGATCTTGACCCAATTAATCATGGGTTGGATCAGTTTACGAAGAAACAAGCCGTCGTAAAATTACGACGAAATCAATATGTTGTAAATTGTGATGGTTTGAAAAAAAATCATTGCAAATATTTGTGACCACCCAAAGTTGGTCACAATTTACGTTTTGCGATCCTCTTTTGAATGATTTCTTCATTACTTAACAATTTATTGAATTGAATAATAAATAAACAAAAAGTTAAAAAAATATATATTAAAACGTAATTAAATATTAATATTTCAGCAACATCATTGAATTTTCCTATTCACCTATTTATAATCATGAAAACTCCATAAGAATATCTAAACAACATTAATCATCTCAAATTCTTGAAAAACAAATGGAAATCAAAATTCTGATTATTTGTTCATTATTATTAGTATTGTGCATAACAAATAATATTAATGCACAATCAATTTCGAGAAAAGATGCAGAAAACTGGTTCAGAAACCTCTCTCGTCGTAAAGAGAAAGTAGCCAAACTCCGATTCTATATCCAAGACGCATTGGGCGAGCCCAACGCCACCGTTTGGGAGGTTGCTCGGGCCGAAATCACTACCGGTTCATTAACCACTTTCGGCCAAGTTAGGGTTTTGGATGACTTGATAACGGCTGAGCCCGATCGCAATTCCAAGCAACTGGGCCGGGCTCAAGGCCTCATCACATTCGCGGATTTAATTGCAACTACCAGCTCTGGCAATGAATCTAAACTTTGTCTTCACTGCCGGCAAGTACAATGGGAGTAGCCTCTGCATCTTGGGCCGGAATCTCATCGACTCGAGGAACCGGGAGCTGCCGGTAGTCGGTGGGACTGGCGTTTTTCGGATGGGTCGTGGGTTTTCCATTTCCAACACGTATTCGTATGACCCGGTCGAGAATTATGGTGTCTTGGAGTACATACTTTATGTTTCTTATGTCTAGCCTCCCTCATGTTTTTTTGTATGCCCTAATATAAAATAAAAATATTTATTTCTCATTACACTAATACATCCTTTCATTTTTTACTTTACACAACATTTTTTTTTTTTTTTTTAATGAAGAGTTCATATTAAGTGTGATCGGAAGTATAAATGAGTTAATAAATTTTTGTTTATGGGATTTTGTTGTTTATTTCTTTAGCTACTTTTTTTGTAAGAGGATCGAAATCATTACCAATCCATCTATAAGGTGTAAGAACCACGTGGGTAGTCATATTTAGATTTTACATGATACCTCGTCCCACACACGAATTTGCACATTTTCTATAAATGAATGTTTCATACCAATTTGCACACCCTATAAAAGGAAATACCCCAACCCTCGAAATATACTCTTATTTATCCATGTGTTATTACTTTTCCACACTCAATCTATTTTTTAGATTACTTTATTTATAAAACTTTATAAAATTATCCCTCAAAACATCATTATATTCCTAGTCTTTTTTAGATGGAATCTGCCTTGGTTATTCGAATATCCGTACTGGATAAGTCATTCTTAACATCGTACTCCCTCCCTCCGCCTATAAGTGTTACGTTACTTTTTGACACAGAGATTAAGAAAAGTGATTAAATAATAGATATAGTACAAGTGATGTGATTGAGAGAGGAGAGAGATAGAGAGAAAAAGTAAGATATAAAGTGAAGTGTACGAAAAAGTACTTACCAAAAAAGGTATGTGAAACTTATAGGCGGACGGACCAAAATGGTAAAATGGGAAGTATAAATTAAGGATAGAGGTAAGCCACACCAGGAAATGACTTGACTGCATGCACATACTTGTTCTATTCTTCATGTCCTTTACTGGAAGACGTAATTAACCTCATTTAATTAAAGTTTTTTTTTTTTTTTTTGAAGGAGCCTCATTTAATTAAAGTTAACTATTAAAAAATATGTGAATTAAATAAATTTATTATTATTATGAAAAAAAGTTTATCTTATCTAAAAATTTGAAGAGATGTTGAATCTTTTTTTTTTAGAGGAAAGTGATTCTAAATTTCGAATTATATATAAGTTCGAAAACCCATAATAGAGAAGAGAGGTTTTTTTTTCTTTTATTTTTATGCGATTTCAAAGATTTTGAAGATTCTACATATTAATTGAAGAAGATTGGGTGCTTTGTTGATAGAATGAAATGTTGCACAAATTTCTTTAATTAAAAATTGTAGTGGTTAAATGTATTTTTTGTGAATAATATTTGTGTGAACTTGAGTTTAATTGAACTCTTTTTTTGCAAGTGTCATTTTATTAAGCATACAAGTTACTACGATAATACATGAAGTATATATTATTATTTAAAATAGTAACCATTCGTGTACAGCACAATAATAATTTGTATGCATATGTATGATATTATAATCTTCGATCGTATATAATATTTTGATTTTCTTTCCCTTTTCTGAAAAATAAAATTAAAGAAAGAAACTTTGGTGGTTAGGAATTCATTTCAGTATCTATAGCAGTCTATTATTACTTGCAAGTTGCAGCCTTGCAGTCATATACCTCGTGATGTGTAAAAGGTGCATGCACTATATTAGTAATATTAATCCATGATGTATATATGACCAAACTTTCCATTATGCGACAAAAATGGGTTCTTCTTAATTCCTCGGCTATGGTAACTAGATTTAGCCGTCAAAAGATTCCAAACAGAAGAATTTCAAATTGTAAGAATTTTTTTTCACCTCTCTTTAATTATTTCTTTTATATATATATTTTTGAAAGTTTTCTTTTATATTGAAAAAAATATATAGGCACATGTTCATTTATTCCACTTTTTATAGCTTAATATTAAATTGAATAACAGACGTGTATTTTAATAATTTAGTATACAAACAATTTAGGGTGTATTTATGTGTTAGGTAGAGAATTTATTTTATACCTAATTAAACATCTATTTTAGGTTCCAATAATATGCTAATCTACTCTGTCAAATTTTATTAGATTAAATGGGTCTAATTGGCTCTATTCAAAATGGGGATAACCAACATATTTAGAGCCCAAATATTTAGTACATAAAAAGTGCCCAAATAATTAGTACCTAAAAAGTAAAAACATGATTATATGGGCATGGTAACAACAATCTATTGTAAAAGCTGGGCCATAATAATTGAAAAAAAGTATATACGCAAGTTCATACTAATTGAAAAATAAATGGGTTGGGGGTATATACCCTTCAGCTTTGTTTAATACACTCCCCCTTCCATTTATTAATTCAAAAATATATATGAAATACCATATTTACCCCTTTAATAAATGTTATAGATACACACCCCTATAACCCTAATTTCATCTTCTTCCCAAAGTTCTTTCTGCCGCCTCTCTCTTCCCCTCTCCATTTTTTTTCGTTTTTTGCACTCCCCATCTCCGTTGCACTGCACCCTAAACACTTTAACCCTAGAATTTCGCCACCACCACCACAAAAAAATTCTAACACCCACAAAAATGAACATGTTTGATAAAATAAAATAGCAATAACACTCCAATTGACACCATAACCACCGCCTCAAATTAAAAAAAAAATAAAAAATCTTAGTATTTTTAACAAACCAGAGTCGACCAAAAACACTCCGGCCGACACTGGTTTGCCGCCCAAAAACACTCAAATCGACACTGGTTTGTCGCCCAAAAACACTCCAATCGACACTGGTTTGTCGCCCAAAAACACTCCGATCGACACTGATTTGTCGACCAAATTTCGAAAGAAATTTGAAAAATTAAAAAAAAATTGAAATTTTCGACTATAATTGATTGCTCAAAAACACTCTCATCGACGAGAGTGTTCTTGAGCGACCAATGATGGTCGGTAAGAAAAAACAAACCTGTTCTTCGTCGGCGACGACTGGGGGCGAGCGCTGGAGGGCCGCGACTGCTGGGGGCGAGCGCCGGCGGGCCGCGACGGCTAGGGGCGAAGGAGGGCGGCGGCGTCGCTAGGCGAGAGGGGCGGCGCCGCCGCTTGTTACATAATTTTTTTTGAAAAAGAGCAGAGCGACGGTGACGAACGAGGCGAGTGGGAGGGGGGAGTGCGACGACGATGGGGAGGGGGGAGTGCGACAGCGAGGGGGGAGTGTAGAAAACGAAAAAAAAAAGGGGAGGAGAAGAAAGAGGAGGAAATTAGGGTTAATGGGGTGTATGCATCTATACATTTATTAAAGGGCAAATATGGTATTTCATATATATATTTAATTAAAAAATAGAAGGGGGGAGTGCATTAAACAAAACTGGAGGGGTATATAACTCAACCCAAAATAAATATGCAAGAAGGAAAATCTATCAACTTGAATAGGGAATAACCCAGCCCACCAAAAGCTAGGCCCAGCCCAATAGATAGCTTTACGAAAAGTTGCAAACCTGAATTCTTATCTTAGAAAGGGCGCGGCTAAAGGCACCCGGATTTCCTATGAGTACACCCATCAAACATTTTTTTAATTTGTCAGATCATGTGAAATGTCCCATATACCCTTAGGGTAAAATTTATGAAAAAACCAAGATGAGTACACCCACCCACCCATTCTATTTCATCACCACCACCCAACAAAAAAAATTCCAAAATTGCAACAAAAATTTACACAAAACACCAACTTTTCGAAAAAATTTCTAAAACAAACATGTTCGAAATTTTTACCAAAACAAACTCAACATGTTCGAAAAAAATTTCAAAACAAACTCAATATGTTCGAAAAAAATTCCAAAACAACTCAAATTTGTTAAAAAAAAAGATCGAACATCTTGTTCGAAATTTTTTCCAAAACAAACTCAAGTTGTTCGAAATTGTTTCCAAAACAAACACAATATGTTCGAAAAAAATTTCAAAACAACTTAAATTTGTCCGAAAAAAAAAAATCGAACATGTTGTTCGAAATTTTTTCCAAAACAAACTCAAGTTGTTCGAAATTTTTTCCAAAACAAACGCACTATGTTCGAAAATAATTCTCAAACTTCAAAAAAAATCCTAATTTTTTTTTCCAGAAAACCCTAATTTTTCAAACCTAAACTTACCTGTTAGCGGCGGCGGCGGCGAGGGGAGAGCACTACGGCCGCGGCGAAGGGGAGGAGGGGGTGGGCGGCGGCCGCGGCGAAGGGGAGGAGGGAGGGTGGCGGCCGCGTCTGTGGGGAGAAGGGAGGGCGGCCGCGACGAAGGGGAGGAGGGGGTGGGCGGCGGCCGCGTTTGTGGGGAGAAGGGAGGGCGGCCGCGGCGAAGGGGATGAGGGGGTGGGCGGCGGCCGCGGCGAAGGGGAGAAGGGAGGGCGGCGGCCGCGACTGTGGGGAGGAGGGGGGCGGCCGCGAACGAGGTTGCAGGGGAGGGCGGCGCGACTGGAGGGCGGCGCGACGGGGAGGGCGGCGTTGGCGGAGTGGGTGCCGCCGTGCCGGCGAAGCAGCGTAAGAATTGTGGGTGTCTCAATTGTTGAGAAAGAGAGAGGATGAGAAAGGGAGAGGAAGAGGAAGGTTTTATTTGAAGAGGGCATTTTTGGTTTTTCCAGGTGGATGTCCTCATCCGATTGGCGTGTGTCCTCATCTCCTGGGTGTACTCATAGGATCGCCGGGCGCCTTTAGCCGCGCCCTCTTAGAAAAACAAAAGATAACAGAGGAATAAAAAAAGGGCGTGGGGTATATACCCCTCCAGGAATGTTAGATGCACTCTCCCCTTCCATTTATTAATTAAATATATATGTAAAATATCATATTTATCCTTTTAATAAAATATATTAGATAGATACACTCTCCTAAACCCTAACCCTAATTTCAAATAAAACAGTCGTTGTAGCCGTCGGCGCCGTCCAAATAAATCTAAATATTTGAAAAAGTAAAAAAAAACTTAGAAATCATAGAAAAAAACAACATTTTTTTTCGATAAACCAGTGTTGATCGACACTAATTTGTCGACCATAGATTATATTGTCGACTATGGTTTGTTGACGAAAATCACTCCAGTCGACAACATTTTACCAAATGAAAATTTAAAAACAAATCTTCATTTTCGACAAGATATTTGTGGTCGACAACAATTTGTCAATAGTAATGTTTATGGTTGATAATATCTTGTCGAAAATAACAAAAAAAAAAAAAAAAGAAACAGGGGAAGAGGAGGGAATAGCCATCATCGGGGGAGAGGGGAGGAGAAGGGACCGATCGGCCAGCCGACACTGGTAGAGCAGGCGGCCGACCGACACAAAAAAAAGGAAAAAATCTTGGTTTTAGGCGGCCGCCGCGGGGGCAGGCGGTGCAAGCAGCGAGGGGAAGGGGGCGTGCAGCTGGACGGGGAGGGGTTGGACGGCGGGCAACAAAAAGAAAAAAAAAAGGGGAGGGGGAAGAGGTTGGACGACGGGCAACTTTGGCAACTAGGTGGTGGGCAGCGGTTGGAGAAAAAGAATGATTTTAAGATTTTTTAATGAGGAAGAAGAAAATGACGGGGAAGATGAAAGAAAATGAGAGTTTTAAGAGATGTGTATTTATCCTACAAATTTTTAAAAAAAAAAAGGTATAATAGATAATTTTGGGGGGAGGGAGGGAAGTGCATCTATTTTATGTGTATTTTAGGGGGATAAGTGTATCAGGGCGTGCATCTAACAAAGATGGAGGGGTAAAATACCCACGCCTAAAAAAAAAAAGATATGATCTCTCTAAATAGTAAATACCAATAACTCATATTTTCATAATAGAAGTGTCAAGTTACGATAACATCTCAAAATTAATGAAGATTGGTCAATCATCAATAACTCGAAGGATGCTCTTCAATAACAATTATGCTCGTTCATCTAATAACAACCTTTGATCGATCATGTCAACGAGCTTATCCTACATGACTGTCCATCTTGAACGAACAATCATTCGACTCATGGCACATATAACTAGAGTAAATATTCCAATAAGCTCAACCATCAAGCATTAAGTAATAAGTCACCATATTAAAAGATAGAGTGACACCTAACATTATATGTCTCTTTCTAACAACATGAAAAATGTAACAAAATCAACTCATACTAGCAACAATAGTATTGAATTAAAAGCATCATAGTCAAATTCAAAACATAAAGAACTCGATGAAGAAGCAATTCTTACAACCAATGCAAGAAAACAGGCATAACTAATCCTCATCATAGTCAGGAGGAAAAGGATTAAAACCACTCTGGGCCATATCTTCCAAAGGCCCAAAGAGAGGGCGTGGAAGATTATTCCAATCGTACCACTCCCAACCCTCACATTTCTCAGGCTCTATATTTTGAGGAACCTGCGACGGATCTGCCAAAAATGCCCTCACAAAAACAGCCACAATATGCAGAGGTTTATCCCCCCTCGAAACCACGTTGTTCGTCACCGTTACAAACTCTATTTTATCAATGTCTACCCCCGTTTCCTCCTTCACTTCTCTCACGGCACATTCCTCGAAGCTTTCCCCTATTTAACAAATTAACCTCGGATTTATGAGTATGGTAAGAAATTTAGTACTAATATAAAACCCAAGCCAGGAAACAAAAGGAAAAACTGACCGAACTCGAGGTGGCCACCGGGGAGGGCAAAAGTGTCTCGGCCGACGGAAGAGCGGCGCCGCCCCAAAAGCACTTTTTTCCCTTTGAGTAGAAATACCACCACAGCAACTTTGGGCGGGGGCCTTGATCCTTCCCCACTATTCTCCATTTCTATTTGTGCAGATATCTTTCTCGATTATTTGTGCGAATGATAATTTTAAAAACTAATCTGATACAGTGTTATTATACTGGAGAGGACATTTAAGAAGAATGGGCTGTTGACTCCCGCCAAAAAGAAGCCATTTTCCCGCTGTCGTTTGTGGAATGGAACGGACTACAGTACAATTTTATTTAGGTGAAATTCTGTTGACTCCTGGGCCGCAAGCAACTAACAGTAACAGAAGAAAAGGACCTTTATTAGTTTTAATTAATATTACTCCTTTCATTCTTCGTAAGTTTCATACTTATCAATTACTCCCTCTATTCCCTACTTATGACCCATTTAGTTATTTTTAGTGTCTTGACACATTACTTAAAATAGTAAAAATATTTTTAAATAATACTTTAAAAATATCATAATATTACAATAAATGCTACTCCGTACTACTTTATTACACTAAAAATAATTTTATTACTATTTATAAAGTTAAAAAATCTTTACTACTCTCACTATATCTTTCTTAAATTTAATAAATAATTCATTCCTTAAAATATGTGTCCAATAGTTTTTTTTGTCATTAAGTAGATAACGGAAAGAGTACAATTTTATACTATTTGATGAGGAGGATTATAAATTCATGGGCTTTGGTGCAATTTTAAGGCCCAGTTGGGATATTATTGAGCCAGCCAAGCCCACTCATTATAAAACAAATTTTTATTGGGTTGAGGTATATACCCCTCCAACTTTGTTAGATACACTCCCCTTTCCATTTTATTAATTAAATATGTATTAAAATACCATATTTGCTCTTTTAGTAAAATTTGTAAAATTTTATAGATACATACACCTCTTTACTTAAAACACTAAACTTAATTTTATACAAAACCCTAACCCTAATTTTGCAACCACCGCCGCAACTTTCCGACAGCCTCCACCTCCACTGCCGCCACAACCTCCAGCGTCACCCATTCAAAATAAATTCAGAAAACTAAAAAAAAAAAGTAGTTTTTTTCGACCAACCAGTGTCGATCGACCGTAGAATATATCGTCGATAGTCGACGAAAAACTCCCTCGTTGACAACATTGTATCGATAAAATTAAAAAAAAAAAATTTGGACAAGAAATATCGACCAAAAAAATTATGGTCGACAGCAATTATTAAAAAAAAAAAGAAAAAAGAAAGAAACAGAAAGAAAGTTGCAGAAAGAAAGAAAATGGGGAAAAAAGAGAAAAACATTATGCGGAGGCTTACCGTGGGGAAGACAGTTGGGGAGAGAAGAGGGCGGTGGGGAGGAGGCGGCGGCGCCGCCGCTTGCAGAAATGAAAAAAAAAAAATACCTGTTTCAGCGCGGCGACGGAGGGAGAAAGGGAAGGAGGGAGGAGGAGTCGGGGGAGAAGGTGGATACAACGGTTTAGGTCGGTGGAGGAGGAGGCGGCGCCGCCGTCGCTGGTTGCAGAAATGAAAAAAGAAAAAAAAAGAGAGAGAGAAAGGCGGGCGGCGGCGAATGGAGAAATGAGAGAGAAGGAGAGAAGAAATGAGGAGTGTTGGGGGAAGAAATGAGGAAATTAGGGTTTTTACGAGGGGTGTGCATTTATCATACAAATTTTTAAGATAAAGGGGTATAGTAGACAATATGGGGGGAGTGCATCTATCTCAAGATGTACTTTAAGGGGAGTATATGTATCGGGGGAGTGTATCTAACAAAGTTGGAGGGGTATATACCCCAACCCATTTTTATTAAGAAAATGTGAAATGAACAGCTGGGACCCCAACCCAGCCCAAAGCTTACAAATGCACCCAAAAAAAAAAGCCCAAAAATTCCAGAGTGACAGCAGGAACCAAACTCATCCGGCCCATTAAATAATATCCACATATATGCTCCCATCGTTTGTTACCAATTTTACCATACATCTTGGATTGATTCGAGTCTCCAACAACTATATACATATAATTCTTTTTTTAAAGAGGAAGCTGTTACAAATATCAAAATATTTGAATATCACAAAGCAAATTTTAAGTATTCAATCTGAATACGATTGTCTTCTTTCAATTGTAAGAAGGTGGAGAAACAAGTACAAACTTTATCCACCAACATGTAAATCAGATCTCCATTCTAGTAAGACAAATACTGCCATATTAAGGTATCCCCACACCAAACACGTAGCACCAAAGGGGCTAATAGATCAAGAGAACACAGAATAGAAAATAGACTCACATAGGAAAGAAAAATCGCACTAGCCAATGTAAGAACTCACAATTTAAGAAATAGAATCTAGAACAACCATCTAAAAACTAGGAAATAAAAGTTACAGACTAAGAATTAAAAAAAATAAAAAATAAAAGGGATCAGATCATGAATGGGTCTATGTACCAATCAACCTTCGAGATGTTGTTTAGGAGAATTAACTGACCTGTTGATCTCCACCACAAAAACTAAATGAAACACTAAAAGAAGAATAACCAAGAAGTATCCACTTTCCTTGCTGCATGTAGTATAGTAGTACTATCCTTCACCAAGAATATAGAATAAAATTGTCCTTGTTGTGTTCTTTTTTTTCAGGCTTTGAGGGTGTCTTGTGCTCGTTAATAGTTGGAAAAAGCAAGGGCATATAAAATAATGGTCATTTTGTTACATTGATTAGTCCTCTTCTATTAATATATATTATTATTATTTTAAAGCTCGTGCAATAATGTGAAAATTAATTACATATATAAGGGGCTGTTTGGTTAGGGATTGTGGTGGATGGGGATGGGGATGGGGATTGGAAAAATATGGATGGGGTAATCCATGAATAGTAATTGAATAAAAGTTGTGTTTGGATAGAGATTGAAAAATAGATGTGGATGGAGAACCTTATGTCAAATCAAGTAGGAGAGAGAATAAATGTGTGGAAGAAAAGTAGGAGAGAAAATAGATGTGTGAAAGAAAAGTAGGAGAGAAAATGAGTGATTAAAAGAAAAAAATGGGTGATGTGATTGTATAAAAATAAGTTTGTATGTGTATTATAGGAATGAATGGGTATTTGGATGGAGAGGGATGGGATGGGGGATGGCCCATCCAAATCCGGATGGGCCAATCCCTAACCAAACACACCCTAAGAGACATGCAAATATATATATATATATATTAACATATGATGTAATAATATGTAATTAATAAAGTAATCAATAAAGTCTAAAATGAAAAAAATATCTTAATGTTTTTCCTGCATCATCTTTGACTTTCGGCCAATGGTAATATTACAGGCCAATGTTTTTTGTTCGATCAATTAAAAGGTACGTGCAACTCATCACTACAAACGTCAAACTTTATAGTATTTTACAATCAATGAACGTCGTCAGCATATATAAACAGTCAAATTTTATAATTGATTTTCATTTCTTATATATATATATTTTAAATAATAAAGTATCACTCGTAAGTAAGAACATATTTTTGGTCACATGTGACCGTGAGGGGTCTAGAAATTTAAATTTAAGGGTATTAATTTTTAATTACTTATATAAACAATGAGGGGTATGATTTGTATGTTGTAATTTATTTTAGTAATATATAGTAAGAGATCTGCAGATTGTCATTTTAGGGGTATTGTACCACCAAGTTTGTTAATAAATCCTATAAATCAGTTGTAGCGTAAAAATGTTTTAGTTATCTTCAAATATAATTGAATGTCCATTTCGTCAATGTAGATTAATCACAACTTTATTGCTGTTAATACATGCATTTTTCAAATAAATTGTATTTCTCTCTACTCCAGCATGCTTATAAGTTTTAAGTCTAAGGGATATATTGGATTAACTTTCGAAACGTCTTACTTTATTTACTTTACTTATTTTTCTTTAAAATTTGTGTGATGGACAAATGAAGTATACCCACCCCACCTCAAACCAAAAAAAGTCAAAAAAGTTTTGATATTTTAGAACCCTACAGCAATTTCCAGATCAGCATTTGAAAGCATTGCCGACCACGTGGCCTTCAATTTCAATTCTTTGTCATCAATAATGCATTTTTCACTTTATAGCATATATCATCTTTAAAAGATGTGAAGATTTATGTGCCCCAATTCTTTTCCACCGTTCTTAGCCAGTACTATAGTATATATTGATCCTATTACAGCATAAAGCTTGTTATACTATACATACCTTTTATTTTAGAGTTGAAATGACTTATAATTCACATGTTCCAGCTACTTTCAAGGAGAAAAAAGGTGTCTTCTTCATGTTATGTGTAGAGAAATGAATGTATGAAGAATAAAACATATTCAAAAGTTTACTAATAATGATTAAAATTTGGGCATTTTTTTGCTGGTTTATAATTTACCAACAATGGCTTATAAAGAGGACCGAAAATATAAAAAGACAGAAAATAAAGAAATTACAATGTCTTCGAAATCTTATAATTTCCAAAAACAACAAATTTCTTCTTTGAGCAGCTTCTTGGAATGGCACAACTTTCAACACTTTAGAGAGACAGAAGAGTTAGGGAAAAACAGCCGAGTCAAGGTGACACCTTTTCCCGTAAAACAAACGTCCCGGCTAGTGTTCACGGAGTGACGAGTTGCTTCGAAAGGTAAAACGACTTCGTCTTTGCACGAGCAACACCGCAGCGTTAGACATGGGCAACGGTTACAAACCGCCGGTTTCGGTTAGAAACCGGCGGTTACGGTTTGGGGTTTCGGCGAACCGTAACCGAACCGCGAACCGCCGGTTACGGTTTTCAAACCGACGGTTCGGTTTGAAAACCGCCGGTTTGGCGGTTTAGGGTTTTTTTTTTTTTTTTTTTAAATATTATCTCCGTTTTCACTCCGTTTTCGTTCGTTTTTTATTCGTTTTAACTCATTTTTTAAAAAATACATTACTAGAATTGAATAAAAATTATATAACTTAAATTTATACATTAAAAATAGAAGAATTGTGTATTAAAAAATATATATATATATATATATATTTTTTTTTAATAAAAAACCGCCGGTTAACCGTCAAACCGGCGGTTAACCGCCAAAACCGGCCAAACCGGCGGTTTGCGGTTTGTCAAAATGCCGAACCGTAACCGAACCGCCATTTTTCGGTTACGGTTCGGTTTGTAAACCGTAACCGGCGGTTTGTCAAACCGGCGGTTAAAAACCGCCGGTTTGGCCGGTTGGCCGGTTTGGCGGTTCGGTTTTGCGCGTGTCTACGCAGCGTACAAAGCTCCAACGAACTGAATACACGCTTGAACTGGACTGCACTCTAAATGTAATGCAGAATGCAGAAAAACAGAATGCAAGTTTGCTGAAAAATTTCAAGTGCTATGAGTTATGCCATGCCAATGTAAGTTTTTCCAAAATGATGCACTCCTATTTATAGGCTGTGCCACTCATGTAGGGGCAGACGGGTATTTATGGCAGTAACTGCCACCACATGACTGAGCATTATGGCAGGAATGGTAACTGCCATTTCTATAACCTCCAGGGCATTAAGACTGCAGTTTCGGGAATGGTAACTTCCCTTCTGCTGTAACTTCCAAATTAAGACGCTGTTGTTTCAAATTCAAATTCGAAAGTTGGGCTGCACTCGCAAAACTCGCATTGGGCTGGACTCTAATTTCGTATGGGTCAGGACCCAAAACTTTAAAGCTCTAAAAATATAGACAAGCCCAAAGTCCACCCAAAGTCCAATTGCCAAGATCCAAGGCCCAGTAACTTCCCTTTTGCTGTAACTTCCAAATTAAGACGTTGTTTCAAATTCAAATTCGAAAGTTGGGCTGGACTCGCAAGACTCGCATTGGGCTGGACTCTAATTTCGTATGGGTCAAGACCCAAAACTTTAGAGCTCTAAAAATATGGACAAGCCCAAATTCCACCCAAAGTCCAAGGCCAAGGCCCAGGCCCACGGACCCAGACCCGGCGCGGCTCGGCACGGCCGAACGGGCGGCGCGCGTGTGGCTAATTGAATGGTTCAATAGCTACTACAATTTGAACTCTCTTAACTAACTTCTATTAATAAGGAGGAGATTAATTCTCACATTATTAACACTAATCCTGATGCATCACTTCGTCTTAATCTTCGTACATTAATTTCTCACTCACCGAAATTCGATTTTGAGATTTTAAATATATTGCGATCATCTACTCTGAGAGTAGAACGATCCTATGATATTTAATTTCTCGAAAATTAAATATTAATACCCTCAAATAATTGATTAATTAATAATCAATTAAATATATATATTAAGAAATTGAATAAAACTCAATTTCTTCAATATTTTTAATTTAATTAAATGCATATAATATATATAAGCTTTTTGATTGGTTAAGAAATATTTATTTATATGGTTCTCGAGATTTTTCTAATTAATTTTGCTTAGGTACTAAGAGAATGAAATCATTCGGGTATTTCACCCTATATTTCGGTATATAAAGTACTCCCTCCATTCCTGGATAAGTTTCCCACTTCTTCTGGGTAGGAGTGTTCAAAAAAAAAAAAAATCGGACAAAAAAAAAGATCGGAATCGGACCGACTAGTTAGATTTCAGTCCGGTCTTCGGTCCGACAAATTTTGGATTCCGATCTTCCGGTCCGGACCGGTTTGGACCAGATTTTTTTTAATTTAATTTTTTTTTTTACTAATGCACTCTCAATTATTTTTCAAAATCAAGTAATTGGTGAAAATGTGTTGAGATCTATTACATTTTTTGCAAATATATAATTTAACAAACATATTTAATTTATTTTTAGGGTCAAAAGATAATTAATAATAATGTAAATAAAATTCACATTGGCGTAATGAAGAGCAAACACTTTAATTTTCATACACAAATTCATCAATCTTGTTCTTACTTCCATAAACTTTTTAAAAAAAATCCGGTCCAACCGGTCCAAACCCGGACCGGATTAATTCCTGTCTGGTCTCCGGTCCGCCCTTTAGCACACATTCCGGTCCCGGTCCGGTTCGGTCCGGTTTTGGACCGGTGCACACCCCTACTTTTGGGTGTTTAGATTAAGAAATATAATAAAATAATAGATGTAGTACAAATGATGTGATGGTGAGAGAGAAAATAATAGATTTTTTTTTTTGATCGGTAAAAGAAATTGTATTAAAACTAGGTACAAGAAATACCCGAATAATTCAGTGTACAAGTTTAATCATCAGAGACACAAGCAGCAAACGTTTAAAATACTTAGTGTCTCAGACCATGCACTTGAGTGGGTCTGTCACCCAGTCCTTGAAGGGCGAAGTGTTCCGAGTGGGATATTTGATTGTGAACCAGCTCCAAAGTCTTGCCCTTAGCTCCTCCTTAACCTTGGTGGTCGAGAAGATCTCGTTTCTGAAGAGAACTGCGTTTCTCCACTTCCATATGAGCCATACCACGCATAACCATGTACATGTGGCGATCTTCTTCCTGTTTCTTCGTTTGATGAGGCCTCCAAAACCAAGGAAATTATCTAGTAATTCTGACGGTAGTGCTGACTGTATCTTAAGCCAATCCAGACAATCCATCCAAACTTGGTATGCTTGGGGGCATTTCAGGAAGATATGTTTCTCAGTTTCTTCACTTACCCCACATATATAGTACACACCTTAGATCATCGTTCTGGTTGAAGATGTTTCTTCTTCTAAGGTTGGATCGTGTTGGCAGTTTACCCCCATAAGAGCCTCCATGCGTGAGCTTTGACTTTTGAGGGTGCAAAGTTCTTCCAAATGCTTTTGAGCCCTTGGATCAGCCTGTTGTCCAGTCGAGTGTCTTGGCTTTGGTTGAACAGGGTCGAGTACGTTGCTTTTGTGGAGAATTTCCCCGTGTTTGATGCCAGCCATTTCCACGAATCCTCTATTCCGTCTTTGGGTTTGAACTTGTCCATCACAGATATCAGATCGTTAAAAGATGTTAGTTCTCTATCAAAGAGAGCTCTTCTCCATCTCCATGTCCAATTCCACGACTCTCCCTCCCAAACACCCATTTCCCCCACTGATTTTATGAGATGAAGTATGATAAAACAATAGATAAAGTATAAGTGATCATGTGATTGGGAGAGAGAAAATAATTTACCAAAAATGGAATAAGAAACTTATTGTGGAACATCCAAAAAAAGGAAAATGGAAAACTTATAGTGAGACGGAGAGAGTATTAATTAATACCTAGAAAGTGAAAAAACAATCAACGCACAATAATAATAACTGATGACGATATATACAGTATACACGTTCAAGATTCAGGTAGTTAAACCGGGTCGTAAGGCGCTAGACATGGAATGCATTTTATTTTTATCAAGAGACCTTTGGGTTCTTGATTTGTGTTCTCTAGCTAGCTATCATATACTGTAACACAAGATAAATCACTACAAAAAAAAAAAAAAAATCGAAATACTGACAAAATTTTATCGACGGATTAACAAAATCAATCGATTTATCGATGAATTTTTTTTTCTCTTGGAAATCACAAAAAAGAATAAAAATACGCGTAATTACCGATGGAATTTTTGGTGATTACTGACGAAAGTTTTCGTTTCTAACCACAAAATTAAAAAAATTGTGATTAGCGACGGAAATTTCCGTCGGTAATCACAAAATTAAAAAAAAAAAGTGCAAAAATTAAATTATCAATTAAAGTAGGAAATTTATTAGCTAGAAAATTATAATTGATTAAAATAGAAAATTTGTTGATTAAATTAGAAACATGTCGATTAAATTAAAAAATTGTTGATTAAGTTATCTAAAAAATTATTGATTAAATTAAAAAAAATTATATTAAATTAGAAAATTATTGATTAAATTAAAAAAAATTTATGTTATATTGTTTGGACATAATTTCTTTAATTTTTATATTTATTTACTTTATATGATAATTAAAATTTTGTTGTGTGAATTTACAAATAAAAGAATTATTAATAAATAAAAAAAATAAAAATAAAACTACATTTATAATTTATAAATTAAAAAAAAATTACAATAATTATAAGCTATAAATTTAGTGATTAATATAAGTGAAATAATGTTTAATCAAAACAAAAATAATTTTTTTTATACATGTGTATTTTAGAATTTTAATCAAAACAAAAAAATTAAATTTACAATTTATAAATTAAAAAATTAATTTTACAATAATTACAAATCACAAATGTGATTAATATAAGTGTATATATAATGCATGTGCATACGTACATTAAATTATTAATATATTATTCATATACTATTTGAAAATAAGATTCACACATTCACATATATACCATAGATATAAGTCACAAATTTAATAATTAATTAATATAAGTAAAAGAATGTTCAATTATTAAATGGATTCGTTTAAAAAAAAGTGTAAAACATGTATACATTATATGAACTTTTTAGAATTTTAATCAAAACACAAAAAAAAAAAATAAAAAAAATAGATTTACAATATGTGAATTTAAAAAAAAATATATTTACAATAGTTATAAATCACAAATTTAATTATATTAATATAGAAAGAAATTAGTTAAAAAAATATATAGAAAGAAATTAATTTTATGAATTTTAAAAAACAGACTTGTTCGAGTGGTAGGCGCCCATACACTTGGTTCGAGTCCCATGAAGGCCGAATATTCATCCAATTATGCACAGGCCCTCGCGGGCTTGAAGCGGACCTTGTCTGGTCCGGGCCGGGCCAGACCGTTGGCCTTGGCCCGGTTCCAATTTTTTTTTCTTTTTTAAATTGGTTTACTGACGAAATATTCCATCGGTAATTAAAAAAAAATCCGCAGGTAATTAAAAAGTTTTTTTTAAAAAAAAAAATCCGTCGGTAAAAGTTTGCACCGACTGAATATTTCCGTCGAAAAACACTGTTTCCGATCGAATTTTCATCTCTATTTCTGTAGGTAAAACGCGTCTTTTTTGTAGTGTAATTGTAATTTTGATATGAAAGATTGAAAAAATAAAAATACACAACTTAATAAGAAAAAAAAAAAGACAAAACGTATTAATCGTGCAATAAAATATTCAAAATAATATTTCCTCCATTTTTTTTTATTAATTAAAATTAGGGGTGTATCCGTGTATGGTCTACCGATAATGTATGCATGTGACCCGATGCGGAAGTCTCCATCGTGAAAAGTGGAGTACTTTTTTTTTTTTTTTATTCATAATTTTGTTATCCATTCACAAATTCCAAATGGCCTCTGTATTAGTGGAAGGATTGAAAACGCGAAGACTCTATTAGTCTATTGAACATGAAGAAAACAAAATCAGTACGTAAAATGTAAGCTATTAGCCTATTAGAGACAAATAAATGGAAAAGGAAATCCGACAAATATATAATACAACGTAGCTGACAATTTCTCGTGTGTCTTTACCAAACTTCCACCCCAACGTGTAACCCAACTATTTTGGTTTCGTGTACGTTCATTTGGTCGAGATCCCTTCGATGTAAAGTGTTACATGCATGTGTTGATGTCATGGTACTATTATACACATTAATGAAATCGAGTCAAGGAAAAAAAATCTGCAAGACAAAATACGTCCTGACTAGTGTTTACGAAATACATATGTATCGTCTCTAAAAGTAAAACAGTTTTGATCTTTGTTACAGTAGCGCACATCACTATAAACAAAACAACAAACAATGAAGGAAAAACGGAATATATGAGTTCAAATTTTAAATTCCGGATACGTTTCTCAAATCTTCTGGATTAATCACCAACACCCAAGTTAAAGACCCTCCATTTCTCAAATCTTCTGGATTAATCACCAACACCCAAGTTAAAGACCCTCCATTTCTCAAATCTTCTAGATGTTGTATTTTGATGGATTTTTAACATGTGTTGTTTCTCATTATTATAATATATATATTGATTATATATTTTTTGACATAAATTAAATAGTAAAATTAAGAGTGAAAAGGCACGTGACTCTCATAAGTCATAATATGAAATCTACCAACTTGCAAAATGAAAATCTTTGTTCGATCAGGACCTCAATTTGTTTTGCCTCACCAATGCCAGTCAAATCTTGAAATATTGCTTAAAATTAATTAAAACATGCGCAAACTAATTTATTTTGATATATATATATATATATATATATAATAGTTAATATAATGACTGAAAAAAGTTACTACAATTAAAATAGCTTAGTAGCATTAACAAAAGAAAAAAAAAAGTAAAATCCACCAAAAAAAGTCAACCCATTTTCGATCACTTAGTTTGGTTGTTTAATATCAAAGCGGATGAGTCAACCTTTTGGATTTTAACTGCAGTGAACCTCTCTAAATTATTTATAATTTAACCTAGCTAGTGGATTCAATTTATAATTAATATTCCGAGTTTATAAACTCACGACACATGCAGATATTATGCAACCAACAATTATTATACACTACCTACTTTTTTGACAATAACTATATATTACTGTACCATTATTTTCAAATGCAAAGTTGTTTCGACACGTTACGCTCACCAATTTAACGCACACAATCTCCACTCAACGAAAATAATTATATTATACTACGAAATATTACCATTTTTTAAAAGATATTTCTGACGTTAGTCGTTACGTACATAATCAAATATCCCTATTTATTTAATTGAAACTCTCAGATTTATTTGTTGATAAGCTTTTTAGGTATTTGAAATAATTACGGTCAATTTTTTTTTATTTTTTATTTGTCACGCCCCGCCTCTAATATTTTTCGTAGGGATGAAAATGAGACGAAATAAAACAGAGTACTTGAAGAATTAATTAAACTTACCCATTCTCTAATCGGAAGGGAGTTAGGGAGTATATATTAATTTCTGTTAACATTTTTTTTGTACATTTCGAAGAGATGACATGATATATAAACGAGATTTTCGAATTTACCTATTTTTATTTTTGAAATTGTATTTTAATTAATATTATTTAACATGTTGAATTTATCCTGTTTAATTACGTGGTGACATGTAGAAGTATATGATTTTAAAATCTACTAATTAATAAAAAACAACGCAATATGAAATATATATAATTTTGAGATAAATAATGCAGTACGTTAGAGCACCACTACCTAGGCCTTAGGTCCTGGGTTTGGGTTCGAGTCATGGGTAGGGAAAATGGGATGGGTATTTAACTTGTAATCAAAAAAAAAAAAAAAAAATAAAATAAAAGAACAGAAAAGTTTACATATATATAAAAAAAGGAAACTGGATAAGAAGTGATGGACGTGAATATAAAGCTAGAAACTGTGTACACAAAACTAAAATGAGAAAAAGATAAAAAGAATTGGATATAAAGCAAAGAATTGTATGTACACAATTGCTGATGATGCTAAGACAAAAATGGAAAAGAAAAATTGGAGATAAAGAAGAAACCAAAAGGTGCAGATAAAGATGAATGTACTAGAGAAAAAAATGCA
Source organism: Galeopsis tetrahit (assembly GCA_963675135.1). Classification (NCBI taxonomy): domain Eukaryota; kingdom Viridiplantae; phylum Streptophyta; class Magnoliopsida; order Lamiales; family Lamiaceae; genus Galeopsis; species Galeopsis tetrahit. The sequence continues at coordinate 64,511,888 of OY776134.1, read as the reverse complement.
AAAGCAAATTAATTGACATGTTAGAAAATGAAAATTTGTACACTCTTACGACATGCATGCATGTGGGCTTGTCTAGAAATTAAGGTAAAAACATTCAACATTAAATTGAAATCAGTCAGCACTAAGAAACGAAAGAAATTATGCAATTATCGAGCTAACTCATGAGCCACTACATTAAAATTATGCTTGCCAAAAAAACCCAAACAAGGAGTATATATCTTTAAGTAGTAATATGGCTTCTCAGAGCGCCAATAATTCTGAGTTGGATTAATAGTCGACATCGATCGATATGTTATGGTGAGTTGGAATAATAATTGAAGAAATAATTACTCCACCCGTTTGTGATTATTTGCCCACTTTCCTTATTAAAACGTTCTAAAATTATTTACATACTCTTAATATGTAAATATCCAACAAAATTAATATCCTTCCAACATTATTTTATTTTTAAAATTGCAACTCATTTTTTACATACATTTTACTTAACATTTCATCAAATCCACTTTACATCTTATCAAATCATCCAAAATACCCCTCCTTTATCTTACATCACCAACCACTAGTCTAAATCCATTTTTCTTAAAAAGTTTGGCAGTCAAACCGTGCAAAAAAATCCCGGGTAGGAGGGAGTATAAATTAAACTTTTACTACATTTGTTATGCATCATCTTATGAATCTAGACATGCGCAACGTACGGTTAGAAACCGCCGATACGGTTTTGGAAAATCGCAAACTGTAACCGAATCGTCAAACTGCGGTTACGGTTTCTGAACCGGCGGTTCGGTTAGAAACCGCCGATTTGCCGGTTAACTTTTTTTATTTTTTTTATTTTTAATATTATCTCCGTTTTCGCTCGTTTTCACTCCGTTTTCGTTCGTTTTTTTATTCGTATTAACTTCTTTTTTAGAAAATATATTACTATAATTGAATAAAAATTATATAACTTAAATTTATACATTGAAAATAGAAGAATTGTGTATTTAAAAAATTTAAAATATATATATATATATATATATATATTTTTTTTTTATAAAAAACCGTCAAAACCGGCCAAATCGACGGTTTGCGGTTTGTCAAAATTTTAAACCGTAATCGAACCGCCATTATTCGGTTACGGTTCGGTTTTTAAACCGTAACCGACAATTTACCAAATCGGCGGTTAAAAACCGCCAATTTAGTCGGTTGACAGTTTCCCGTTTACGGTTTGAGCATGTCTATATGAATCCACGATAGTGTTGAAACAAAGGAGTGTGTGTGATTTAAATAAATATATAAATTCTAAAAGAGTGCCGACATTTTAAAGTACATTCAAGTCCCCATGCACTCTTTACAGGGTCAAGTTCAAAATTATCACGTAAAATTTTGCAGTGTGATTTAGATCACTCAATAGATTAAGGAGCTGATGAAAGAATAGTGAAAAGACAATTTCTGCGTATTGTTGTCTCACTAATCAAATAACCATACTACTTATATTAGGATAGGATGACATGGCCGGATAATGGGTCAAATTTTAACCTACTTTTAGTGTGATTTGGACGCATCGAATTAGGAAAAAAATTATAATTATTTTAATTGGGCCCAATATATATATTTATTTAAAAATAAACATAAACAAAGTAAACGGCTAGATGACTAAATCTAATAACATAGGAGTATATAATTAATAGCTAGCATTCACATCCCGTCAAAAAAAATAAAAAAAATAGCTAGCATTCACATAATCAGCCTGCCATTGTTAATTAGTTTTTCTTAAAAAAAATATATATATACCTTCATGTTTGGGTCTTATATAGTTAAATAAATGTTTTGTTTGTTCATACAAACCCGTACTAAAGACGAAGTTGGATAGCTCAAGTGGTTAGAGCACCAGTACTATCTACTACCTAGACTTTAGATCCTGGGTTCGAGTTATGGGGAGGATAAAAGGGATGGGTATTTATTGTAATTAAAAAAAAAATATATATATATACTAAATATTGATATTTATAAAATAAACACAAAATTTCTCAAAATCGTATGGTTAAGATAGATTTGAGTGTTTCATTTCCTTTAATAGATGAAACACCAAACTGAATAAATGATCTTAAATTTAAATTTTGGGAGATGGAAAAGACAAGATATTGGAGAAATGAAATGAGATACCAAAACTAAATTCATTTCCTAATTTTATTTTATTTTGTAGGGGGCTAAAACATCACATAATATGAGATACAGAGTGTGTATATATGTTGATTTTGTAATTGAAAATTAAATTAATTCGATGATATTTTCATTATTTTTTTAATGTTCATATATATATATATATATATATATTAAGTAATTGAAATTTCACACTCAAAATTAGTACTTATTTTGCAATTAATCACTTAATAACACCAACTAAATTTAAACATTTCTCGAATCAAGCCCTCTAATTTAGAATACAACATTCAATTCTTCGCATATGATATCAATTAATTATAACATTAAGTAAACTTTCAACTAGTTGTGGTTCCACTTGAACAATATCTGAATAAATAATTTAAAATTCCCAAAATAAACTTGAAATCTGCCTGACCAATAATAAAATAATATTGTACGAGTGCATCACTCATCACCAACAACCTCATGATCCCATTTAAAGAAAACTATATAAAAAATATAAAAGAATAAAAATAAAAGTAAATTAAAGACACTTTCATTTGATTTAGACACCACCTTCATCAACGCTTATTTTTATATGTTACACGTTACAATATTGTGTCGCACTAACTTTTTCCATGGAATGAGAATTCGACACCTATAGAGGAAAAATGGAATACACACTCTTAACTTTTTTGACAAAATATTATTTACATATAGTCCCGGTCCCTTTATAATCCTTCTGTTTTCTGCACAATTTTCTTTTGCTTTCTATATATAGTATTTTAATATGAAATTTGACTTCATGACCTAAATAGTACTGTGCATTAACCACTTTAACTGGGAGCCTGGAAGTGGGCATTCGATTTTGAATTTCTGGTACTGAACCTAAATCGGGGTATTAGGGAATTAACCGTAAAACCCATTTAGGTTACTCGATTTTTAAAATAGACAAATTATTCTATGCAATTGAGTGTATAGAAACACTTGGATTTTAATATTCAATTTAATCTTAACATTTGATCCAATTCATTGGAGTTCGATCAATTACAATGATATAGGTGCAATCAATTGTACCCAAGATCGACATTAAGATACCTAAAATTTTGGTTAATAGAAAAATTACAGGACAAAGTTATCATTTTTAACTATTTGAAATTTTAGGTGCCCGCCGGCCCACCCCTAACATGAGCTACCTCACTCTGTACATTTTTTTTACTTATGAATCCTTAATACATGATATATATATATAGAAATTGGGCTATGCAAGATCAACCGCACTATAGCGCATTTCCCTATTAAATCAGGACAAAGAACTAAATGAAAGAGAGAAAAAAATTCATTAACATCTTGCGAAAATATTAATTATTTTTGTCAAAAATAGAATAAAGATATTCCGGGACATCCTAAAAACACAAGGAATAAATCTAATACAAAAAAATAAATATTATAATATAAGTTGTGATGGCGTGAGAAAATTGGATCTTGTTCGAATTCTGCATTTGAGGTGTAACAAGTGGTTGATCGTCAAAAGAGTTTCCTTTTGCATTATTGTGTCTTATTAATGGGCATCTCTGCTCTATAAGTGTTGATACTGTTTACAAAAATTATATATGTTCATGCATCTTCCCCTCTTCATGCTATACCCTTCACTTTTGACCTTTTTTTAATTAATTATTGCACCTAAATATACAAGTAATTAACTACACAATTTCTGAAAATGTGAATAATTAGAGAGGTAAATGACTTTGTTGATACTGGAAATTATATATCTCAATTTATTAGCATGTGCAGTGAATATTATTCAATTGAAATTAACGAGATGGGTTCTTCATTGCCCCTATGTTTCAAAAATATTTATCCTTCTAATTTTTTTCGTTTCTCCCTAATTTACTCTTTGCATCTATCTCTCTTTAATTGAAAATTTTGATGTTTCAGGATTATTCACATGTGTGTAATGACACATATTAAAAAAAAAAAGAATTTAATGAGGTGTAGAGTCAATTAAATTAAAGAGGGATATATATGTTGGATAATTATATTTAAGGGGTGTAAATAAGATTTAGTGAAGTGTAGGGAAAATTTTAAATTTAAAATAAGTGATAATTTTAAAAATAAAATAATGTTACGAGGATAATAATTTTTGAGTGCAGACCATGTTGATGGGGAAGTAATTAGGATGTAAGTTGTAAAGAAAAGTCTATGGAAAAATTCACTTCTTTCTATATTGAGAAATAACGATTTATCCAAAATTCATGTTGGATTAATTTTGTAAAAAACATCAAATCAAAACGACATATATTTCATAAGTCACAGCTAGCAGCCCCGTGCATTATTTTTCACTTTAAAAAGCCCTTTCTTCCCGGGGCCCTGCATGTGATCGCTACCTTTATATAAACCACAGTCCCATTCCATTTCCCCTCATCACTTTATTGCCACTATTATTATTAATTTCTACCTCTTTTTCTAATTAACATCGATCAAGAATGATGCCTCCTGAGCAAGAAAACACTAGTACAGGATCAGCAACTAATCTCTCTGACAAGAAATTAGCTTCTACTGCACAAATTGAACTTCCTCTTTCAACCCGAAATGTCAGCCCCTGCCCCGATGATCGAATGCCCGACACATCAGATCAAGTCCGATTTTCGGTTTTACGCCAAACCTTGCATCCCGTCACTCTTAAGGTACCGTCAAATATAGACAAATTCTTGTATGCAATTAGATTTTAAGTAATTTTTTAATATTTTCAATTGTTCAATTGAAATTTTAACCTGTGACAGATTAACAAAATTGTACACCTATAAATCTATATAAATTTAGGGCATGTTTGATAGCATAGACTGATTATCTAAGATTAGGATGATAACTAAACTTTTTAAATTTTAAAGCATAATCTACCCTTAATCTAAGTTATCAAACAACCAATAAAAATGATATATAATTAATCTAGGTTTAATCTAAGCTATCAAACATGCCCTTAAGATATTTAATTTGATGATTTTCTTTGAAATTCTACAGTTTGAGGATGTGTCATACACGATTAAGTTACAAAACAATCGAGTGAGTTTTTGCGCATCATCGGAGCCTAAGCTAACCCGAACTATACTCAATAGTGTGAGTGGGACAGCCCGGCCCGGTGAACTTACGGCAATGCTCGGCCCGTCTGGCAGCGGAAAGACGACACTTTTAACGGCTCTAGCCGGAAGGTTGCCGGGGAAAATCTCGGGCACCATCACCTACAACGGGCGGGCATTTTCGGGCTCGATGAAGCGAAAAACGGGGTTCGTGACACAAGACGACGTGCTATACCCACACTTAACAGTGCTCGAAACCCTAACATACACTGCCTTGTTAAAGCTACCTAGCACACTCACAAAGGAGGAGAAAATGGAGCAAGTGGAGCTTGTTATAACGGAACTCGGGCTTACGAGGTGCAGGAGTAGCATTATCGGGGGCCCGTTATTGAGGGGGATATCAGGGGGGGAGAGGAAAAGAGTGAGTATTGGACAAGAGATGTTGGTGAATCCGAGTTTGTTGTTGGTGGATGAGCCGACGTCCGGGCTCGACTCAACCACCGCGCAACGGATTGTCGCCACGCTCCGATGGGTCGCGCGTGGCGGCAGGACGGTGGTGGCAACTATTCATCAGCCGTCTAGTAGGTTGTTTAGAATGTTCGATAAGTTGATAGTGTTGTCCGATGGATGTCCGATTTATAGTGGCGTGGCTAATGGAGCTATGGATTATTTTGCTTCCATTGGATTTGTGCCAGGGTTTAATCTCATGAATCCTGCTGATTTTCTCTTGGATCTTGCAAATGGTATGTTATAATTTCTTTCAATTTTTCAAATAAAATTTAAAATGCCTTGAATTAATTGTGTATATACGTTTTCATGTAGTATATATTTTGTTAGACTTAAGAGGGAATTCAATGAAATTAAAATTATTTTTAGTTTGGTTGTTTTAGTTATGATCATATAGGGTCCACCCCTTCCCATTTATATATAGTTGCTTTTTCTTTTTAATTTTCTATTTCCTTACCAAAAGGGGAAAAATAAGTTAAGACTTTATAAAAGAAAATACAAGGTTAGAAATTTCCCCCCTCTCCTGACTTGCAAAATGTTCAAATTATATTTTGATTATTGTTGTGGGGCAAGACAACCTTTATTTGGATTCTATACCTAAATTTATAGAAATTCTTGATTTGACATCAAATATATATTCCTCATAATTGAATATTTTTAATAGTTAACTTAATTAATTGATCGTGGTTATATTTGCATATTAAATTATGTTTCCTTAACTATTAAATTGTGACTACTGTATATCTTATAATATTTGAGTGAGATATATTATATGTTGGAGTCTAATAAAAAATGGCCACAATTAAATGTTCCATGCATCTTTTTATGGGAGTGGCTTTTGACCAAATTAAAGTCACTTTTTTCAATGGTAAAGCTTTACTTTAAGTAGGTCCCATCACCAGAGTAAGAAGCTAAAACAAGTAATTAAACAATAGTAATCCTGATATTAATCATTAAAATTAGCACTAATTAATCCGAATTCAATTATTCATTCATGCAGGCGTGACTCCTGATTCAACGCAGGATGATGAAATTGACTTCCATGGAAGACAAGAGCACCATGATGATCTTCAAACAACCAAACAGTTCCTTATACATTCTTACAAAAAGAATTTGCATCCTCTTCTCAAAGAAGAAATTCACCATGATCAACCCCATTCTGGAAAATCATCTCCATCAAGAAGATGTACGTCAAACTAATATAAATGAATTGATTTTATAGTTGACTTTCAGAAACTAATTAATTTGTTTTTTCTTTTTTATAATTGTATGATGTAGGTTCAGAAAATCAATGGAGCAACAGTTGGTGGTTACAATTCAAGGTGTTACTAAGCAGGGGCCTTAAAGAGAGAAAATACGAGTCGTATTCGAGTTTAAGAATATTCCAAGTCATGTCCGTTTCCATTTTGTCTGGACTTCTATGGTGGCATTCCGATTCCAATCACATTCAGGATCAGGTACGATTAATTTGATACAAATGTCAACATCAGCATAAACTATTTGTACATTGTTACGTACCATATACAAATATTATGATCAAACAATAATATTTATAGTGAATTTTGAACAGGTGGGATTACTCTTTTTCTTCTCAATTTTTTGGGGATTTTTCCCACTATTCAACGCCATATTCGTGTTCCCTCTCGAAAGGCCAATTCTTACACGAGAAAGATCGTCAGGGATGTATCGTCTCTCGTCTTATTACTTTGCAAGAACGGTTGGCGACTTGCCAATGGAACTTGTCCTTCCAACCATATTTGTGACTATATCTTATTGGATGGGTGGGCTAAAGCCTTCCCTCGTAACTTTCCTCCTAACCCTCTCGATCATCCTTATCAACGTGCTCGTTGCACAAGGACTCGGACTAGCCCTAGGCGCCGTGTTGATGGATGTAAAGCAAGCAACAACGTTATCATCAGTCCTAATGCTCGTTTTTTTACTAGTGAGCGGGTACTACATTCAACATATTCCATTATTTATAGACTGGATGAGGTACTTGTCGTTTAGTCAGTATTGTTATAGGCTTCTTGTGGGGGTGCAATATTCCAAAAATGAAGTTTATGATAGTGGAATGGGGTCAAGATGCAGAGTGTATGATTTCCCTGCCTTGAAGTACCTTGGCATTAACAATATGGCTCTGGATGTAGCTGCTTTGATGGTCATGTTAATAGGGTATAGGGTTTTGGCTTATGTGGCACTCAGGATGCAACAACTAAATCACTAATTCTAGACATCTTCAAGCTGTATTTACTTAATTTTATAAGTTGATTATTCCTTCAACAATATACTACGGAGTATAGTTTATTTAAATTTGTACGTGGTCTTTAATTCTTCAAATGAAATTTAATTAATTAGCTCCATTCCATTTGGATGGAGAGATTTAGGCGTGGATTTACAATTTAAATCCACTCCACTTGTTTGAATTAAAAAAAAATAAATGAATGGATTTCAAATACTTAACCTATTTTTTTAAAGTTAAAATTAAGAGGATTTTAAATTCTCGCTAAAACCATGTCATTTGAAATTCATCTATTCACTACAAAAAACATGCGTTTTGCAGATGGAAAGTTACCGACGGAATAGATTCCGTCGGCCGTACCGACGAAATTCTTACGGAATCTGCAAAGTCCCGACGGATTTCAGCTTAATCCTGACGGAATCTAGGTTGAAGGTGAAACGGTGTCGTTTTCGGCCCGATTGCCGACGGAATATTCCGTCGGAAGTTCAAATTTTGGTTCCCGACAGAAATTTCCGCCAGTAACCGACCCGGTTTAATTACACCGCCTCGTAAACCCCTCAAAAGACGTGTACCATAAATATTCGCGCATTACTGACGAAATTTTCGTACTTGAGTGGACCTTAACTAATCAACTGTTGACCGGTCAACGATTCATTTTTTTTTTATAAATAATATTTTCAGCTATATTAACATACATTTTTCTGTTATAGTAATATACATTTTTCATTAATATATAACTTACCATTTTCATTAATAGAATATAAACTTTTTAGTTATAATAACATACACTTTTCATTAATAGATCATACACTTTTCAGTTATAATAACATACATTTTTCATTAATAGATCATACACTCTTCATTAATAGATCATACACTTTTCAGTTATAATAACATACATTTTTTAGTTATAATAACATACATTTTCCGTTAATATAACATACACTTTTCAGTTATAATAACATACACTTTTCATTAAAAAAAATGTACTTTTCAATATAGTAACACACAATTTTCATTAAAAAATAAAGATACATTTTTCAATATACTAACATACACCTTTTTCAAAAAAATCAAAAATAAAGTCAAAGTGTGACCGGTCAACGGTCAACAGTTGACCAGTCAAAGTCCACTCAAGTACACCGTGTACTTGAGTGCACATGAGACTTTGGCTCTAAACAATATTTTTCGAGTATTTGATTCGAAATTGATATGTATTCGATTCGATTTGAAACTATTCGATTTGAAATTTTATGGAGAAAATATGTAAAGTAGTATTTTAAATAATATACAGTAAAACCTCTATAAATTAATAAACTCTCTAAAATAATAAAATCTTTCGGTCCCGACTTGGGCCTTTGTAATAAATCATCAAATTCGATAAAATAATAATTTTTCGGAAAATCTCTTTATAAATATTAGGTCCTATTAAAACTCTAAGGGGGTGTATTCAATTGAGATTCTATTGGATTTTTTTGGGTACTTAAAAAAAGTACGTGGATTTATAAAATTCATAGAGTACATGTAGAGTTTGACTGACTTATTTTATTGATTTATATGGATTTTGTGTAGGTCCCCAAAGTTGAGTTAATATCGAGTAAGCTAGTGAAAATGTCTAGAGGGGGGTGAATAGACTTTTCAAAATTCTTTCGATATATCAAAGTACAATATGCGGAAAACAGAATATATCAATGAGCCCAATTAAAGTTTATACTCAACTTCTTAATTCGAGAACTCTGTTCTATACTCAACTAGTCTTGTTCAGTTATATATGTTTAACAAGTAAACAATTAATCAATTAAACACAAACAAAAACAGTAAAGTAAAACAACACAAACAATTTATAGTGGTTCGACAACTTGTCTACATCCACTCTCACAAACCCAGTTGTGATGTTTCCACTAACTCTTCCAATCGAGTACAAAGTGTGTGTTCTTGTTCTTTTAAGTCCCAAGAAAAAGACTTAGATCTTCAAAGACTATACCACCAGATACGTCTACGATCTTACTAGAAATTTTACAAGTATCTAGCACCTTGAAAATAACAAACAAAAACGAAAAACTTATTCAGTAGCAGTTTCTGGTTTCTTCACTTGACTAGCAGACTTGCTTTCTGAACTTCAATAAACTCTGAGAGTAAACTTTGCTTCGAACGCTTCAGTAATTCTTCAGTACTACGCGCTTGAATAACTAACTTCAAGTTGATTTGTCTTGTCTTGTAGACCACCTGTCTTGTGTAGTAGACTTCTTTCTTCTTGTCTGGTCTGGTCTTCTTGTGCGAACTTCTGTAGTAGACTATTCTAATCCTAACAAGACTATTACATTACTTTAAGCTCTTTATAAAGCTTAGTCAACTTATACAACTATACAATGAATATATCTATTACATACGAAAATCATGAGTTCTATACAATGATTATTATAGCTCAATAACAACCTAAACAATATGAACAACAAATATGAAGTACTTATAGTTCGTACTTATCTTTTAATATATAACAATACTTGTTCTTATGTGAACTCTATTGGTCTGTTCAAGATGACTCCTCTTAACTACACTAGATCAGTCAACACTTAGAAAATATTCAAACTACTTTTGGCTTATCAAAACTTCATCTTTATCATCAATTAGGACTTGTTCTAGGATTCATATCCCAACAATTTCCCCCTTTTTGATGAAGCCAAAACTACTTGAATCTTTTCTCAATAGTAGACTAGTTAAGTAGTTATCTTGTCTTAACATCAAATAGTACTTTATCTTTTCATTCATTCAAAATAAGAACAATAGATATTACACATACTTCTAATATCAAAATAACAATCAAATACTAAGTAATCAGAGCAAACAACTAATCTGAGAGAGTACCTCCTTCAAGATTTGGAACACAGAACGCATCTAGGAGTCTCTTGTGAATAACTCTGATATGGTCTTCATCTTCTATCTTCTCCTTATCAAGCAACTCTTCTTCATATTTCTTGATCTGGTTTAGATCAACTCTTTTACCTGAGCTGGTCATAGGACACTTCCACTTCGGAAAAATAGGGACTAGGATATTAAAATTTGCACCAGCAGATATCCTTAAGATTAAGTTCCAAAGCAACTTATTCTGGCCTTCCATGAATTTATCAAACATTGAGTATAACTCATCTGCATTATCAGAATCACCATACTTCCTGATAATCCAATGATCAAGTTCCCATTGTCTCTTCACTTTCATCCAATCAGCTCGATGCTCTTTGTCAATGAAGTAGTCAATGAACTGGTCTTCCATCTGATCTTCATCAGTCTTCAGCTTCTGCAATCTTTCAATATGCTTTCCAACTTTCTTTTTGCTTGCATAATGACTTTCATCATTAGGATCAACAACCTTCTGCTTCTTCACAACAATCGCAGCAGGTTCTTCAACCTCTTCAATAGCTAACTTCCTTTTAACTCGTCTGGTCTGAACCTCAGCTTCAGGAGATGCAACACCTTTGCCCTTCTCCAATCTCTTCTGCTCATCTGCCTTAGCTTGCTCAAGCTCTGCAGTCTTAACTAACTTGCTTCTCTTAGGCCTCCTCAGCTCTTGCATAGCAGTAGCAGCTTCTTTCTCTTCAGGTTCAGCACTTGACTTAGCTTTTTCAACATTCTCAACTCTACTCGCCTCTTCCCCCTTTTTGGCTTCATCATTCGCCTTAAGAGTGAAAAGACTTGTAAAGCGAGTCATCTCTTCCTTTACAGCTTCCTTCATGGCTTCAGCAGCCAACTCGATCTGCTTCTGATGCGACTTGTCATGACTCATCTTGTCAAGACGATCAGTAACCAACTCCAGCTTCCTTGAACTTGAAACGAGTTCATCCTTAAAATACGTAGCTGTCTGGCGAAGGAGTCTGTTCTGCTCTGTAGCTCAGTTAAAACAGCTCGAGAACGCACCAACTGGTCTTGTGCTTCTCTTCTCTGTTCATCAGCAATTTCGATCTTAACTCTGTAGAGTCTCTCCATCTTGCTCGACTCTTCAGCTAACGATCTTGCAAATGAAATAGATCTCTTCTCGGAGAAATCAACTTGCTTCTTCAAGAAATTTTCAACTTCAGCATACATCTCTTCTAGAAAAGATGAGTCCATCTTGTTGACCTCACCAACAATCAACTCTCTTGAGCTGTCAACAAGTGATTTATTCTGCTCAACTAGCACGTCTTTCAACTTCGAGTGCAAGAACTCATCAATAGCAGAGTGGACAACATCCTTTAAGTCCGTCTTCAACTCTTCAAGATAACCTTCAGGAAAAGCTTGAGTAGACGACTGAACTTCAACAACAACTTCCTCTTGAACTTTCTCCACAAGTTCATCTTCATTAAACATGATGGCTTCAACAAACTAATCATCTTCTTCACCAAGCTCGATAGAATCAGTTTCTTCAACACTTTCAGCCTCTTCTTCAGCTTGCTCAGGAGCACCTTCTAATTCTAATATGGGTTCTGAGGTCTGAATAGCAGCATCAACCAATTCTGCCTTCGACTCTTCTTCCATGAGCTCAGTTTGAGTTCCAACATCAAATGAAAACTCTTCACTCAAAATGCCATCTGGAATGCTCAACATTTTCTTTACCAGATCAGTTAAGGCTCGGCGAGGGAATAATTCAGAGTGGTCTTGAACACCACTGTTCTCTTTTTGCTCCATCTCCCAATCTATGAAATTGGAGATTCCTCCCATGCCTTGAATGAATTCGAAAATATCATCTGTTGAGGACTTCTTCAATGCAACCCAAGTGCAAATCCTGAGAAGTTTCTCAAACTGTTCTGTTGAAGTGTCGACTTCGATAGTCGAGAGCTGTTTCTTCAAATTATTGGACATCTTCGAGCGAATCCTCTTCTCTCGTAGGCACATAGGATAATATACCAAAGAATCAAATCTAACTTCAGATGGGGTCTGAGCAGGTGGGGTCCCTGTCTCAGCTGTTGCAGTGGCAACTGGTGTCTTATCTGAAGTAGATGGGTTGATGGGTTCAACATTTTCTGTTGAGGGTAGAGAGAGATTTTGGTTTGTGGTTTCTGGGGGCTGCGATGTGGCTAGGTTTGGTGTGACAACTGTCGGAGTATCAGTTGTATCCTTTATAGGAGTGTTTTGGGGATGACTGGCTCTCAGCGGTAATGCTGCCAGTACTTGTGAGGTTGAGGATAAAGGTCTAGACCTAGATCGATGTGATCTTGCCTTGGTTCGAATAGAAGAGAGAGAGAGAGAGAGGAATTGAAACAGCCTGAGAAGAAGTACCAACCTGAGGACTCGACTCGTCTGGTGGAGTGGGCGACCCAACTCGCACGAGTTGATACATTTCAGGAACTTGAGCACTTGGCTCCTTCTCTTGTTCGGACTCCTCATCTGACTGAGTCTCTTCCGAGTCTTCTGCACTAGCTCCAGCTTGAGCCACATCCTTAGATTCTTCATCATCGGACTCGTCTTCTGAAGAGCTAGACGAGGCAGCATATGGCATAGCTTCCGAAGAATCAATTTGAACTTGCCTTGGGGCAGATGGCCTCGCAGCAACTTGCTTTTTCAACGCCTCCTTCTTCAAGTAGAACTTCAAGGGGTGAAATGGCTTCCCTTTGCTCCATTCCGCCTTCGTAGGCATCAAGATAGGTAGAAGTATCGACAACTTATTACCAAATCCAACAACATTCGACACTACCCAATTACAAGTGTCAGTGTCAACCCTAACACTTCTTTCGAAGTACATGATTCGGTCAGCCATCAATTTGAACCAGTTTCCTTCAGTTATTCCATCGTAGATGGCAGCCATCACTCTTGCCTTAGCCAAAGTGACTGAATCATGAGAGCCAGTGGCACATAGTAGCATCTTACTTGCTATGTCCAGTAGGGTTCGATACTTCTCCAATAGTTCCTTCTTCTTCACGGCTGGAATTTTGCCATCTCGATTCAGACGAATCTTCTTTCCACAGAAAATGCTCAAATATCTCATCTCTTGACCATTTGCATAGTTCTCCACATCAATCGATCCGATGGGCAACTTCAGATGCTCAAAAACAGCCTCGCGAGTGATTTCAACTCGACTCGCTCCAACAATTGATTCGATCACATCACCTCGTATGGTGGCGTTGGCATAGAACTCCAACACTTCCTCTTCCAATACGACTTGAGGGAATGCCTCCAAATACGGTTTCAACCCACATCGAATGCACTTTGTGAGAATTTCTTTATTGTCTTCAGTGTGAAGCCCTTTAAAGAACATTGAGGGTTCCACATGCACCTTGCCTTCTGTGATGTACTTGCCAAGGTCAAACCTGGCCTGCATGTTAGTTCTCACATCAAATAGAGAGATAATCGACATCTTTAGTAGGTAGAGTAAGAACAGGGGAGTGAAATTTTGCAAGAGATTTGAGAGCTAAAATAGGGGAGTTATGAAATCGTGGGGCAAGTAGTGTGTAAAAGATGGGTTTTGTTAGAACTAATCTTGCATATCAACGACCACGATTGAATCATAGATCCAACGGTTGGGGCTTTTGGTATTCGGTTACAGATTCGAGAATATAATGTGATTTGATTTTGTAAAATTTGGAATCCGCCTCTTCTATTAGTTAGGACAGGGGAGTGTACTCATCTGTCCTAGCATAGTAGAATAGGGTTCGAACTGGGTGTATACACCTCATTAAAATGGGAGTGTATAAATCCAATTCTAGGGTTTTCCAATTTTCATTATCAAATTACTATAATACCCTTAATTCAATTTGATTAAACACTTAGAGTATTCTAATCAAAGGAACACTTATCTTGTCTGTTCGAGTCCATCCAGAACAGACGAGTAGGCTTATGAACACAAGCCGAGTTCCCCCTTCGACTGTGCTTGTCTATTCTGAACGTCGAACGACTTCATGTACCTATCTTATCATATGCAACGTGTAATCGTAGGTACAAGTAGAGTAAAATAATTAAGATGAATATCAATCTAAAGCAATGATCAAGGTTTCGAACAAGATGACTTGTAACAAACATAAGAGTCATCATAAGGATATTTAAGAAATCAAAGATTCCCCCTTAAATGTTTATTCCCTTAGTATTACCCTCAGCTTTACCAGCTTCCTCATCGGGTTGTTTGGTCATCTAGTCTAGCCTTGTATACCTGTCTGTTGCGTGAGTAGACGAGTGCTCTGTTCTAGTGATCTTGTCTCCATTTTTTCTTTGATATACCTGTCTGGTTAGTACATAGCTATAGGCAAGTAGGATCTAAATCAATTAGCCCTAAACTAATGCATAACTCACGAAAACGTGCCTCAGCTAATGGTTTTGTGAAAATATCAGCTCTTTGAAAATTAGTATGAATCTTTTCCATGCGAATATCATTCTTTTCTACATGATCACGTATGAAATGATGCTTCACATCAACATGCTTACAACGTGTGTGCAAAACAGGATTTTGTGTAATGGCAATGGCACTATTACTATCACAGAAAATAGGAACATTTGATTCATATATGTTGTAGTCTCTAAGCTGTTGCATGAGCCAGAGTAGTTGACTACAACAGCTACCAGCAGCCATGTACTCGGCTTCGATAGTAGAAGTAGCAACACTAGTCTGCTTTTTCGAAAACCATGAAATGAGTTTTGTGCCTAAGAATTGACAAGAACCAGATGTAGATTTCCTATCTATTCTACAGCCTCCAAAGTCTGAGTCTGAGTAGCCACTTAAGGATAGATCATCATTTGAGGGATACCATATACCACGATTGATGGTCCCTTTTGTTGGGATATGAATCCTAGACAAGTCCTAAGTGATGAAAGATAAGATGAAGTTTTGATAAGCCAAAAGTGGATTGAATATTTTCTAAGTACTGACTGATCTAGTCTAGTTGAGTTGAGTCATCTTGTGCAAAGACCAGTAGAGTTCACATGAGTTCACATAAGTTCATATTAAAAGATAAGTACGTTTTTATAAGTACTTCATATTTGTTTAAGTTTGTTACTGAGCTATTTGAAATGTTGTATAGAGCTCATGATTTTATATGTAATAGATTAGATTGATTGTATAGTTTATAAGTTGACTAAGCTTGTATTATGAAAGCTTAAAGTAATGTAATAGTCTTGATAAGTTTAGTATAGTCTATCGTTTGAAGAAGGAAGACAAGTCAAGAAGGTTGAAGTCTACTACTCAAGATAAGGAGGACTACAAGACAAGACAAGTGCATACAAGTCTACTCAAGACAAGTCAACGAGAGTTACTTTAAAGTCAAAGTTTAAATCGAAGTGAAGCGCGTATAAAGATAAAGTTAGAAGTTAGTTATGGAATAACTAATTCATAACAGAAACGCGTATATGGATAAGAAGATTCAGTTGAAGGTAGTTATCAAGAAAAGTTGGTTACAACTTACAAAGTTCTTGAAAATTGAAAGTTATAAATACTTCATGATGATGATCATTTGAAGACTACTGCAACTACGTATACTGAAGCTACATACTGAAGATATATTGAAGATTACTTTCAGAGTTCATTAAAAGTTCAGAAAGCAAGTCAGAAGTGAAGTGAAGAAATCCAGAAGACTGCTACTGAAGATCAGAGAAGTTTTTAGTTTTTGTTGTTTTTATCAAGTTGCTAGATACTTGTTAAATTTCTAGTTAGATCGTAGACATATCTGGAGGTATAGTCTGTTGAAGATCTAAGTCTTCTTCTTGGGACTTAAAAGACAGGAATATACACTTGTACTCGATTGGAAGAGTTTAGTGGAAACATCACAACTGGGTTTGTGAGAGTGGATGTAGACAAGTTGTCGAACCACTATAAATCTTTGTGTGTTGTTTATTTTACTGTTTTAATTGTTTAATTGCTTAACTGTTTTAACTACTACTAAACTAGACAAGTTGAGTATAGAACAGAGTTCTCGAATATAGAAGTTGAGTATAAACTTGAATTGGGCTCATTGTTAATTTCGTATTCCGCATATTGTATTCTGATATTTCGATAGAATTTTGAAAAGTCTATTCACCCCCCTCTAGACATTTTCACTAGCTTACTCGTTATTAACTCAACTTTGGGGACCTACAAGTGGTATCAGAGCAGTGGTTTACGAACTGCTGTTTCTTGATAACCGACTTAGACTTAGGGTGAAGTCTTGTTCCTTGATTGTAGTTGCTTACGTGTTCTTGATCAAAGACTTTTATTATATCTGTTTCGTGCTTCCTGTTCTTGACCTATTTGCTTCTTGATCACAATTCTCTTTAGCGCTGATCTGCTTACAAAATCATGTCATTAGAAATTAGTGCTAACAAGTTACCCAAGTTCCAGGTTCAGGACTATGACTACTGGAAGCTGCGAATGGAAGCCATTTTCAGTTCCACTCACGACCTAATGATCTCTGTTATCACAGAAGGACCTATTGTTACTATGGTTCCTAATACTGCTGTTCTTGACCCAAGCAAACCAATTGGTACTCTCGTCAAGAAACCCAGGTCAGATCTAACCTCAGAAGAAATGCGTCAAAATAATTTGGATAGTTTGGCAAAGAATTACATTTTACACACCCTTCCTAACGAGTATCTGGGAAAAGTGTTAAAATGTAAGACTGCCAAAGAGATGTGGGACAGACTAGCTATTCTTTGTGAAGGGACTTCCCTAATCAAAGAGAGCAAACTCTCCACAGCTGTCCAAAGATTTGAATCATTTCAGATGAAAGCTGGCGAAACTATCGACCAGCTGGATACTCGTTTTACTAAGATCATGAATGATTTGGAAGTACTTGGTAAATCTTATACTGCTCGTGAGATCAATCTTAGGATTTTGAAGAGTCTTGATAGTCGTTGGAAAATGGTAAAGATGCTTGTTAAGAACACTCAAGACATTGATACATGGACTGCTGAAACCATGTTTCAAACTCTTAAAGCCCATGAGTTTGATTTAGACGAAGATGAACCACTAGCCAGTAGTGACAGAGAACATGCTGTATCTAAGAACGTTGCCTTTAAGTCTAGCTCTTCTAAGTCTTCTAAGGTAGACAGGTCCAAGTCTAGAACTAAGTCTGCCTCTGTGAAAGATGAGTTAGATACTGATCTTAGTTTGAAGGATCAGATGAGTCTCATGGTTAGAAAGTTTGATAGGCTCAATAAACGCTTCGGAAGGTACAAGAAGTTCTATAGGGATCATAGAGCATCTACTTCTAAGAACTCGTCTGAGACCAGACGAGACCGAAACTCGTCCGAAAGGAGAGACGAAGTCTCGAAAAGTAACAGACGAGATAGAGAGTCTGACGATAGGAAGATTCAACGTTCTGATAGACGTGATAAACGTAGGGACAAATCTCCTATTAAAAAGGCTACTAATGATCTCTTGTGCTATAATTGTGAAAAGCCAGGTCATTACATTTATGAATGTCCAGACCTGAGCACTGACGATCGAGAAGAACGTAAAGCTCGAAGAGAAAGAAGATATAACCGTGGCAAAAAGGCTATGATGGCCAATGATGACTCTGATTCGGATTCAGACGAGTTACCATCGTCCGTAACTAGCCACTCAACTGATCAAGATCACGACGAAGCATTCATAGTAGATGATGGCCTATGCTGCATGGCTAAAATCGACCAAGAGGTATCATCTGCTACATCTTTTCAATCTTGTAATGATTCAGAAACTGATGAAAGTGACACTGCTAGTAGTGAAGTAGGAAGTAGTCTTCAGCACTCGTCTAGTGCAGTCGAAGACGACCTTCTACTTGCTAACCAAGCATTCATTGAAGTCAGTGATGAAAACATTGCATTAAAGCAAGAAATCATTGATCTTAAGGAAGCTCAGTCAAAAGTAGATCCTAATATAACAGTCCTAAATAAACGCTTGACTGAAGAGTTGAGTAAACTCAAAGAAAAGTGTGCGTTGACAGACATGTTATATCAAGACCTACTTAAGATACATGCAACTGAGAGAAATGAATTCAATGTTTTAAAGAACAAGTGCAACAGACTTGAAGAACGTAATAAGTTCTTAGAGACCGAGGTAGTTACACTTGATCTCAAACTTACTGACCTGGTTAACTCTTCAAAGATTAACCTTGAACTGTCAGATAGGTATAGAGATCCAGGTGACAAGACTGGTATAGGTGCTGAGTCATCTAGCTCGTCTACTCGAGTCATTAAGAACCCTACTACTATTAAAGCAAGACTTTTGCCAAATGATAAAGGAAAAGGACCAATGCTATACGATATTGGAACTCCTTCTAATGGTACTGTACCTAAACAAGCTCGAGTTAACATTCCGATTACCAAGGGAGGTAAAAAGAATGGTAACAGCAAGCCTGTTCCATCTAGAACTAATCTTCAAAGGACCACTAATCGTGGACGACCCAACCAGGTCAGATACGAGGACTGGTATCCTGAGGAGACGAGTACTAGACAGGTACAGACTAGACGACAAGAGTCTGGACCTCCATTTATAAGGCAGTCTCAACTCTACTCGTCTAGACCTAGACAGGTAGCTCCAAAATATCGTACACAAGCTGTCCTATATCCTCCACCTCTATCATACGATATTTTAAGTGAGGAAAGACCCAAACGCGTCTATAAACCGTATGGACCTAATGCTTTCAAACCCTACTCTAACTATCATAGACAAGTGCCTGCTCAAGTAGAGATTAAGTCGAAAGGCTATCTCCAAAGAGTAGACCCGAACTCGACTGATAGGCCAGAGAAGGACAACAAGGTCTTATTTTGCAACAAATATGGGCGAAAGCTCAAAAGATCGAACTTGTTCAAGACTCCAATGTATATCTGGATTCCTCTGAACATGACTAACCCCCAAGGACCCCAATAAACAAATGGGTACCTAAGTTATTGAATATCATCTATTGCAGGGTCGACTTGACTTGTATAAGAAGGGTGGCTCAGTAGGAGAAACCTGGTACATAGACAGTGGTTGTTCGCACCACATGACTGGTACCAAAGCTCTCTTGTCTAGCTACCATGAGCAAGAAGGACCAAAAGTAATATTTGGTGATAGCTCCACTGCTGTCACTAAAGGATTTGGTTACATCCGGAATGGAGACGTTGAGATCCAAGATGTCTCATATGTTGAAGGTTTGAAATATAACTTACTCTCTGTTTCACAGTTTTGTGATCGTGGATACAAAGTGCAGTTCAAGAGCCGCAAATGTGAAATCATTGACAAAAGGACGCACACAGTCCTACTAGTCGGCGTAAGACAAGGAAGTGTGTACATAGTGAACTGGAACAGTTGTCCGAGGGACACCTGCCTACTTACTAAGAATCCTAAAGAACTTGGCTGGCTCTGGCATAGACGCCTCTGTCATCTAAACTTTAAGGTACTTAATAAGATAGCCAGAGATTACCTTGTAGAAGGTATTCCCAATGAAGTTTACTACAAGTCACATGTATGCACAGCTTGTCAACAGGGTAAACAGGTTAAAGGTTCTTTTAAGTCAATTCCTACTCTCTCAACTAGTAGAGTCCTAGAACTCCTACATATGGATCTTCATGGTCCAATAACTCCTCCAACCTTGAATGGTAGAAGGTACACACTTGTTGTAGTAGACGACTATTCTAAGTTCACTTGGGTAGTCTTTCTACACAAGAAGAGTGATACACAAACACTTCTGCCTGAACTGTTGAAGAAGTTACAAGTTGAGAAGAACCAGTCTATTGTCAAAATTCGAAGTGACAAGGGAACTGAGTTCATTAATTGCTATATCAAAGAATTTTGTACTAAACGTGGTATCCAGCACCTTACTAGTGCAGCTAGGACACCACAACAGAACGGTGTAGCAGAAAGAAGGAATCGAACTCTTAAAGAAGCCTGTAGGACCATGTTAGCTGAGTTCAACACACCTCAAAAGTTTTGGGCTGAAGCTATCAACACTGCATGCCACTCACAAAACAGAAGCGCGATCAATAAAGCTCTAGGCAAGACACCTTATGAGGTTTGGAAAGGTAGAAAACCCAGAGTTTCATATTTCCATATATTTGGCTGCAAGTGTTTCATTCACAACAATGGAAAGAGCAAGTTGAATGCTTTCGATGCTAAAGCAGACGAGGGGATATTTTTAGGATACTCCTCAACTAGCAAAGCATTTAGGGTATTCAACTACTCAACTCTTTGTGTGGAAGAAACACCACATGTGGTTTTCGATGAATCTCAACAGGACTCGTCTGCCGACAAGATCAGTAAGAAGGTAACTGATCTATCGATCGAATCTGACAAAGATTCAGAGATATATGAATCCGTTCAAGCCTACAACCCATTCCTAAAAGCTCTCGACTCTGATGATAAGGAGAAGGTAAGTGCTCAAGGTAAGTCTTCTAGACCAGTAGACATGCCTGCTCTAGTTGACTCTACTACTCCTGGTAAATCTGTTGATGATACAAATGATGTTGACATGCATGATGCTGTACATGATATAGATGATGATAGTATTCCTGTTAAGAATAGAAAAACATGGAAATCTGCGCATGATACTGAAAATATCATTGGTGACTCTACTATTGGTGTAAAGACTAGACGACAACTCTTTGAGTCGCAAGAACAGCCGAGTCCAACTATGTTTTGCTGGTGTTGTTTCCTCTCTGCTATTGAGCCTACCACTGTTAAAGAGGCATTGGCTGATAGTAATTGGATCATCGCTATGCAAGACGAGTTGAACCAGTTTGTTCGAAACGACGTCTGGGAACTTGTCGATAGGCCGAAACATCATAATGTAGTTGGCACTCGATGGATTTTTAAGAATAAGAAAGATGAGAATGATTTAGTCGTTAGGAATAAGGCTAGATTAGTCGCCCAAGGCTACTCACAAGCTGAAGGCATAGACTATGATGAAACATATGCTCCTGTTGCTAGACTAGAAGCCATTAGACTGTTCCTTGCATATGCTGCTCACATGAAGTTTACTGTATATCAAATGGATGTCAAAAGTGCATTTCTTAACGGTATTCTTGCGGAAGAAGTGTATGTTGAACAACCTCCAGGTTTCGAAGTAAAAGGCGACCAGGTGTACAGACTAAAGAAGGCCTTATACGGACTAAAGCAAGCTCCAAGAGCATGGTATGATACTCTCTCTCTTTTTCTATTGGAAAATGGTTTTACTAAGGGCAAGGTCGATCGAACCTTGTTCAGAAGACAAGAAGGGAAGGACATTTTACTCGTCCAAATTTACGTAGATGACATCATTTTTGGGTCACCTAACAAAAAGCTGAGTGAAAGTTTTTCAACACTCATGCAAAGTAAATTTGAGATGTCTATGATGGGTGAAATGAACTACTTTCTTGGACATCAAGTAAAACAAACTCCGGAAGGTATTTTCATAAATCAGGCGAAGTACACTAGAAATCTTTTAGACAAGTATGGGATCAAAACATGTAAGTCCACTGGTGTACCAATGCAACCAACTTACAGAATGGATCCAGATGAGAACGGTAAATATGCTGACCAATCTTATTATCGTGGCTTAATTGGTTCTTTACTGTATCTAACTGCTAGTAGACCTGACATTGCATTCTCTGTTGGTGTTTGTGCTCGATTCCAAGCCAATCCAAAAGAAAGTCACATGGAAACTACCAAAAGGATCTTGAAATATTTGAAAGGGATCATCAATCGTGGTATATGGTATCCTTCAAATGATGATCTATCCTTAAGTGGGTATTCAGACTCAGACTTTGGAGGCTGTAGAATAGATAGGAAATCTACTTCTGGTTCTTGTCAATTTCTAGGCACAAAACTCATATCTTGGTTTTCTAAAAAGCAGACTAGTGTAGCAACTTCAACTACCAAAGCCGAGTACATGGCTGCTGGTAGCTGTTGTAGTCAACTACTCTGGGTCATGCAACAGCTTCGTGATTACAATATACATGAATCAAATGTTCCTATTTTCTGTGATAGTAATAGTGCAATTGCCATTACACAAAATCCTGTTCTGCACACACGATGTAAGCATGTTGATGTGAAGCATCATTTCATACGTGATCATGTAGAAAAGAAGGATATTCGCATGGAAAAGATTCATACTGATTTTCAAAGAGCTGACATTTTTACAAAACCATTAGCTGAGGCACGATTTCGTGAGTTATGCATTAGTCTAGGACTAATTGATTTAGACCCTACTTGCCTATAGATATGTACTAACAAGACAGGTACATCAATAAGAGGAGACAAGATCACTAGACCAGAGCACTCGACTACTCACGCAATAGACAGGTATACAAGGCTAGACTAGATGACCAAACAACCCGATGAGGAAGCTGGTAAAGCTGAGGGTAATACTAAGGGAATAAAACGTTTAAGGGGGAATCTGTGATTCCTTAAAAATCCTTACGTTGACTCTTATGTGTGTTATACAGTCATCTTGTTCGAAACCTTGATCATTGCTCTCGATTGATATTCATCTTATTTATGTTATTTTACCTGTACCTACGATTATGCATTGCAAATGATAAAGATAGGTACATGAAGACGTTCGACGATTGAGATAGACAAGCACAGTCGAAGGGGGAACTCGACTGGTGTTCTTAAGGCTACTCGTCTTGTGAAGCTTAAAGGCTACTCGTCTGTTCTGGATAGACTCGAACAGACAAGCTAAGTGTTTCTAGTGATTGATATATGTTAAGTGTTTTGACAAATCGAATCAAGGGCATTTTTGTAATTAGATAATGCTAGAATTTGAAAACCCTAGAATTGGATTTATACACTCCCATTTAATGAGGTGTATACACCCAGTTCGAACATGACTACTTTAGGTCAGATGAGTTCACTCCCCTGTCCTAAGTAAGTAGAGCCGGATTTCAAATTTTACAATATCAAATCACATTATATTCTCGATTCCGTAACTGAATCCCAAAGGTCTCGACCGTTGGATCTAATCCTTCAATCGTGGCCGTTGGATCAACTTACAGTTTTAACAAAACCCATCTTCCACACTCAATAGCCTTACTGTTTCATTACTCTCACACGTCTTGCCCCACTTTGTTCTTAACTCTTCTACTTTGAAGCATTTGATTTCGTGCTATTCTTCAAGATAACTGCAACTTCTCGTAATATACAATGTCTACTCGTTCGATTTTCGATATTAGAACAAACATGCAGGTCACATTTGACCTAGGCCGGTACATTGCCGACAACAAGGTGAATGTAGAACCTTCTGTGTTCTTTAAAGGGCAACACACAGCTGATAATGAAGAGATTCTGACCAAATGCACAAGATGTGGTCTGAAGCCCTACTTAGAAGCCTTCCCTCAAGTTGTTTTGGAGGAAGAAGTGCTTGAGTTCTATGCCAATGTCACCAGACGAGGTGACATTCTCGAATCGTTTATTGGAGAAGATCGAGTGCAAATCACTCGAGAGGCGTTGTTCAAATATCTGAAGCTGCCCACTGGATCGATTGATATAGAGAATTATGCTCTAGGGCAAGAAGTTCGTTATTTGAGTATCTTTTGCGGAAGGAGGCTGAAACCAAAGCAAGATGGAAAATATGCTGCAGTCAAGAAGGGTGATCTTCTAGACAAGTATCGCACATTGTTGGATATTGCCAGCAAAATTCTACTCAGCTCCACTGGTTCGCATGACTCGGTGACTTTTGCCAAAGCAAGGGTTATGGCTGCAATTTATGATGGCATAACTGAAGGAGATTGGTTCAGGTTAATTGCAGATCGAATCATGTATTTCGAGAAGAGCGTTCGAGTAGATGACCACACTCGCAATTGGGTGGTGTCTACGGCTGTTGGATATGGTAACATGCTCAGTATTCTACTTCCTCGTCTACTGCCGAACAAGTCGAGTTGGAGTAAAGGAAAACCATTCCATCCGCTGAAATTTTATTTGAAGAAAGAGGCTGTAAGGAAGCAGGCTGCTACAAGGCCAGCTGCCCCTAGACGTGTCCAGATTGAGGACTCTGACGTCTTGCCTTATGGCAACTCATCTAGTTCTTCAGAAGATGAGTCCGAGGATGAAGAGACGAAGGCTCCTGCAAAAGCTGAGTCGAGTGGAGATGATTCTGAACAGACTCACTCAGACAAGGAAGCTGATGTTATGAAGAAGGATGATGAAGAGAAGGAGACCCAAGTTCTTCGTCTTGTAAGGATTGGTACTCCACCTCCACCAGAAGAGATGACTTACCAGATCACACCGATCTAGGCCTCGTCCTTTACCCTTAACCTCTCAGGCATTGCCAGCATATCCGCTGAGGGCAAGCCTACCCCAAATCACTCCCAAAAAGGACACAACTGATACTCAGACAGTTGTCACACTTGACCAAACCACATCAAAGCCCCTTGAAACCATGGCTTTCACTCCCTCTCCCTCACCAGAATATGGTGAACCCTCTATCCCATCTACTTCAGACAAGACGCCAGTTGCCACTGCAACAACTGAGGTAGAGACCCCATCTACTCAGGACCCGTCTGAGGTTAGATTTGAATCCCTTGTATACTATCCTATGTGTCTTCGAGAGAAGAGGGTCCGTGCCAGAGTTTCAAGAAATCTGAAAAAGCAGCTCTCGACTCTTGACATCGACACAGCTTCTGAACAGTTTGAGAAGCTTGTAAGAGTTTGCACGTGGTTCGCTTTGAAGAAGTCGTCTACGGATGATCTGTTTGAAGTTATTCAAGGCAAAGGCGGCATCTCCAATTTCATGGATTGGGAGATGGAACAGAAAGAGAATAGTGGAGTTAAGGATCATTCCGAACTATTTCCCCGCAAGGCCCTGGTTAACTTAGTCAAGAAGCTACTGAACATTCCTGATGGTGTTCTTGAAGATAAATTCTCGTTTGATGTCGGAACCCAGACTGATCTGGTGGAAGACGAGATCAAGCCTGAAGAAGCCGAGTTGAAAGTACAGACTTCAGAACCTATCTTGGAAATAGAGGATGGTTCAGAAGATGAAGCTGAATGTTCTGAAAGTTCAAACTCTTTTCAGTTTGGTAAAGAGGATGATGACTTTATGGATGCCGAGATGTTTAATGAAGATGAGCTTGTTGAGAAAGTGCAAGAGACTCAGTCATCTATTCAAGTTGTTTCAGAAAGATTTTTGGATGAATTGAAGATCGATCTGAAAGGTACTGTTCAAACTGCCATAGACGAGTTTCTACACTCGAAGATGAAGGATGTGTTAGTTGACCAGAATTAGTTCATTGTTGACAATACCAGAGATTTGATGGTTAGTGAAGTCAGCAAGTTGGACTCAACTTTTCGAGAGAAGATGAGTGCTGAAGTTGAAAATTTTCTGATGAAACAAGTTGATATTTCAGAAAAGAGATCGA
Organism: Galeopsis tetrahit; assembly: GCA_963675135.1. Taxonomy (NCBI): domain Eukaryota; kingdom Viridiplantae; phylum Streptophyta; class Magnoliopsida; order Lamiales; family Lamiaceae; genus Galeopsis; species Galeopsis tetrahit. Next base: position 64,485,716 of record OY776134.1, on the reverse strand, counting down.
TTGAGTTTGCTAGAGCTTTGGCTGAAGAATCAAGCAAAATGGAGAGACTCTACAGTGTTAAGGTTGCCATTGCTGATGATCAAAGAAGAGAAGCACAAGATCAGTTGGTGCGTTCTCAAGCTATTCTTACCGAGTTAACTTCTCAGAACACTCTTCTTCGACAGACGGCTACTCATTTGGAAAATGAACTGGTTTCATGTACAAGGAAGTTGGAATTGGCTACTGATCGTCTTGACAAGCTGAGTCATGAGAAGACGCATCAGAGGCAGATTGAGTTAGCTGCTGAAGCCATGAAGGAAGCTGTTAAGGAAGAAATGACTCGCTTTACTAGTCTTTTCACTCTTAAGGCAGATGAAGCCAAAAAGGGGGAAGATTCAAGTATTGTAGAGAAGTCAGCTGAACCGGAAGCTAAGGAGGCAGCTGAAACTATTCAAGAGCTCAAAAGACCTAAGAGAGGTAAGCTGGTCAAGACTGCTGATTTAGAGAAGCTGAGATCAGAAGAGCAGAAATTGATCAAAGGCAAAGAAGAAGCTGCGTCTCCAGAAGCTGAAATTCAGACCAGACGAACTAAAAGAAAACTGAATGTTGAAGAAGCTACTGCTACTACAATTGTTGAAAAGAAACAAAGGATTAATGATGATGAAATTCATTATGCTAGCAAGAAGAAGATTGTCAAGCATATTGAAAGACTGCAGAAATTGAAAGCTGATGAAGACAAGATGGAAGACAAGTTCATAGATAATGAGCATAGAGCTGAATGGATAGAAGTGAAGAATCAATGGGAACTTGATCATTGGATAATTAGGAAGTTTGGTGATGCTGAAAATCAAGATGAACTTTATCAACTGTTTGACAGGTTCATGGAAGGTCAACACAGGAAGTTATGGCATCTTATTCTAAGGGTATCGGCTGGAGCTAACTTCAATATCCTTGTTCCTGAATTTCCTGACTGGAAATGTCCCATGACAAGTTCAGGTAAAAGGATTGATATGAGTCGTATAAAGAAGTTTGAAGAAGATCTATTAGACAAAGAGAAGATCGTAGATGATGGTCATATTAGTCTGATTCATAGAAGGATCCTCGATGCGTTTCATGTTCCAAACCCAGAAGGAGGTAATCTTTCAGACTAGTTGATTTTGTTTTTTTTGAAGTTTTTTTTCTCTGATACTTAGTTTTTTTTTGAAGTATGTGTAATATCTACTGATCTATTTTGAATGAATAAAAGATAAGTACTATTTGATGTTAAAAGACAAGATAACTACTTAACTAGTCTACTTATGAGAAAAGATTCAAGTAGTTTTGGCTTCATCAAAAAGGGGGAAATTGTTGGGATATGAATCCTAGACAAGTCCTAAGTGATGAAAGATAAGATGAAGTTTTGATAAGCCAAAAGTGGATTGAATATTTTCTAAGTACTGACTGATCTAGTCTAGTTGAGTTGAGTCATCTTGTGCAAAGACCAGTAGAGTTCACATGAGTTCACATAAGTTCATATTAAAAGATAAGTACGTTTTTATAAGTACTTCATATTTGTTTAAGTTTGTTACTGAGCTATTTGAAATGTTGTATAGAGCTCATGATTTTATATGTAATAGATTAGATTGATTGTATAGTTTATAAGTTGACTAAGCTTGTATTATGAAAGCTTAAAGTAATGTAATAGTCTTGATAAGTTTAGTATAGTCTATCGTTTGAAGAAGAAAGACAAGTCAAGAAGGTTGAAGTCTACTACTCAAGATAAGGAGGACTACAAGACAAGACAAGTGCATACAAGTCTACTCAAGACAAGTCAACGAGAGTTACTTTAAAGTCAAAGTTTAAATCGAAGTGAAGCGCGTATAAAGATAAAGTTAGAAGTTAGTTATGGAATAACTAATTCATAACAGAAACGCGTATATGGATAAGAAGATTCAGTTGAAGGTAGTTATCAAGAAAAGTTGGTTACAACTTACAAAGTTCTTGAAAATTGAAAGTTATAAATACTTCATGATGATGATCATTTGAAGACTACTGCAACTACGTATACTGAAGCTACATACTGAAGATATATTGAAGATTACTTTCAGAGTTCATTAAAAGTTCAGAAAGCAAGTCAGAAGTGAAGTGAAGAAATCCAGAAGACTGCTACTGAAGATCAGAGAAGTTTTTAGTTTTTGTTGTTTTTATCAAGTTGCTAGATACTTGTTAAATTTCTAGTTAGATCGTAGACATATCTGGAGGTATAGTCTGTTGAAGATCTAAGTCTTCTTCTTGGGACTTAAAAGACAGGAATATACACTTGTACTCGATTGGAAGAGTTTAGTGGAAACATCACAACTGGGTTTGTGAGAGTGGATGTAGACAAGTTGTCGAACCACTATAAATCTTTGTGTGTTGTTTATTTTACTGTTTTAATTGTTTAATTGCTTAACTGTTTTAACTACTACTAAACTAGACAAGTTGAGTATAGAACAGAGTTCTCGAATATAGAAGTTGAGTATAAACTTGAATTGGGCTCATTGTTAATTTCGTATTCCGCATATTGTATTCTGATATTTCGATAGAATTTTGAAAAGTCTATTCACCCCCCTCTAGACATTTTCACTAGCTTACTCGTTATTAACTCAACTTTGGGGACCTACACCTTTCAAATATTTCAAAATCCGTTTCGTGGTTTCCATGTGACTTTCCTTTGTATTGGCTTGGAAACGAGCACAAACACCAACAGAGAATGCAATGTCTGGTCTACTAGCAGTTAGATATAGTAAGGAACCAATTAGTCCACGATAATAAGATTGGTCAGCACATTTACCGTTTTCATCTGGATCCATTCTGTAAGTTGGTTGCATCGGTACGCCAGTAGACTTACAAGTTTTAATCCCGTACTTGTCTAGAAGATTTCTAGTGTACTTCGCTTGGTTTATGAAAATCCCTTCTGGGGTTTGTTTTACTTGAAGACCAAGAAAGTAATTCATTTCACCCATCATTGACATCTCAAATTTACTTTGCATGAGTGTTGAAAAACTTTCACTCAGCTTTTTGTTAGGTGACCCAAAAATAATGTCATCTATGTAAATTTGGACGAGTAAAATGTCCTTCCATTCTTGTCTTCTGAACAAGGTTCTATCGACCTTGCCCTTAGTAAAACCATTTTCTAATAGAAAGAGAGAGAGAGTATCATACCATGCTCTTGGAGCTTGCTTTAGTCCGTACAAGGCTTTATTCAATCTGTACACCTGGTTGCCTTTGACTTCGAAACCTGGAGGTTGTTCAACATACACTTCTTCCGCAAGAATACCGTTAAGAAATGCACTTTTGACATCCATTTGATATACAGTAAACTTCATATGAGCAGCATATGCAAGGAACAATCGAATGGCTTATAGTCTAGCAACAGGAGCATATGTTTCATCATAGTCTATGCCTTCAGCTTGTGAATAGCCTTGGGCTACTAGTCTAGCCTTATTCCTAACGACTAAATCATTCTCATCTTTCTTATTCTTGAAAATCCATCGAGTGCCAACTACATTATGATATTCCGGCCTATCGACAAGTTCCCAGACGTCGTTTCGAACAAACTGGTTCAACTCGTCTTGCATAGCGATGATCCAATTACTATCAACCAATGCCTCTTTAACAGTGGTAGGCTCAATAGCAGAGAGGAAACAACACCAGCAAAACATAGTTGGACTAGGCTGTTCTTGCGACTCAAAGAGTTGTCGTCTAGTCTTCACACCAATAGTAGAGTCACCAATGATATTTTCAGCATTATGCGCAGATTTCCATGTTTTTCTATTCTTAACAGGAACACTATCATCATCTATATCATATACATCATCATGCATGTCAACATCATTTGTATCATCAATTTTCACAGGAGTAGTAGAGTCAGCTAGGGCAGGCATGTCAGCTGGTCTAGAAGACTTACCTTGAGCACTTACCTTCTCTTTGTCATCAGACTCGAGAGCTTTTAGGAATAGGTTGTAGGCTTGAACAGATTCATATACCTCTGATTCTTTGTCAGATTCGATCGTTAGATCAATCACTTTCTCACTGATCTTGTCGGCAGATGAGTCCTGTCGAGATTCATCGAAAACCACATGTGGTTTTTCTTCCACACAAAGAGTTGAGTAGTTGAATACCCTAAATTCTTTGCTAGTCGAAGAGTATCCTAAGAATATCCCCTCGTCTGCTTTAGCATCGAAATCATTCAACTTGCTCTTTCCATTGTTATGGATGAAACACTTACAACCAAATATATGGAAATATGAAATTCTGAGTTTTCTACCTTTCCAAACCTCATAAGGTGTCTTGCCTAGAGCTTTATTGATCGCACTTCTGTTCTGTGAATGGCATGCAGTATTGATAGCTTCCGCCCAAAACTTTTGAGGTGTGTTGAACTCAGCTAGCATGGTCCTACAGGCTTCTTTGAGAGTTCGATCCCTTCTTTCAGCTACTCCGTTCTGTTGTGGTGTCCTGGCTGCACTAGTAAGATGCTGGATACCACGTTTAGTACAGAAATCTTTGATATAGCAATTAATGAACTCAGTTCCCTTGTCACTACGAATCTTGACAATAGACTGGTTCTTCTCAACTTGTAACTTCTTCAACAGATCAGGCAGAAGTGTTTGTGTATCACTCTTCTTGTGTAGGAAGACTACCCAAGTAAACTTAGAATAGTCGTCTACAACAACAAGTGTGTACCTTCTACCATTCAAGGTTGGAGGAGTTATTGGACCATGAAGATCCATATGTAGGAGTTCTAGGACTCTACTAGTTGAGAGAGTAGGAATTGACTTAAAAGAACCTTTCACCTGTTTACCCTGTTGACAAGCAGTGCATACATGTGACTTGTAGTAAACTTCATTGGGAATACCTTCCACAAGGTAATCTCTGGCTATCTTAATAAGAACCTTAAAGTTTAAGTGACAGAGGCGTCTATGCCAGAGCCAGCCAAGTTCTTTAGGATTCTTAGTAAGTAGACAGGAGTCCCTCGGACAACTGTTCCAGTTCACTATGTACACACTACCTTGTCGTACGCCGACTAGTAGGACTGTGTGTGTCCTTTTGTCAATGATTTCACATTTGCGGCTCTTGAACTGCACCTTGTATCCACGATCACAAAACTGTGAAACAGAGAGTGTTGGGATATAAATTCACCCTAAGCCCCACTTGATGTTAGAATAGTTTTGATGGCCAAAACACTTAGAGTTTATAAATGTAATAGGATCAACTGACTTGTATAGAACAGCTTAGACTAGTCTTGTGTGATCAACTGTATTGATATCAGCTGATCAGCACAGTCCTGGCTTACATGCCTATTCTCAAGATGAGAAGAGTAGAAGACATGAAGACTAGAAGATCCTTGAAGACCAGATAAGTTAAGGTGCTTGTATACCTACTTATCTGATGGAGTCCCAGATTGAAGATGGCCTAAAGCAGTACAAAGAATTTCCAGATCAGAAGAGTGTTACTCTACTGATATCAGAAGACAGAAGACCTAAGGCCAGAAGAGTAGTCAGAAGACTAGAAGTACAAATCAGAAGACTGTGTGCTCTTCCAGGACTCGGCTGATTTCTAAGTCATCTTGCAATTCAAACGAAGACCTACCTTATTTAGAAGATTGACATGATCCCAGGATTGAAGCAATCAAGCGGCTGGAATCAAGGAATCAAGCTATTATGGAAAGATTGCTCAAACGGCTAGTCAACTCCAACGACTAGTTGCAACCAATCTCCATTATAAATACAAGAGGATGAGAAATCACAAAAAAGAGGTCACAAGAGAGAATTCAACGAGCCAAGCAAGCAATCAAAGCTAAAGCCATACTATTCTAAGAATTCTCAAAAGAGCCAGAAACCATTAGATTATCTATAGCTCTTAAGTGATTTCTATCCAACCCCTAAGAACCTGAAACCTGTTCATATTGTATATCAATTGTTTTAGGCATAGTGGTTAAGCAAATTATAAGCTTGAACCATTAGTTGGATACACCTCAAAAACCCCAAACCCTCACCGAAAGGTTAAAGTTTTTGAACCCCTTAAAGTGCAAGTGCTTACAATTACTTGTGGAGACCGTAGCTGTTAGGACGGCTCAGATCTCAAAGTCCTAACCTTGGGACTATAAAGGTCAAGACCCTTGTAATTTGTGGTAAATTAAAGGGATTAAACATCACGTGTGGACGTGAGAGTGGACGTAGGAACGTATATCCGAACCACTATAAATCCGGTGTCATTTACTTTCTGCACTTTACATTTCTGTCTTTACATACATTATTATATAGTGCATACTGTGATTTCAACATTCTTCAAAACAAGGCCATAACTTTCAAACCAGCATCAGCTGAGTATTTTCATTAAGCAAAACAAGTTGAACACTTTCATAAGAATTACAAGAACGAGTCTAAACCAGGGCCACCATAATTCCGCATATAACCTCCTCAGTCAGATCACTATAGTCATCTGGACCAGCAGACTTGTAGTCCAGTTGACATAGCAATCAGAAGAGGTTCTCAACCACTCTAACAGGGAGGAAGTACACTCTTATTGTTGTAGATGATTATTCCAAGTTTACTTGGGTTATCTTCTTATACAAGAAGAGTGAAACACAGCAGAAGCTTCCTGAACTATTGAAGAGGATCCAAGTAGAGAAAGGAGAACCAATTGTGAAAATTAGAAGTGACAAAGGCACTGAATTCATTAACTCTTATATTATTGCCTACTGTACTTCTAATGGTATTCAGCATGAGACAAGTGCAGCAAGAACACCACAGCAGAATGGTGTAGCTGAAAGAAGAGTCAGAACACTCAAGGAAGCTGCCAGAACACTCCTTGCTGAATTCTCCACTCCTAAGAAGCTATGGGCAGAAGCCATCAACACAGCTTGTCACACTCAAAACATGTCAGGTATTCACAAAATTCATGAGAAAACCCCATATGAACTGTGGAAAGGAAGAAAACCTAGAGTATCTTACTTTCATATATTTGGTTGTAAGTGTTTCATTCACAACAATGGGAAGAGTAAGTTGAATGCTTTTGATGCCAAAGCAGATGAGGGGATATTCTTAGGATACTCCTCTACTAGCAAAGCATTTAGAGTACTCAACAAACGAACCCTTCTTGTAGAAGAAACACCTCATGTTGTTTTTGATGAATCTTGTGAAAAGAATGCAGTAGAAACAAACTCAGCTGCAGATCAGATGAGACATCTAGTGATCAAGCCCAAACCAGATGAGTTCATTGAAGTAAATGAACCTTTTCCTGAAGAACCAGAGGAAGATAAGCCTCATAGACCTATCACTAGATCTCAAACTCAAGCAGGACAAGCTGACCAGAATCAAGATGCACCAATCCCAAATGCCAGGGGGAATGATCTCTTTGACACACAAGATACAGATGATGATCGACCTAATCATGCCAACCCTCCTGATGGCACTAGAGCAGATGAGAATCCAAGCTCATCCAATGCAGATACTCCTGTGAGGCATACATGGAGAAATAACCATCCATCAAACCTCATCTTAGGAGGAGCTGACTCAGGTGTCAAGACCAGAAGACAACTGAATCAGAACTCACAATCATCTATGTTCTGCTGGTGTGCTTTCCTATCCAACATTGAACCAGCTGACATAGAAGAAGCGATGACAGATAGCAATTGGATCACTGCTATGCAAGAAGAACTAAACCAATTCGAAAGAAATGAAGTCTGGGAATTGGTAGATCGTCCTGAAAACCACAATGTAGTAGGAACAAAGTGGGTATTCAAGAACAAGAAGGACGAAAATGATGTGATAACTAGAAATAAGGCAAGGCTAGTTGCAAAAGGATATTCACAATCTGAAGGGATTGACTATGATGAAACTTTTGCTCCAGTAGCCAGATTAGAAGCCATTCGACTGTTTCTAGCTTATGCATCATATATGGGCTTCAAGGTATATCAAATGGATGTCAAGAGTGCTTTTCTAAATGGTATTCTGGTAGAAGAAGTATATGTAGAGCAGCCTCCAGGATTTGAAAAAGGCGATCAAGTATATCGACTGAAGAAGGCTCTCTATGGTCTAAAACAAGCCCCTAGAGCTTGGTATGACACATTGTCACAATTCCTACTTGACAATGGATATACAAAAGGCAAAGTAGATAGAACTCTTTTCAGAATACAAGAAGGAGAAGACATCCTAATGGTGCAAATATATGTAGATGATATTATATTTGGATCACCCAATCAAGAGATGTGCAAGAAGTTCTCTGAACTTATGCAAGGAAAGTTTGAAATGAGCATGATGGGTGAGATGAATTATTTCCTAGGACTTCAAGTCAAGCAGAGTTCAGAAGGGATTTTCATCAACCAATCCAAGTATACCAAGAGCCTATTAGAAAGATTCAAAGCTCTACAAAGCAAGACTGCAAGGATTCCAATGATGACATCTTTCAAAATGGAATCAGATGAGTCTGGAAAGGCAGTTGATCAAGCTGAATATAGAGCACTGATTGGATCTCTACTATACCTTACAGCTAGCAGACCAGACATAACATTTGCTGTAGGAGTATGTGCTAGGTTTCAAGCAAACCCAAAGCAAAGTCATCTAGAAGCAGCAAGGAAGATTCTCAAGTACCTAAAAGGAACAGTCAACCTAGGACTATGGTACCCTGCTGATGACAATCTAGAATTGAGTGGCTATTCTGACTCAGACTATGGAGGATGTAGAATTGATAGGAAATCCACATCTGGAACCTGTCAATTTCTAGGCAACATGACAATCTAGAATTGAGTGGCTATTCTGACTCAGACTATGGAGGATGTAGAATTGATAGGAAATCCACATCTGGAACCTGTCAATTTCTAGGCAACAAGCTGATATCATGGTTCTCTAAGAAGCAAACCTCAGTTGCAACCTCCACCACTGAAGCAGAATATATGGCAGCTGGTAGTTGTTGTAGTCAGCTGCTCTGGCTAGTTCAACAACTCAAGGATTACAATGTAGAGGCAAGAGAAGTCCCTATTTATTGTGATAGCAGCAGTGCCATTGCCATCACTCAAAATCCAGTCCTCCACACAAGGTGCAAGCATGTCGACATTCGACACCACTTCATAAGAGACCACCTTGAAAAGAAGGACATCAAGATGGAGAAAATTCACACAGATATCCAAAAAGCAGACATCTTGACTAAGCCCCTAGCTGAAGAAAGATTCAAGACCCTATGCTACAGCTTAGGACTCCTGGATCCAAGCACATGAAGAGCAAAGATCAGCTGAAAACCTCAGCTGATACAATTGCAGAAGACTAGGAGGATCAGATGAGGTGAATAGACACCCTCATCTTCAGGTAAGTTCCTTCCCGATGAAGACAAATAAAGCTGAGGGAAAACTTAGAGTCATCTAATCAAGGGGGAATCAATGATACCTTAAGAATCCTTGATGAAATACTCTAAAATCTGCATTGCATATCATATATATATATACAGCAGACTTAAACAAAGTTATTTGATTTCTTTACTCTAAGCAGTGTATACTATGTATAATAATAAACTATTCTTCATAAAATACTTTATTTATATACATACATACAGTATACTATTGAGTTATACTTGGTTGGATTAATACACCATCCTCACCGACTCAACAGTATGCATGCACTGTACGGATTTCAAATAACTCTTGCTCAAAATTTATAATTTCTGCATTCCATAAGATAAAGTCTGAATATCTTTAAATGTGAACCCTTGGATCAAGAATCTCATTGTTGATCTTAAGAAGCAACTTTTCAGAATTTCAGACCTATCAACTCTATGGTTTTGTCATCTTTCACTCCACTACCCCATTTCTACCCCTATAAAAGGAGGAAGTTATGAGAACACCTAAGAACACAAATCACTAACTATTACTTTCTGTTTCAGGAATGGAGACAATCGAAAGAAGAGATGGAATGGAGATCATCCTTCAACCAAAGTCTTGGGTGAAGGAGATGAAGCTTTGTCCAGAAGATGAAGATGATGCAGATCAGCACACTTGGCTTACTCAACATGAGTTTGCCTATGAAAACTAGAGGAAAGAGAGACGTCCTTATTAAAAACTAGAGGAAAGAGAGATGGAGAAGACAAAGTAGCAAGCAAACAGAGCTTCTTCTCCAGGGGGAAGTTCTACATGGAGAGCTTGTTATCAAAAGCTACTGTGTCTAAACAGAACATGAAGGCTAAGTCCATGGCCCTCTCTTCAGACTCCATTGAAGCCTCTTCCAATCTTCCTTCTCCTTCAAGAGAAGCGAAGAAATTAAAAAAGGACACATTTGATGCTACAACCCATCTGATGATGAGGAGCATCAGATGGTAAGGGCAACCTGAACCAGTGGGATATCATCCAGGCTGATCATCTACATATTGATTTGATGGTCCTACTTGATTCAGATAGAGCTGGAAGATCCATCAAACCAGGTTAGATCACCACTCACAATAAAGCTGGAAGATCCATCATCCAGGTTGGATCATCACAGCAACAACGAAGGATCCATCAAGCCAGGTTGGACCTTCAAAGCACAGAAGATTTACTCAGCAAATCTAAATCCTCCACTCAGCTGATCAGAAGACCAACTCAGCTGACCAGAAGACTTTCAAGGAAAATCAGCAGACCTCTTGAAGAAATCAGAAGACATCACTCTGCTGACCAGATCACTTGATTTTAGAGTTTAATGACTATCTTTGATCATGTAATTCATTCTAGATTTATTCCTGAATGTAATTAAACAAATTGGCCTATATAAGGAATGTAATTCACTTATAAAAAAACGGCCTTGATGATCAATTCTTGCCACAAAATTAGTCACAACGGCTATTTTTGGTAATGATGTCATTAATACTCAATTACCAAATTGCCAGCAAATCAACTGTTGCCACATGGCAAATTCAGCCGGCAAATTTAAAGAAAGACCCGAAATCAAAGAAGGAAAATCTTGGGCTCTACTCCACAATTAAACCCAGATCTGACCGTTAGATCAAGAATTGTTGGAGTATATATACACACCCTTAAACCTCTTCCAAACCCTTTCGCTCACATTACTCAATTGCTCTCAATACTCTCTCGTTCTGCAAATTTCTTTCAAGCTCTCAAAACCTAACACTCAAAGTATACTATGGCAATCATTGAAATTTACGACGAGAAGACCAAGAGCACTGACACCTTGGATGCTGCAAAGTGGTCCAAGAAAAGGGAAGATGTTCACAGAGAATGCTCTGTTTTTCAAGGGCAAACACAAAGCAGAAAACAAGGAGATCCTTCTTCGCTGCATCAACCTCAACCTGCGAGATTTTCTGGAAGCAGCACCCACCAATGTTTACGAACAAGATGTGCTGGCTTTCTATGCAAACGCTGTGATGAAGGGATCTTATGTCGAAAGTATCATGGGTGGACACAAGGTCAAGGTAACTAGGGAAATTCTTCAGGAATTGTTTGGCTTGTCAAGGGGGAATGTGAATATCTCCACCTACATCATGGGTAGAGAAAAAGAGTACATGGAGATATTTACTGATGGCAGAATAAAGGCTATTGATGCCACTGGGCTCAAGAAATCCCAACTTGAACCTAAGTTCCAAACTCTGATGGATATAGCAGGCAAGATGCTGCTTGGTAACACCTTCAGCCATGATGCTGTTACCACTCTAAAAGTTCGAGTTATGGCTGCAATCTGGGATCAGATTGATGGAGATTAGCAAGGACTATTTCTGGATAGAATTGCTCTTGAGGCCAAGAAGGTGACCTTGGACTTACAGTCAAGAGAATGGAAGGTGACATCAACAGTCAGCTTTGTCAACAAGCTGAGTATCATCCTTCCAAAAATACTCCCCAGAAAGTACAAGATGGGACCTCATAAGACCTTTCACATCTCCAAATACTACTTAAGGAAGGAAGCTCTTGCTGAGGCAGCAAGGTTGAAAGAAGAGAGGAAGAAGTTGTTAGCTGAAGCATCTTCCAAAGATGTTGTTGAAGAGGCAGAAGAGTCTGCTCATGACCCTGCTGCTGAAGAAGAAGAGGAGCCATCCAAAGAAGAGGCTCAAAAGAAGGCTGCTGAGGATGATGATGATGACAATCAGACCCTAGCACAAAGAAGATATCTGATCAGATCAGGGCTCATCTCCCCATCTGACTCAGATGCCACTCCCACTGCCTCTCCTTTGAAAAAGGCAGGTACTTCTAATCCCTCTCTCACTTTCACACCTTCTAAGCTATCAAAGGGTCAGAAGAGAAAGAAGAACACTTCTTATTTCACAAAGAAAACCAACAAATCCATGCTCCCTACTCCAATGAGCATAGCCCCTATTTCATCCTTCAACCCTTCTGATGAGTCCAACCCATTTGAGCCTCTAAACACTGATATCCAAATCCCTGCTGATACTCACACAGCAGAGGAACAAACTCAGCCACAACTACCAATTGAACCCCAATTGCCTAACCCTGCTGATGTTCAACCAGCAGACAACCAAACTCAGACCACCTCCACACCCCCTACTGATGATCCAACTCAGATTATATCCACAATCCTTGCTGATATTCAAACAGCAGATATCCAAGATCATCAAGCTCAAACATCTACTGATCTTCAAGTAGAAACTGAACCAGACCAGCAGACCCAAAACCCTGCTGAGGAACAAATCACTGAAGATCAATCTCAACTTCCTACCCAACAAGAAATCACTTCCCAAATCCCTGCTGATACTCACACAGCAGAGGTAAATGCCCCAGCTACCCAAACTCCTACCATCACTGTCCCTTCTGCTCCAGTTGACATGGCACCAGAAGACCTGGTTCAAGATGGCCCTTCTCAACCTCAGTTCAGAATGGTGCACTACCCCATGTGCCAAACAGAGAAGATAATGAGGATGAAGATAGCCAACCTGCTCAAGTCCACTACCCCTGGAGTCGATGAGAATTCAATCCAGTTTGAACAAGTGCTTAGGGTATGCACTTGGATTGAGCTCAGAAGAGATGATGTAGATGACCTTCTTGAGGTCATGGAAGGAATGGGAGGAAAGGAAAACTTCCTCGACTAGGAGATGGAGCAAAAGGAAGTTGCTCAAGTTCGATCCTTTGCTCAGCTGCTATCAGATGAGGCACTGACTGCAGTTTGCAACCGGATTTTAGGAATCCCCACTGCTGATGTCTCTATCCCAGAAGGCTCATCGGATCAACAGACAGCTGGACAAGCAAAGTTGAAGGAATCAGCTGCACCAGCCTTGGTGGAAGACTCAGCTGCACCTGCAGAAGACTCAGCTGCACCTGCACCTGCAGAAGACTCAGCTGCATCAGTTGACAAAGAAAAGATTGACAGAGAAGTAGTCAGAGTACCAGCTCACTTCAAACCTTCGGACAATCTGACTCACTTCATTGACGATCAAGAGGATGCAGGCAGACGAATCATGACCCATCTGACTAAGGCCACTACCTGCTACCTCAATGAGGAGTACCTATCAGCCGAAGAAAGAGGCAAATCATTAATTGTTCATCCAAAGCCTCAAGGTACACCCTCTACTTCTACCCCATCTATTGACCACACAACAGACATCTGCTCCCAGGTCAAAGCTGCAATAGACTTGCACTTTGAGAAAGGTTTAGGCCTGCAGCTAGGAAGATATGTTGAGAAAGCTGCAAGGGAACAGAAGACTCGTCTTCATGACCAGATTCTTGACATTGAAGACAAGTTTGGTGAAGCACTTCATCAGCAGATAGGAGAATACTTGAGTACCTATCAGAAGTTGTCAGCTGACACCTCCAAAAGGTTTGCTGATCTTTACACTGATGAGATGCACCGCATGGAGACCACCTACACGTCCAGAATTGAAGAAGCTGAAGCAAGAGCCAAAGAAGGTCAAGCCCTTCTTAAGGCAGCTGCAGAGGAGAATGAGAAATTGCAGACTCAGCTGAAGGAGACAGCAGCCAAGTTGGAAGCTCTTACAACTAGATTTGAAGCTGCCTCCTCCTTCAATTCACATGCTGAAGTTCTAGAGCACAGCATAACCCATCTGACCCAAGTTGCCAAGGTCAATGCCATGGCACTGAAGCAAACTCTGACAGTGGAAATCATGAATTCCATGAAGCCTTTTGCGGCTGCACTTGCTGAAGCCAAAAAGGGGGAAGATGTGTTGATAAAGGCTCTAGAGAAGTCTACTGCCCAGCAAGCTGAACTGGTAGTAGCACAAGATGACTTGACTGAAACCTTGGGTGGTTTAAAGAACAAAATCAAGAACAGGCAAGGCAAAGGCAAAGAAATTGCTCTAGAGGATACTCAAGCACCCACTCAAGCTCCTGCCAAGAGTCTACAGATCACTGCTCCTGTAGAACAAGTTCCTGAAAAGAGAATGACAAGGAAAAGAAAGGCAGATGAGCAAGCTCAGTCAGCTCAGACCAGCAAGAAATCAGCTCCAGCAGAGCCTACTGCAGAAGAGAAAAAGGCTCTAGAGTTGAAGAAAAAGAAATTGCTTGAAGCTCAAGAGCTTAAGCAAAAGAAGCTGAATGATGCGAAGGCAGTCAAAGCCAAATTTGAAAGAAGAATTGCCAAACTCAGGAAAGCAATGAAGGACAAAGCACAAGAAGACAGTGTCCTGGTGTTTGACAGCAATTATGTGGATTACTTAGCCCTTCAAGATGAGCTACCAAGATGGTATCCCCTAAAGAAGAAGTGGCAAATTCAACACCACATAGTAAGGAAATTTGGCCGTCTCCCTTCTTATGAAGAAGAATTTCTTCAATTCTCCTAGTTCATGAACATTGAAGATCCAGAGTTCTGGGAAGAAATTGTCAAGACAGCCAAAGGACTTGAGAACTGCAGAATCTTAACCCCTGAAGAACCCAAATGGGATGCACCCCTTCTGGATTCAGGAAGAGCCAACATGATAGAAATCAAGAAGATTCTGTACAAGATCTATGAAGAGGAGAATGTTACAGATGTACAGCACATGGAAGAAGTTCGAGCTCGTTTGTACCTTGCCTACCGCGTTTGTACATGGAAGAAGACCTGATGAAGACTACCTTAGAAGTTTGAAGAAACTATTACTTGTAATATGTAAAAGCTCTATATATATTCAAGTTATAGTTCTTTTTGCATACAAGACAAATTCTCATTGTCTTCATCAGATGCTTCAGTCTTAGCATGTTATAAACTCTTATCTTATTTCATTAAGAGCATTTATCAAGTATAGTTTTGGCTTCATCAAAAAGGGGGAAATTGTTGGGATATAAATTCACCCTAAGCCCCACTTGATGTTAGAATAGTTTTGATGGCCAAAACACTTAGAGTTTATAAATGTAATAGGATCAGCTGACTTGTATAGAACAGCTTAGACTAGTCTTGTGTGATCAACTGTATTGATATCAGCTGATCAGCACAGTCCTGGCTTACATGCCTATTCTCAAGATGAGAAGAGTAGAAGACATGAAGACTAGAAGATCCTTGAAGACCAGATAAGTTAAGGTGCTTGTATACCTACTTATCTGATGGAGTCCCAGATTGAAGATGGCCTAAAGCAGTACAAAGAATTTCCAGATCAGAAGAGTGTTACTCTACTGATATCAGAAGACAGAAGACCTAAGGCCAGAAGAGTAGTCAGAAGACTAGAAGTACAGATCAGAAGACTGTGTGCTCTTCCAGGACTCGGCTGATTCCTAAGTCATCTTGCAATTCAAACGAAGACCTACCTTATTTAGAAGATTGACATGATCCCAGGATTGAAGCAATCAAGCGGCTGGAATCAAGGAATCAAGCTATTATGGAAAGATTGCTCAAACGGCTAGTCAACTCCAACGGCTAGTTGCAACCAATCTCCATTATAAATACAAGAGGATGAGAAATCACAAAAAATAGGTCACAAGAGAGAATTCAACGAGCCAAGCAAGCAATCAAAGCTAAAGCCATACTATTCTAAGAATTCTCAAAAGAGCCAGAAACCATTAGATTATCTATAGCTCTTAAGTGATTTCTATCCAACCCCTAAGAACCTGAAACCTGTTCATATTGTATATCAATTGTTTTAGGCATAGTGGTTAAGCAAATTATAAGCTTGAACCATTAGTTGGATACACCTCAAAAACCCCAAACCCTCACCGAAAGGTTAAAGTTTTTGAACCCCTTAAAGTGCAAGTTCTTACAATCACTTGTGGAGACCGTAGCTGTTAGGACGGCTCAGATCTCAAAGTCCTAACCTTGGGACTATAAAGGTCAAGACCCTTGTAATTTGTGGTAAATTAAAGGGATTAAACATCACGTGTGGACGTGAGAGTGGACGTAGGAACGTATATCCGAACCACTATAAATCCGGTGTCATTTACTTTCTGCACTTTACATTTCTGTCTTTACATACATTATTATATAGTGCATACTGTGATTTCAACATTCTTCAAAACAAGGCCATAACTTTCAAACCAGCATCAGCTGAGTATTTTCATTAAGCAAAACAAGTTGAACACTTTCATAAGAATTACAAGAACGAGTCTAAACCAGGGCCACCATAATTCCGCATATAACCTCCTCAGTCAGATCACTATAGTCATCTGGACCAGCAGACTTGCAGTCCAGTTGACATAGTAATCAGAAGAGGTTCTCAACTCTGTTTGAAAAAGTTTTAAAGTCTATTCACCCCTCCCCTCTAGACTTTAATCCCATTCACTACTCGTTCAGGGACCAACAGAGAGTAAATTGTATTTCAAACCTTCAACATATGAAACATCTTGGATCTCTACGTCTCCATTCCGGATGTAACCAAATCCTTTAGTGACAGCAGTGGAGCTATCACCAAATATCACTTTCGGTCCTTCCTGCTCATGGTAACTTGACAAGAGAGCCTTGGTACCAGTCATGTGGTGCGAACAACCACTGTCTATGTACCAGGTTTCTCCTACTGAGCCACCCTTCTTATACAAGTCAAGTCGACCCTGCAATGAAGATATTCAATAATTTAGGTACCCATTTGTTTATTGGGGTCCTGGGGGGTTAGTCGAGTTCAGAGGAATCCAAATATACATTGGAGTCTTGAACAAGTTCGATCTCTTAAGCTTTCGGCCATACTTGTTACAGAATAAGACCTTGTTGTCCTTATCTGGCCTATCATTTGAGTTCGGGTCTACTCGTTTGAGATAGCCTTTCGACTTGATCTCTACTTGAGCAGGCACTGGTCTATGATAGTCAGAATAGGGCTTGTATGCATTAGGTCCATACGGTTTATAGACTCGTTTAGGTCTTTCCTCACTTATGATATCATATGACAAAGGTGGAGGATATAGGACAGCTTGTGTACGATACTTTGGAGCAACCTGTCTAGGCCTAGTCGAGTAGAGCTGAGACTGCCTTATGAAAGGAGGTCTAGGCTCTTGTCGTCTAGTCTGTATCTGTCTAGTACTCGTCTCCTCAGGATACCAGTCCTCGTATCTGACCTGGTTGGGTCGTCCACGATTAGTGGTCCTTTGAAGATTAGTTCTAGGTGGAACAGGCTTGTTGTTACCATTCTTTTTACCTTCCTTGGTAATCGGAATGTTAACTCGAGTCTGTTTAGGTACAGTACCTTTAGATGGAGTTCCTATATCGTATATCATTGGTCCTTTTCCTTTATCATTTGACAAAAGTCTTTAGTTATTAGTAGTAGGGTTCTTAATGACTTGAGTAGACGAGCTAGATAACTCAGCACCTATACCTGTCTTGTCAGCTGGATCTCTATACCTATCTGACAGTTCAAGGTTAATCTTTGAAGAGTTAACCAGGTCAGTGAGCTTGAGATCTAGTGTGACAACCTCGGTCTCTAAGAACTTATTACGTTCTTCAAGTCTATTGCACTTGCTTTTTAAAACATTGAACTCATTTCTCTCAGTTGCATGTGTCTTAAGTAGGTCTTGATATAACCTGTCTGTCAATGCACACTTTTCTTTGAGTTGTCTTAACTCTTCAGTCAAGCGTTCATTTAGGACTGTTACATTAGGATCTACTTTAGACTGAGCTTCTTTAAGATCAATGATTTCTTGTTTTAATGAAATGTTCTCATCACTGACTTCGATGAATGCTTGGTTAGCAAGTAGAAGGTCGTCTTCAATAGCACTAGTAGAGTGATGAAGACTACTTCCTACTTCACTACTAGCAGTGTCACTTTCATCAGTATCTGAATCATCACAAGATTGAAAAGAAGTAGCAGATGATACCTCTTGGTCGATTTTAGCCATGCAGCATAGACCATCATCTACTATGAATGCTTCGTCGTGATCACGATCAGTCGAGTGACTAGATAAGGACGATGGTAACTCGTCTAAATCAGAATCAGAGTCATCATTGGCCATCATTGCCTTCTTGCCACGGTTGTATCTTCTTTCCCTTTGTGCTTTGCGTTCTTCTCGATCATCAGTGCTCAGGTCTGGACATTCATATATGTAATGACCTGGCTTTTCACAATTATAGCACAAGAGATCATTAGTAGCCTTTTTAATAGGAGATTTATCCCTACGCTTATCACGTCTATCAGAATGCTGAATCTTCCTATCATCAGACTCTCTATCTCGCCTATTACCTTTTGAAACTTCGTCTCTCCTTTCGGACGAGTTTCGGTCTCTTCTGGTCTCAGACGAGTTCTTAGAAGTAGACGCTCTATGATCTCTATAGAACTTCTTATATCTACCGAAACGTTTATTCAGCCTATCAAACTTTCTAACCATAAGGTTCACCTGATCCTTCAGACTAAGATCAGTATCTAACTCGTCTTTCACAGATGCAGTCTTAGTCTTAGACTTAGACTTGTCTACCTTAGAGGACTTAGACGAAGTAGACTTAAAGGCAACGTTCTTAGATACAGCATGTTCTCTATCACTACTGGATATGGGTTCATCTTCATCTAGATCAAACTCATGAGCCTTTAGAGTTTGAAACATGGTCTCAGCAGACCAGTTGTCTATGTCTTGAGTATTCTTAACAAGCATTTTTACCATTTTCCAACGACTATCAAGACTTTTAAGAATCCTAAGATTGATCTCACGAGCAGTATATGATTTACCAAGAACTTCCAGATCATTCATAATCTTAGTAAAATGAGTATCCAGCTGGTCGATAGTTTCGCCAGCTTTCATCCGAAATGACTCAAATCTTTGGACAGCAGTGGAGAGTTTGCTCTCTTTGATCAGGGAAGTCCCTTCACAAATGATAGCTAGTCTGTCCCACACGTCTTTGACAGTTTTACATTTTAACACTTTTCATAGATACTCGTTAGGAAGAGTGTATAAGATGTAATTCTTCGCCAAACTATCCAAATTATTTTGACGCATTTCTTCTGAGGTTAGATCTGACCTGGGTTTCTTGACGAGAGTACCAATTGGTTTGTCTTTGTCGAGGGTAGCAGTATTTGGGACCATTGTTACGATCGGACCCTCTGTGACAACTGATATCATAAGATCGTGCGTGGAGCTGAAAATTGCTTCCATTCGCAGCTTCCAATAGTCGTAGTCCTGAACCTGGAACTTGGGTAACTTGTTAGCGCTGATCTCAAGAGACATGTTTTCAAGAAGATTAGTAATGAGTAGTTTTAAAATTAAGAAATAAGTGCTAAGCAGTTTTATGATCAAGAAGCAGATAAGTCAAGAACAGGGAACAAGAAACAGATATAACAAGAATGATGATCAAGAACACGTAAGCACATACAGCCACGGACCAAGACTTCCCCCTAAGTCTTAAGTCGGTTATCAAGAAACAGCAGTTCGTAAACTACTGCTCTGATACCACTTGTAGGTCCCCAAAGTTGAGTTAATATCGAGTAAGCTAGTGAAAATGTCTAGAGGGGGGTGAATAGACTTTTCAAAATTCTATCGATATATCAAAGTACAATATGCGGAAAACAGAATATATCAATGAGCCCAATTAAAGTTTATACTCAACTTCTTAATTCGAGAACTCTGTTCTATACTCAACTAGTCTTGTTCAGTTATATATGTTTAACAAGTAAACAATTAATCAATTAAACACAAACAAAAATAGTAAAGTAAAACAACACAAACAATTTATAGTGGTTCGACAACTTGTCTACATCCACTCTCACAAACCCAATTGTGATGTTTCCACTAACTCTTCCAATCGAGTACAAAGTGTGTGTTCTTGTTCTTTTAAGTCCCAAGAAAAAGACTTAGATCTTCAAAGACTATACCACCAGATACGTCTACGATCTTACTAGAAATTTTACAAGTATCTAGCACCTTGAAAATAACAAACAAAAACGAAAAACTTATTCAGTAGCAGTCTTCTGGTTTCTTCACTTGACTAGCAGACTTGCTTTCTGAACTTCAATAAACTCTGAGAGTAAACTTTGCTTCGAACGCTTCAGTAATTCTTCAGTACTTGGATTTGCAGTAGTTCAGTAGTCTTGAATTGATGAACACTATGAAGTATTTATAGACTTCTGAATTCAAGAACTTAGTTAGTTGTAACCAACCTTTCTTGAAAACTAACTTGCAACTTCCATACTTATCCATCCACGCGTTTCTGTTAGTAATTAGTTATTTCTAACTAACTCCTTTAATCCTTATCTTTATACGCACTTGAATAACTAACTTCAAGTTGATTTGTCTTGTCTTGTAGACCACCTGTCTTGTGTAGTAGACTTCTTTCTTCTTGTCTGGTCTGGTCTTCTTGTGCGAACTTCTGTAGTAGACTATTCTAATCCTAACATGACTATTACATTACTTTAAGCTCTTTATAAAGCTTAGTCAACTTATACAACTATACAATGAATATATCTATTACATACGAAAATCATGAGCTCTATACAATGATTATTATAGCTCAATAACAACCTAAACAATATGAACAACAAATATGAAGTACTTATAGTTCGTACTTATCCTTTAATATATAACAATACTTGTTCTTATGTGAACTCTACTGGTCTGTTCAAGACGACTCCTCTTAACTAGACTAGATCAGTCAACACTTTGAAAATATTCAAACTACTTTTGGCTTATCAAAACTTCATCTTTATCATCAATTAGGACTTGTTCTAGGATTCATATCCCAACATTTTGATAGACATGACCGAATTGTAGAATATATTTTTTTTATTGATTTACATAAATTTTCATAAATTCCGTATTGACGCGAATAAGTTTTTTTAATGTGAAGTTTTTTTAATTAATATATATATAAATATATATATAAAGTGTTTATATATTAATTCGGGTCGGGTCGGACATAAGACCCAGAGCCGACCCATACTCAATACGGGACAGATCCGATCTAACTCAAAGCTCGCGGGGTGGGGTGGGTACCCGCGGGTCGGGTCAATATTGTCATTCATACTTCTAATCTTTTGTCTTTAGAGTTCTTTGAGAGAATTCGTTGAAATCTCTTATTTTTAGAAGAGATTTTAGATAGTGAAATTTATTTGTATTTTTGGAGGAGAATCCAACAAAATTCATAAAGTATTAAAATCCATACACTGTTGAATACCTAAAGATTTTTAAAGACTTTTTAAAATCCGTATTGAATACCTCAGAATTTTTAAAGACTTTTGAAAATTTGAATTGAATACCCCCAAATTTTGAAAGTCCAAAAAAATCCTACAGAATCTACAACCAATACACCCCTAAATTAATAATGCATAAATATTACAATTATAAATATTATGGTATGTTCTCTCTTATAAATCTTTTTCATCAACCCACTCCTGTAAATCTTTTTGAGTGCATGTGAGATGGTCTCTCTTATACTCACATAATGCTTTACACATTTGATCATTTATGGATGATTTTGCGATGCCTTTAGATGAGAATACATTGTTGAGTGTTATGAATTATTTTATTTTCATATTGAAATTTATATAGTATATGTTTCATTCATCATGCATGAATATATTTAATTGACTTCTTTAAGTGCAACAAATTAATGTAAATATGTATATTTAAGTAATTCCAATGAATTGATACATGCGTCATTGAATATAATAGTTAATTGTTGATGCATGAATATAATCAATAAAACATATATGAATTCATTTATTTTTAATACATACAGTATGTACTAAGTTTGCTGAATTTAAAAAGTCTCTCTTTTAATTAATAAAATATTAATTTATTGATATATTAATATCTCTCTAAATCAATAAAATTTCATGGTCCCAAGATTATTAATTTATAGAGGTTTTACTGTAGGACATAAGACAATATGAGCCTACTTCAGGAACGCGGAAATGAGTTGGAGTAGATTATTAAAAAATCATATATTTATATATACAATAAAACCTCTAAAAAAGAATACTCTATTAAGGAATAAACTCTCTTTATGAATAAAAATTCATGGTCCCAACTTGGGACCAGTTATAATTTGGAATAAACTCCATATTGTCATAATTCATATTTTTTCAAGTCCCAACATAAAGAAATACACCTCCATTTAGGAATAAATCATAATAATATATTATAATGTACATAGTATTTATAGATGAAAAAATTAAAGCAATCAAAAGCAAGTACATGCATCTATGGTGGGTGACTCTTGAGTATTGTCTTTTCATATTACTTGAGTAAATTAGTTCAATTAAGTTCAACACATTACATCATGTACATGTATCTACTAATTATACCATTATATAATATACATGCATTTAAAAAAAAAAAACCTTATAACTCTATTTAGGAATAACCCCCATTTAGGAATATTTTTTTGTGGTCCCAAGGATATGACTATAGAGAGGTTTTACTGTATATACTTATGAATATCGAATCGAATATTATAATTTCGTATGTGTTTACTAATCGAATCAAAAGGAAAAATTGTATACGAATTATAATAATAAAATTTTGAATATGAATATCAATATTCGAATACAAATATTGAATCGATTAAAATTATTTAATTCATTTACAACCCTAATCACGCCCCCGCCCTCCACTCCCACCCCTGCATTGAGTCGTTACTTGCCTCTCCTATTGGGAAAAGTCTGGAAACTATGGTAACATGCATGTTTTTTTTCAAATATATATGGATCAATAAAATGATATTTTTATTTTGATTTTTTATGCGTCCAATATAAACGCACAACAATATGACTAAATTAGCCTTGGTCAATTGGTAGAGATATGCCACAAAACAGTACCGTTCGAAGCTGCCACGAAACTGGATTGTGCTCAGAAACTTGTAAAGGGCGTCGACTCTGACGCTAAAGTCAGAAAATCGGTGATCGCAAAGATGTTTCGAAGAACACTCAATCACGAATGAGAATGTCTCCTTTATTGCAATATCAATCGTGATATGTATGTATGAAAGTTGTTGGGATATGAATCCTAAGACAAGTCCTAAATAATGAAAAGATAAGATGAGTTTTGATAAGCCAAAAGTAGACTTGAATATTTTCTAAGTGTTGACTGATCTAGTCTAGTTAAAGAAGTCATCTTGAGCAGATCAGTAGAGTTCACAAGACAAGTTATGTTTCAAAAGAAAAGATTAAGTGTTTAAAAGACAAGTACGTATTATAAGTACTTTGTATAATTGTTAGGTTGTTTACTGAGCTATATTGAATTGTATAGAAGCTCATGTTTTGTTTTGTTTTGTATATTTGATGTATAGATTCTTAAGTTGACTAAGCTATTTTATAAAGCTTAATGTAAATGTAATAGTCTTGTTAGGACTAGATTAGTTCTATTTTGAAGTCTACAGAAGAAGACCTGCGCAAGACAAGAAGAGTAAGAAGAAGACTCAGAATTTGTCTAAGTGTCGAAACCAGACAAGACAGGTGCGCAACGACAAGACAAGACAAGTCAACAACAAGACGTGAAGAATGAAGTTAGTTATTCAAAACGCTTGTGAAGATAAAGTTTGAAGAGTTAGTTGGAAATAACTAATTAACTACATAAACGCGTGGATGGATAAGTTGAAACAGTTATGAGTTAGTTTTCAAGAAGAGTTGGTTACACAACAGAAAGTTCTTGAAATTGGAAGTCTATAAATACCCCATGGTATTGAACGATTCAAGACTACTGAAACTCAATATACTGAAGCAAATGAAAGACGTACTCAAGCGAATTACTCTCAGAGTTCAAACTTCAGAAAGAAGCCAGAAGACAAATTGAAGATTCAAAGAAGACGTACTCAAGCGAATTACTCTCAGAGTTCAAACTTCAGAAAGAAGCCAGAAGACAAATTGAAGATTCAAAGAAGGCTACTACTGAAGACAGAGAAGTTTTATTTTTACTGTATCAAGTTGCTAGTTGCTTGTTAAATAACTAGTAAGATCGAAGATATATCTGGTGGTATATTCGAGAAGATCTAAGTCTTATTTCTTGGGACTTAAAGCTACAAGAACACATTACTCTATTAGACGAGTTAATAAGAATATCACAACTGGGTTTGTGAGAGTGGATGTAGACAAGTTGTCGAACCACTATAAATCTCGTGTTTGATTTACTTTACTGTTTTATTTGTGTTTGATTGATTAACTTCTTAATTGATTGAATTACATATCTGAACAAGACTAGTAGAGTGTTCATAACAGAGTTCGCGAATTTAGTTGAGTATAAACTTAATTGGGCTCATTGTTATATTCTGATATTCCGCATATTCGTATTCTGATATATTGAAAGATTTTTGAAAAGTCTATTAACCCCCCTCTAGACATTTTCACTAGCTTACTCAATATTATTAACTCAACTAGGGACCTACAAAAGTGATGTTTTCAGGTAGCTAATATGTGTAAGTCGAACCTTCGTGTGTGTATGTGTGTTCGTATATCAGAATGTGTATGTGATAATTATGGTAAAACGTATAAAACGTACCTGGGGGAGGATGTCACAACTCCACCCTTTCTCGGATCTGACTCAAACCTCATCTATCTTATATCGTGTCCCGCATTTTCAGGAATTAAATGTAACTTACTCCCAAAAATTCGAATAACTCCAGTATTTGGTTTATCTTCTTATCCAAACTTAATCCAGTCCCACAAATGGGGGAAAATGGACAAGTTTGTTGTGCATAAACGACATTCAGGACCTTTTTGTTGATGGACTTTTAGCCCAAGTCCGCATGAGCTTATTTCGAGGTGGGGCTGGGCTTTTAGGTCCGTCGCAGCCCATGTACAACATGGACAAATAAAATAACAATATATGGAAGAATAAATAAATATAATATTACTCCTTTATTGAAATTAAATGATATTATCATTATCTCAGCTGCACGCGTCATCTTCTTACGAGACGACATATTTTGTACGCATCAATTTTCATTTAGTTTTGTGTTTATTTTGATTTTCCCTTAGTGCATGTTTGTTTTGGGATTTTGTAGGATGGGGGAGATGGGGAAATCTTGGATAGAGAAATTCTGATAAATAGTGATTGTGTATATTTGTTTTAGAATGTTGAGTAGGATGAGATGCAACTTTATGTCAAATCAATTGTGTAAGAGTGTATGATGTTGCATTATTTTATATAAATTTATGTCAAATCAATTAGTAAGAGTGAGTGATGTTGTATTATTATAAATTTATAATAGTAGAATATATATATATATTGTTGCGTCAAAAAATAACGCCTATGGATATCAACCGTTCCCGTGCGAGTAATATGAATCACGGGCTTAAATCGTTCTTTATCCTTGGCAATCTTCACGCGCAATTCTTCTTAAAGATCCTGAAATGACCTGCAAAAAACACGCCGGAGGGGATTCCGGCGCGGAATCTCCGACGCTCAAGTCAGAATCTTTCTCAGGAGAGTCAAAAGAGGAATTTCCCTTTTGTTCTAGGGAAATTCTCGCAAATATTCTGGAGTTTTAGGTGTTTTCAGTGTGTATTTCGTGTAGAACGCGAGAGTGTGTGTATCCTTAGCTAAATCGTAAATGACAAAATAAAATCTAACCTGCTTTTATACCTGGCCCCCTCTCTCCGGAGAGAGGAAGACTTCTTCTCCCTATATTCACTCCCACATCCCTGAAGACTCGGCCCTTTTAGCGTACTGGCCCTATCTTCTTGCTTTGACCCATTCTCCTGATCTTACCAGGAGAAACGGCTCTTAAAATCCACTCCCTTTGGACTAGACTATTTGGCCCAAAGGCTACTGATCCTCAGATATGGGCTAAAAGCCCAATTATTTTTATTCCCCTCTTTGGGCCTAGGAGTGTATTAATCCGACCTCCAAGCCCATCAGCCTAATTAAGACTATTATAATTTATCTCGTCTCCACGTGTCGACATCTCCAAGAGCGACATATTTTGTCCGCATCAACTACTCCCCCATACTCTCGTAAAAAGAATAATTTTAAGAGAGTAGAAAAAAGAAATGAGATAAATTTCAAGAGGAATACTTTCTTCCTTTAATCAGTTCCTTTTCAAAATTTCCCTTAAAATGTGGTATATCCAGCTCTTAATAATTTTCCACAATAACAACGGCTTTTCCACTTCCACACGCCAACTCAATTTCGAACCTCGCACCCATGCGTCTGCCCGAGAACCAACATCCAGTCGCCCTCCTTTTGTCACGCGCTTCCCCATTGGGAGGCATTTACACTTCTTCTCGATCTTTCCCCCCACTTTTTCCCTTCATCATGATTCATTAATTCTCGCAAAAACCCTTCTCTTTCTTCAAACTTATCCATTTCCCTATAACCTTTGTTTCCACATTTTCTTTCACTGCGATTAACTTCTCCTGCACGTCCACCGGCCACGCCGTCGCCTTCGAAAACCGCCTTTATCTCAGGTACCTCCTTTTCCTCCTCACTTTTCTTTTATTGTATCCTCATGTCGTCCTCTGCTCCAACTTCGTCGGACTCCATTTCCATGGAAAGTTCGGCCTCTGGTTCACTTTCTTTGTTCCCCATAACCAACCCCGCGTTAAAAGATAGGATTTCTAGTTCTTCGATCCTTCCCCAAGAGCGTGTCGTCGCTTTCCTTCGCTCGGGGATTTTTCCAGCAGATTACACAGTTAGGGCTGCCCATAGTAAAGAACGCCCCAACTTCCCTGGTCCCAACACTCTAGCCTTTTGGGAGGCCCAACTGAAGGCAGGCCTCCGCTTTCCGATCAACCCATACCTTTCCGAAATTTCTTCTTATCTCCGCATACCCCTCAATCAATTTACCCCAAACGCCATTCGCGCGATGTTGTGTTTCTACATCTTGGTCAAGGGGAACGGTGGCGAGCCCTCGGCCTAACTTTTCCTAACCCAATACATGTGCAAATTTGCGGACGAGTTTTTCTACACCTGCGGTCGTCCTTCCAGGACTGGGAAGTTCATGGAGAAGCTCCATGAAGGGGTCCAGGACTGGAAGGATTACTATTTCTTTGTTACTAATCCTTCTCCTTGGGAGTTTCCTCATGAAAAATGGATTTACGAGAACTCTGGGGTGCCCTGTCCTCCTCTCTCTGTTTGTTCCTCTCCTAATTTGGATGTAATGAAAAATTTGAATGATAACGTGCTTGCTCATGGGTATTTTGATGTGATGGGCATATGTAAGAATCCTAGGGCCTTATCCCATTTCAGTTTCGGCCGCACAGATTACCCTCTAGGTCCAGATGATGGTAATATCATTTCTTTTCCCTTGTCATCATCCTCGAGATTGAAACTGCCATAGTTGTTAATGTCCTTTATGTTTTTCTTTGCAGCTATGAGTTGGTTGTCCCAGATTTCCCGAGATGCTGCTCCTCTCTCCATGGTGGCCAAACCTCCAGCCCCCGATAGTTCTATGAAATCTCCTCCTCCTCCTTCCCCGGTGAAGCCCTCCACTGGATCCGTTGCCAAGCGTACTCGATCTTCTACTAAGAAAGCTATGCTTTCCTCCGTACCCCCTACTTCTGATGCTTCCAAGAAGAAGAAAGCCAAAACTATGTCCTCCTTGCCTTCTTCAGCAAACATCACTCCGGATACTCCCGGTAACATCAGTGTTGATCAATTTACAGCCTTTGTGGATCGCCATACTCCCACCCCTGCCACGAAGGCTCTCAATGCCTTATCCTTAGAGGAGCGGATAGTGCATGCAGCCCACAGTTTCTCCCAGGTAAACTCTTAATATAGATATTATTCCATATGGCTAATGAGAGATAGCATAAATGTCTTACTTCTTTCTATTATTCCTTGTGTAGTTTGGCCTCCTTTACTCAGACGTATCCGAACGGGCACTCCAATTCCTTCAACTTCAGGATGATCTTCAGAGCCAAGTGGAGATGGAAAAAGTAAAGAAGGAAATACTTGAGGCAGAGCTACGGGAAGCTAATCAGGGGTGGAAGACGGCTCAGGCTGAAAGGACGAAGCTTTCTGAGGAGGTCTCTTTACTTCGGACTCAGCTTGCTGAGCGGGATAGGGGGATTCAGCGCTTGGAGACTGAGCTTCCTCTGGCCGGGATAAGGCTTTGTATTGATTCCCTCTTTACCTCTGCGGCGGGACAGAAATTTATGGGCACCTTGCATCAGGAATGGTTAAAAGCTTTCCTTAAGAGCACCAGCTTCATAAGGGCAGTGGGGGCATACATTCCCCATTTAATTGATCATGGCTTTTCCAATGCTGTGGCTGAGCATTCTGATCCAGGATTTGATGGTCATTATACTCGCGCCCTTCGCTTGGACGAGCTAGCTACTCCCCCTAAGTTCCCCGGAGACCCTAAAGAGGATATCAGTACTCCTTGGTGGCTCCCTGGTATGAGGAAGGCCGTTTCAGAGTTGAAAGAGGCTGCTTTAAAATTGGATGATTTGGTACCGGCGAAGGATCTAACATTCCCAATTCACGTGGCTAACCCTGATCCCCTGGCTACTTTGGCGGCTAATGCTCTGGAGGAAAAGGAGGAGGGTGGTGGCTCTAGTGGACAGGTTGCTGAGGCAGTGGAAGGCATTGAGGGGGATGGTGAAATTCCCCCTTCTTCATAACTCTTTCTTTAACAATCTTTAACAACTTTCTGGTACTTTAAAAACTTTTGCTTTTGTTGAGGCCTCCAAGGTCTTTTGATATTTTCAGGAGACTCCACACTCCTGTGTTTTTCTGTGGAGGGCCATGGTATGGTGCCTCTGGTCTTGGATATTTTCCTTTTAATGTTCTATCTTACTCCTGCTTATCGTACCTGCAAATTATCTCATTGTATGCATACATATGTGTTATTTTTCTTTATGAGCATGCCATGTATTATATGCTAGAATTTAGACATATCATGCGTTGTCTATTCAGTTTCTCTTAGCTGTGCTTCGTTGCATATTTTTAGTATCTTCTTGACACGTATAGGCTCTAAGGCTTGTAGAGAATTTCTAGATGAAAATAGGGGGTTTATGCTTCTGTACTTACTTGATGATTCGATGATGCTCACAAGATCTCCTCTTTAGCCCATCTCATGGGATTTGATTTTTAGCTTTTGTTCCGGGTCTTCTACTCCATATCTCCTACTCCCCCTAGCTTTAGAGGTTATCGTGGATGAAGATCTTTAATCACATAACTTTATGTGTTTCCTTTTCGAATCTTCGTATGTTGGTGTAAATCTCGCTGTCTCTTCCGGTGAGGTTTGTATAATCCTCGTAATTTTTTAGGGTGAAGTCGTACAAACTTCACAATTTCTCAGGGTGAGGTAGACCTCGCAGGGTGAGGTAAACCTCGAAATTTCTTAGGGTGAGGTAAACCACGTAGGGTAAGGTAAACCTCGTAGGGTGAGGTAAACCTCGCAGGGTGAGGTAAACCTCGCAGTTTCTCTATTATCTTACGTCTTAATCATCAAAACATATTCATTATCTCAACACCATATTGAAATATAACAATCATTTCATCATAATATTTAACGTATGATAAACATCTCATCATAAAATCGACATATAATAATCATCTCATCATTACGCTAACATGTATCAAGGGAAATCACTGAAATTTCTCCAAAAATGACGCTCCATTGATCAAAAGTGTTCATCAACATAGGTAAATAAGGGGAACCTATGCCGGCCTCATTAAAAACCTCTCCGTGGAAAAACCCAAAGGGAAACCCACGTAGAGGGAAAAATAGTGCCGGTGAAGCAATGTGTACAATTATTCGAGTGTAAACAAACATTAAAATTGTTCATAAAGAGAAAGATGATAAGGGAGTAACACCTTTCTCAAACATAAAACCTCTTCAAGTGGCACACGTTCCATGGCCGCAGTATCTCCTTTCCCGTCATATCTTGGAGTTTGTAGGCTCCACCTTTTAGCACTTGTATCACCTTGTACGGACCTTCCCAATTAGCCTCCATCTTTCCTGTGTTCTTCAAGGTGTCCGCCCTCCGAAGGACTAAGTCTCCAGCTTTAAAGGAACGGGGGACTACCCTACGATCATATGTCGCCTTGATCCTGCTCTTGTGTAATACCCATGAATTTTATAATATAATATATATATTTAACTATTATTTTTAGTTTCCTTAATGTTATATTATAGTAACCTTTAATTTAGATATATATTAAAAAAATATATAGCTCTATCTTTTTCGGGCCCAAGCCCAATTTACCCAAACTTAAATATAAAATTTTACCCTAATTCTCCTCCATCCAAAAATAAGGA
Organism: Galeopsis tetrahit; assembly: GCA_963675135.1. Classification (NCBI taxonomy): domain Eukaryota; kingdom Viridiplantae; phylum Streptophyta; class Magnoliopsida; order Lamiales; family Lamiaceae; genus Galeopsis; species Galeopsis tetrahit. The sequence continues at coordinate 64,455,261 of OY776134.1, read as the reverse complement.
TCCTTGCCTCTCATCAAGAAGTTTACGGTACTCTTTTTTCTGCGTGTGTTCTCTTTTCTTATTTTGTATGGGTTGTCGAGCATCTTAAATCGATTAAAGTTCTTCATTCTCATATTTAAAAATTTCTTCAACAAATTATTCATTTAACGCAAATTTAGTTTTCTAGTTTAATTATGTTAGAGATAATACATGTTAATTTATATATACATGTTAGTGTTCATACAAGGAACCATGAATATGTTATTGGGTATTGTAAACTTTGTCAGATTAGGAGTATTGTTTGTTTGTCAAACAAGATTTAATTAGATTAATTCATTGAATTCTTGGTTGGTGTAAACTGAAGTAGAACATGAATTTAAATTGATTAACTTGATTTAATTTTCTAATCCTGAATAATTATATATATATTTTATTGTAGGTAAATTCAATCTAAGAATTTGTTTGAAGTTTGTGTGTCGAATTTTAATATTGAAATTTGATTTATATTGTGGGTGTAATAATATTTATCTATGTGAATGATTGCTTAAGTGAATTTATTTTTATTATTTACAATAGGTAATGATAATAACAAGGAGGACTAAAGCAGCAATCCTGGATAAATTTTGGAGGTGGGGATTTCTACCATTCTATTTGTCATTATTAAATGCAATGTGTAATTATTTTGATATTCATGTGAAATATGATTTTTATCTTATTATGTTTGCCACTACTGAATGACGTATGTGAATATTATAATGTTCAATATATGAAAGATGTGCGAGGATAGGTCATCTGACCTTTATAAACGAGGATAGGTCTTCTGACCTTTATAAACGAGGATAGGTCATCTGACCTTTATAAACGAGGATAGGTCTTCTGACCTTTATAAACGAGGATATATC